>JAJJWX010004022.1:1200000-1800000 GCA_023529315.1 Papaver bracteatum
AGTAGATGTAACACATAGATGTAATAAGATACCAGTAGGCCCTGTGAAGAATGCCAATTGCCTATATTGGACAATAAGAACAACATGACATTAATTAACACCAGTTACAGAACACAGTCAGATTGCACGATAAGAACATGCATCTCATATCAAAAGGTGCTGGCATACAAAGGAGGCTACTTACTAAGTTACTGAAGTCGTATATCGAATTGAAAATTTTGGAAGAAAACCAGAGCAACACTTGGTCACTAGCCTGATTTTATAGGATCTCCCTCGAACAAATCCTTTTGCTGCAGTTAATGTATACAACAAATAAATATACTAATGCAAAGCTCTGTTTGATTTTACCAAGATATATATTTAACGATGAAGTGAGCGAAAACATCACAGCGGAGTTACTTCTTTTCCCACATGGTCGGCCTAATAACTCCCCATAGTGAGTTAGCAGACTCAGCATAAACATGGTGTTCAACTAGTAAATAATTAGCTTCAAATCCTTCAAGTCCAAGATCTAACACAAATAGGTAGCAAGTCATCACACAAGAATTAACACAAACAGGTAGAAAGTCATCAAATAAGACTGCGACTTACCACAAGCAATACTTGTGTCCAGGTTGAAGTCTCGAACCCCTAAATTATAAAAAGAAAAACAATTTAGATACACATCAAATAAACCTCTAAGATCAAGTGAAAATCAGGAACAATATCTTACTTAAAGAGCATCAGGGATAACAGTACATTTACCATGAGGGGTGCTGTAAAGGCAGGTGCATAAGCTAATGATTACAAAATCAATAGCTTCACCACCAACAAGCTCATCACAGCCAACATCAATGAAGCTACCACCAACACCAATAGCCACACATAAGTCAACAGCTGCAGAACCACAAGCTTCAACACCAAACCATCACTAATAACTACAACAAGCAAATAAGTACCACCAATTTGCAGCCAACCGCTACCAACAACATCTCCACCCACTGTAAAAAACCTCTAGGAATGATAAATATTCAACTTATATATGCATCAACACCACCACCACATTCCATTCTCATAGCAGAGCCAGGTCTTTATCCAAAACACCAAGTAAATGAGGCACAACCACCAATTAAACCCAATTTGCAGCACTAACCACACTACCAACACCCTCTTACCACACCACATGACTCTTAAGCAACAAAAAATACCCCTTTCACCTGCAAAATCATCAATACCACATGACCAAAAAACTAAAATCAAAAGGATACCCATAGTTTAAAACTCCATCAAATACAATAAACAAAAATAAAAATTACAAAATCTGTCAATAATATGAACAACCAAAAGATGTTCTTCGTAGAATTAGGTCAAAATAAACCAATAATAGCAAAAACTAAAAAGTAACAGGATTAAGGTTATACCTTGCAGGATCCATTAGTTCATCACCAGAAAAAGAAATTTCAGGTTGGAACCAAACATACCTCACAAAATCATTTAACTTCAGAGAATCAAACGATTTTAGGGTTCGGGTGGTCATTGAAAGATTGTGTTTGATTTCCGCAAGATGAGTTTTGATTAATGAGGTTTAGGAGAAATGGGTTTTGATTTCTGAAAACTTGAGTTCTGATTTCTCAGATCTCTATCTATTGTCGGAAGAGAAAAAGAAAGGACTGAGGAGGAGAACTCGATGGGAGAAAGAGAGAAATAAAAATAAGGTAAATGAAAAATGATGAAAAAGAGAGGATAATAGGGATGCGAAAGATATTTTAGCCCTCAACTATATTAACAAAGACAAGCGTGTCCTGATTTCTATTTTTCTGATAATAATTAGCAATTAGGGCAACGTATCTTTTGTCCTCAGCAATGGATAAATGTAAGCAACTTATATATCCGTTGCAAACCTTAAAAACCAAGCGTTGCAAAAACCTGGATTTGGTGTAGTGGGTTTTGGTAATTTGGGGTGTGTGGATGGGGAATGAATCTAAACCCTCAACAAATGCATTGCGCGGTGAGTGCTTGTAGATTCAGGAGATCAATCTGTGCAAGTCCGGCCTAAACCAAGAAATGGCCGTTCCAGACTTGTTTCGGTCACAAAGTGAAGAAGATGGGGTTGATCTTAGGGAGGGAAGCGAAGAAGGTGTTGAGATTGTGAAGGTATTGGCTATGTATGACTTGTATCAGAAAGCTGAACTGGCTTGCAGGATGTAAGCTATCAGTTCCGGTATTTGAATACGGTTGTATCAACACTTGCCTATGTTGTCTTGTCTTGTTTGAAAAATAGGATGGAGAACCTATTTATACAAGCCTTTTAGCCTGACCCTCGTATCTCGTGGGAAGTGAAGAAAGTGGAGTGATGGAGTAGTGGAGTAATGTGTTAGTGTCACATGACCGGGCTTGCCCACTTATTCCATCATCACTAACCGTCCATGACTTCCTGACACGTTCTTATGATGGCGCGTTGTGCGCTGCACACTGTAAACCGCCAGACCAATACCCCAGTATGTATCCCCCAGTTTGTGACATGATTGATGTCTCGAGTGTGTGGATCATGGGACCTACAGAAAATAGCATGTAATGCTAGATTGAATAACTGCGTTATTCAGGAAGTCGATACTTGTGAAGTATCGTGTGTATACTATGCAGGTACTGCATCGAGTATATATTCAGCATGTATGAAGCATCGCTGTTTGAGCGTCTCAAAATAACTTCATGTCCGGCCTAGTTCATGTGATGGTTTGGAGGATGCGCAAGCAAATCCTTCCTTGGCCGACCACATGGTGTGGTAGAGTGACGGATGGTGATTATCATGATGCCTCACTGACCAATTAACTCCTGACCAGGGTTGTATAACCAAGCCGGTGAGGTTGGACGGATGAGATGGTCTCTGAGACACTCATCTGCGACCGTTGGTGAAATTAGGGTTTTAGAAGAGGTGCGCAAGCATCCATCTTTGGCCTGGTCGAATCCAAGCTTGGGATACGATTTTGGCCAGGCCGATCGTACATGCGTGTAGATGACATGACGGTGTAGGCACCCATACCTAATTGTTTTATGAAAGTGTGATCTGGGCCACTCAATTCGTCCGGCGAAGTTGAGTGGTCGAGATCAATTTGCGACAAAAAACTAGTGCCACAAAAGCCGCACATCGTGCCAACTTCGAGCGCGCATTCCAAGACGACCAATCTTGGTCGGTCTTGGCCGGTTGGTCTGGCGTGTAGGTGGTCGGCTGGTGTTCACGCCTATACCTGAATGTCCCATGAAAACATGATCTAAGCCACTCAAATTATCCGGCGAAGTTGAGTGGTCGAGATTAGTTTGCAATCGGGAAGTGTGACCACGCTAGTTTGGGCAGACGATTTGGGATAACCAGGCATGGTATGCCTTGGACGATCAAGTGAGGGGATAGATGGGTCCACAGTGGTCATGTTGGTATGACCGGACCTTCTTAATCTAATCTTGGACCCTCCATTCGTGCCGGAGAAGATAGACGCTCGTGATGCTCAAAAACCCTAATTTTGGGTTTCACGGTCGTGTGTCATGCTCTATTCGGGCATACGAATCGGGATGACCAACCATGGTTGGTCCTGACCGATCGGTAGGGTATGTAGGCGGGCCCATGGTGATTGTGTTTATATGTTATGGGCCCTTTGAATCTACATCTACACCCTCCATCTATACCTGCGAAGACGGATGGTTGAGACTATTTTGCGACACATGTAATGTGCCGCAAACCCTAATTTAGGGTTTTCCGTCCATGCTGCTCTAGCTTCAACGTTTTGGCAAGCTATGCCAATCTTTTGGGGAGGACGACCATGCGGGGCCCACGTTGGTTCGGCAGCGGATATTCCATACCTGCTCGGGGGTTATGGAATCGATCTGGGACATCCAATCATGCTGGTGGAGTTGGATGGTCGTGATCATTTCCAGACTGATACGGACAATCTGGATACTCAATCGGGCTAGTATAACACACCAAGAGTTGCAGCCTGTACGGGTATTTCGTACATGCTTTCATTATAATGCTTGGAGATTCGTGTTTCTCTGCTGAGAGCAACACTCAATCGTCATGCCGCACTGATAATGAGTACATGAAATACAAGGCTGGTTATGCATTAATTAATAATGCTGTAAATTCACAGGGTATATGGGATTGTTGCTACATGCTCCAACTTGGATGAATTTCGTGTATTTAATTCACAGAATGGGATTATTGTCACATGCTCCATTCTAGGTGAATTGGTAAAGTGAAGAAGTATTCAACACTTATTAGTGGCTTTATCTTTTACAAGATGTTAGCGCATAACTTTTGGCTTTTACAATTTTAGCCCTTAAATGAAAATCCACCATCAACAAGTCTATTATGTCATTTATTGATGGAAGATAGGTTAAAATATTTTGTTTTCGAGGATTATGTCTATTGTATGTCATTGTGCAAATAGTGATGGAAAATAAAATGAATCCTTGTATATTCCGCAGTATTGATCTTCCCTGATCCATATCTTATGTATATACTGTGTGGCTCCATAAGTCTTCTTATGTGAGCATGTCCAACTAGACTAATCATAAATTCGTTTGTTGTTAATTTGGTTGTGTATTCTGATTAAATTAATCATGGGTTCTCTTGTGATTAGTTTAATTGAGAATTTTTGGATACAAAATCATATTTGTGGTTTTTTTGGTGTCCAAAGAAATCCTTATTTTATTGTAAAAGTAAGGTCGCTCTTATTGTTCTTTTGGGAATGACATCAAATGGGGGAGAGTTCTTTTGAACTTGCGCTTAATTTCCATATCTTTGTGGGGAGTGTGGCTGTGAAATATTTTAGGAGTTATCATGTATCTTTATAAACTCCTTGACGAATGAATTTAGCTTCGGTTTTATGATTTCATCTAAACAAAGTTGATATGTACATTTCTTTGGTCTTGAAGCATCTCCATGGAAATTTCATTAAGATCCCGTTTTCGTCCCTTTGCCAATTTTATTGACAAAAAGGGGGAGAATTAATATGTAGTTCACAGTACAAATACATGTGGTTTTCAGATCATTATGTAAGGGGGAGTGGTTTTCATGTTGAGATGAAAGTATTGACTAAGGGGGAGTGATATATATCACCATAGTATTGTTGTCAAAGTTGTGATGCAATTGAACTTTGATACTGTGTATTAATACTATGACATTGTATAACAATGATCGAAAGCTTTTGTTTTATCATTGTTATGGTTACGGATCTTCAACAACTATGATGTTAAACTGAACATCTATGGAATCATGGGAGTACTTGGAAAAGATGAAGTTTTCGAGTAATGTTGAAGCACCAAGGAGATCAAGCATGTGGACAAGAAGCTACAAAGTTTTATCTATTTTGTAATCTATATGGATTGATAGTTTTGTCACTAAAATTGATTACAAAGGGGGAGATTATTAAAGCATTGCTCAGTCGAACTCGCAAGCGTTGATATCTCAAGCTTGTTTGTCAAATTTAGTTGTCAAACCTATATGTCTTGATTTCTAGTCTACTTATAGCTAAGTCTCGGACTAGGATAGTTAAGTGTAGTTGAGCTACAGACTCCATGACGATCATCTTACGAAGACGAAGAACTACTCAAGGAACCTGTAAAACTTCATCTGACTAAAAGGTATGTGGAGACTTGAATTATCTATCACTCAAAAGTCAATCTACTCTATCTCCTACTCTTGAGACAAAATTCGTATAAGCATGATAGTTTTCATACATACACATTTGCTATTTCGAGCCGAGTTTACTCGCCTATCTATTTCTCGAAATGTGTGTTGGTAAGCTTTCGCTTTAACCATTTTTCATCATTATCCGTGACAAAAGTCATGATGAAGTTTCAATCTTGAAAATGGCTTTAATGACAATAGTTGTGAATAACGATTGTTATAACATTATAGAAGAATGTTTCAATGATTGAAATGTAGAGTTGAGATTACCACCTATGGATATAAGCATATATAGTGTGTTCGCACATTAGTGTATAAATCCATGTGTCGGAAACCAAGTGTGTGCATATGTGTGCATACGGTATTGGTGAAGGAGACAGGTTGGGTACGTGTACTGGAGGAACTTTTCCTCCTGGAAAATTCTGCTGAATTTGGAGTTTACGAACTCATAAACCAGTCAACTTAGGTACGCATACCCGTATGCGTACTGGCAGAACTTTTCTACCCGATTTTTTTTTGCTGAGTTTGGAAACTCAAATCTGATAGCTAAGGTACGCATACCCAAGCTGGTTATTTCTCAAATCGGTAGTTCATGAACGTAAAACAATAAATTATAAGGAATGCAATCTTTGCAAACCGTGGCTATATTATTCATGAATTGATTCAAATGAATTAAACTGATTTTGTTTCAATTGTGTCTATGTATAAATACCTAAGCAATTGAACAACTCTTCAACTAGTTCTTTTGAAGTCATTTGAACTAGTTATGAGAAAGATGAATATAGTTAATATGAAAGTGCTCATATGGCTAACCATTGGTTAACTATTTGTGAACTAACTAAGTGTACACGTTTAGGTACGGTTACTCAAACCTAAATGAAATACATTTCATTTGTGTGTGACAAGCTAAGTTTCGATCTAACGGTTGAAAGATATTAGCTTGGTTGATTCAGGTTTTTCATCTAACGGTGAGTATTGAATGCTTTGTTACCAAGCTAACATTGATTGCAAACCCTGATTTGAAAACTATATAAAGGTGAACTCTAGCAACTGGAAAAACTAATCCCCACACCTCCTGTGTGATACTAGTTGGTTTAGCTAGATTCGATTCTCCTTTAACCTTAGGTTTCTTCTCGAGACCTTGTAGGTTAACGACTTAAAGACTTCATTGGGATTATGAAGCTAGATGAAACTACTTCTCTTGTAGTTGAGCGATCTGATCTTGCCATTTTCTATCGTACGAGTTCAATTGAAGAATTGACTTGAGATTATTATATCTCCGACAGGGCAAGATAAAAATAAATCACAAACATCTTCGTCTCATCGTTTGTGATTCCACAATATCTTGTTTCACTACTATACGATTAAGATTATTGTGAGGTGATTGATAATTCTAGGCTGTTCTTAAGGAATATAAGTTCGGGTTATCGATTGGTTCCTGTTCACCTTGATTTCTATCAAAAGACGGAACAAACTTGTAGGTTTATCTGTGGGAGACATATTTATCTATTATCGTAGACTTTTTTTGTGTAATACAGATTTGTTTATTCAAGTCTTCGACTTTGGGTCGTAGCAACTCTTGGTTGTGGGTGAGATCATCTAAGGGAATCAAGTGCGTAACATCCTGCTAGGATCAGAGACGTAAGGAGCGCAACTGTACCTTGAATATGTGTGAGATTTATTAGGGTTCAACTATATTCCAGACCGAAGTTAGTTTGTAGTAGGCTAGTGTCTGTAGTGGCTTAATACAGTGTGGTGTTCAATCTGGACTAGGTCCCGGGGTTTTTCTTCATTTTTGGTTTCCTCGTTAACAAAACTTATGGTGTCTGTGTTATTTTTATTCAACAATATTTTGTTATATAATTGAAATATCACAGGTTGTGCGTTGTATCGATCAATTGTGAAATCCAACCTTTGGTTGTTGATTGGAAATTGATTGATCCTTGGATATTGGTCTTTGGTACCATCCAAGTTTATATCTCTTGTATTTGATAAAGACTCTCAGATTTCTATTTGTTTGAGTATAGATCAAATCGATATATAGAGATATTAACTCCTTGATATACTTTTTATTAAGATTGAGTCTGACTGTCTAGTTGATTCTCTTAAAAGTATATTCGAGTTAGTCCATACATATTGGTAATCGAAATATTGGGTGAGGTTGTTAGACCCCCGCATTTTCATCTTGACCAAAAAGTCAGATCGGTAAATTTTTGTTTAGAAATATGAACCTCTAATTTTCTTATTTTCATGGATAAAAAGGTGTAGTCTTAGTTGATACAATTGTTACTTAAATGCTTATCAGTAAATATGATGGATTAAGAGTGAACTTACGATCCAAGGCTGTGACCTTGTGTTGATTTTTCTCTATTTCAGGTAGCAGAATTAGTAATTTGGTTAGTTTTGGGGTTTCCTCGAGTTTCCGCTGTAGTATCTGGGAAGAAATGTGACATATTCCTTGAGGAAGTTTTCTTTTGAATTCGTTTTCCCTTTTTCTCAACAAGGTTATCACATTGTAAAATAATATTTTCTCAATAAGTTTTCTTATCAAAACTTTATTAAAACAAAATTCTTTTATCCGTGGAATGCATTGGTCTATTCATAACTTTTTAATGTGATAAAATACTTCTTCTCTATTTTATTTAAAACAAATATTTTTCTGTAGATCTTGCGTTCATGTAGTGAAAAATATTGAATTACTGATAATAGGATCGGACAGACTATTGTTATTGATTCGGGTTGTCACAGTTCAGCTGGGGATCCATAAAAGGTTCAGTCAGGTTTCTTAGGTGCATACGGTCGGTTGTTTGGCAGTATTAGTTTTGTTGACTTAGTTGCTATAAAAGAACGCCTAATCGCTAGTGAAGTGGCTGCTGGCTTAGTTCGTTATGTAATCTTGTTTTATTTTGTCCTATAATACACAACTACTGCATTCGGTTTGTCTTTAGCTGGATCTACGCTTAGGAAAAGTAGGTCGACTAAACAGTGATTTACGCTTAGAAAAATAATATGCTTAGCCTACAATAAGAAAACTTCAGTTCAATTGGTGTGAATGCCACTATTGAAAATTTCACTAGCATGGGGGTTACATCTTAATAAGCCAATTAAGATAGCATTTTTATATTTGAGATTAGCAGTTTGAATTTACACTTCACTTTTGAAGAAAAACACATAGTTAAAAATTTAAACCCAATAATCGTAACAAAAAGCAAAATAATATATTATAAAACTTCTACATAAGTGCCCGAGCCAGTTAAATATCTAAGAATAAACTCTACATTGTAATAAGAGTGGGTTAGACAGTTACATCTATGAATAAACTCCATATTGTAATATGTAATTTTTTTTTTAGGACATAAATATGTGGATAAGGGGTTACGAGGTTTACTCCAAGGTAACCCTATTTTGTCGTATACCCCAAAAATAATATAGAGCAGTCCCTCGAAATTGGATACTTTCAAGTCAAAGAGGAAGAAAAATACTTGTCTGAAATTGTATTTAAATACATAAACTAAAGAAATTAGTAACATTAATATTTTGTTGGTATATTTTTGTATTTTCTATATATTTGTATGTGCTTTTCCTAGGTGCATGTACATTTTGTTAAATTACATGGTTTTGCACAAATTAAAATTAAGTAAATAAGCTAATATCTCCTCCTTTAAAATGCTAAGTCATATAAGCTACCACGTCGCACGGTGAGTGTGACATCCCCTCAAATTAAATGAGATAAAAGCTTTGGGCATTAGTAAATCTGGAGAGGACACTTGGCGGGACTCTATTGGTCGAGACATTAAAACATGAATAACACTCTATTTACACCATGTATTTAACCGGACGTTTATAACACTGTTAGCAAAAATGTGGGTATACAATACTTTTATCAGAGTTTGTGCCTAAATAGTTCTTTATACTTTGTTTACACCGGATACTTAACTGGACGTTAAGTAACGTCGTTGGTGTGGACCGTACTCCCGTGAAAAACTAAACCAAACCAAAGTTTTGTCTATGAAATTTCCTCTCATTCTCATTCACCTGAAACAAACTGAAGACGAGAAGAAAAGAAACAAGAGCAGCGGCTGCTGTTGATTCAGATCGAGAAATAGGCAGATATTAAGAGATGAAAGAGAGAGATCAAGAATTAATCAGCTGAGACTGTTTATAAATCGGTAAGAAGGAGAATATGTTAATTGAAGATGGGGGTTTGAGAGTTCTTGGATGATAATAAGAGTTGGGTTGAGCTCGATTTGCAACCAGATGAAGAAATCAATTGAGAAAAAAATATTTCAGGTTCAAATATTTCTCTGTTTTTCCCTATCTATTTCAGAATTACTTATACATTCAAAAATCATTCTGTTGAAACAAAAATCAATTGATTTTTTGTATTGTTGCAAAGGTGCGCCGACAATCATAATGGGTGTTAACGATTTTTATGTTCTGATGTAATGCAAAAGAACAAAAATTTAGGTTATTATATATTTTGTAATCCGACTTGGGTTATTTTTCCCCTCTGTGGTATTTTTTCTCCCTGGGTTCTTGGGCTCCCATACATATTAGAGTTTGTAATATGAATTAATTTTATGGAGATTATTTGACAATATGTAGTACAAAAAGAAACAACCTTCTGTAATATTTTCGCCAAGTTGATTTTTTTTCCCCAGTTGATACGAGTTTTTGGTTTTATTTTTTGTGCAGCATATGAAGAACTTATTAATTGCTTATTAAGAAAATATAGAATGAATGAGGGGTGATGTAATTGTGCAGCTAATGCAGTTTCAAGGTGGTTGGTGAGAATCCAAAATTGAGTAGCCAGTACCAAGGTGATATAGTTCCTTATATTGACTATGCATTCTGTAAATACTTCAGACTAACATGAAATGTTTAATGTAGGTTCCCAGTTCAATATCATTTAAGGATCTTACCATCTCAATCATTTTTGTGGCATTATACTCAACTGACCATACTCAACCAAGGCGTTTTCCTTGAGTCCTTTAGGGATGGTAAAATGTCTTGGTTGTTGCTGCATTGGACAAAATGATTACCAAATACTTGAGTCCTTTAGGGTACGCTAAGATATAGACTGGTTCTGTTTCAGTTATTTTGGGCTTTGCTGTAGTTTATGACTTCAATGGGAGTGTGTTCGACCCATATTGTTTTTATTTTATTGTCTCAGCTATACATAGATTAGTAATGATAGGATAAAATAAAAATAAAATATTGCACATTTGTTGAGTCGAAAGAGATGACGGGAGCTGTGATTTGTTGTAGTTTATGGCTTCAATAGGAGTCTGTTCGACCCAGACACAAATGGTTATATACATAGCACAAGGTATTGATCCTATTGATTTTGAAACTGTGAGCTTTTCTGCTCTGTTTGACCCCAACAGTTTTGAAGTATCCTTCCGTGTCTTTCTATCAATTCTTCTTATTTTCTCAATGCAAAGGTATTTTCGACTTCAATGCATGTATCCATCTAATCTTATACTTTCTCTTATTTTCTTGGGACTGATCTATTTTTCGATTAATCTTTAATAAAGTGGATCTTTTGTTTATTACTCATTAAATACTTCAAACTATTGTTCTTATTTGGCAGATCTCTCATTGGTCTGTAATGAACCATTTAAAGGAAAACCGTTCTCCCCAGTCCTCATGGAGATCACATTCCATGGAATTTTTGGGATCATATGTTTCCAAGTCTTCCAGGCGCTCAGATTGTGTGCACTGTTGTCCATATCGCTGTGCCATAAAGGTACGTTTCCTATTATGGCAGTTTTAAGCTGCTCTTTTTGACCCAACAACATGTGCCAATATTTCTATATTATGATTATTTTTTTTGTAGCTTGTGTCTAGGTAAGCTTCTTGGAATTCCATTTCATTGTGGATTCTCACACCTTTATGCATTCTGAATGAGAAATATTGATATTTCAGTTGGGTTATATTAATTCTCTTTTGTAGGGGCTTGATTTTTCCGTAATTGCTAGACCCTAAAAATGCTTTGGCATAACTAATTGAGCATAAGTATCAGTGTTTATAAGAGCTTTAATTCATAAGTGGACATGTAGATTTATTTATGCAGTAGAATATATGACTTCTTTGCTCACTTGCTTCCACCATTGAGCTGCATCTCAATCTACCACATACCACAAGTTTTATGTACGACATTTATAAATTTGTGATAAAGCCCAAGGTGGAGTTGTGTTATGTTAGCGTATCGTCCGCCAAAAAGAAAATACAAACAAAAGAGAACCCAAAAAATATTGAAATGTAATGGGCTAAAACTTATCGCGCTCGCACCTCTCACTCTTTTATTTTCTTCATATGTGCAGATATGATTTCATTAGGATCGCGCCGTTGCAGCCGGCTACCCATGTTATTGCAAGACATAAACACTATCATGCTTGGATTGTTGTTGTTGCTTGGATTTTGTTCAAAATTATCAAATTACATGCAAGTCCAGATTTAATGAGCTGATGTGACTCATGCATACTCACACAAAAAAGAGACACAGTAACTTCTGACATGCCTGCTAAGGATTCAATCTAGCAAAGTTGAGTTCAAATTAGTGACCAAAATAAGATTTGTCGTTGTATCTTTCTAGGAAAACTAAACTTTATTTTATGTTTGTATATATATACACATCCTAATCTGTAAAGTATACATATTGTGTTACAAAAATATATAAATTTGGATATTCAAAGATCCAAAATATGTTGTTATTGAAGAAGCTTTAACTCTATAATGCTACAAAATGATGCAGGAAATGCAGGACTATCAATTTTATGTGTATTTCAGTTGCTAAAGTTTATATTCAAGTAGTTGGCCATGTTGTTTGCACACAAGGTGTCGGGTTGTCGAGTTCTCTGCCTTGGAACCTCTCTTACTTGAGATATAAACAAAAGGAGGTTCATTTAATCAATATCAAGATGCATCGCGAAGGGGAGCGGCGAAGCTGTGCGACACGGATTGGCTCGCCTCGCCATACCAAATCGAAAATAAAAAATACGACTTGAGAATTTCGCCGAGCCACACCAAATAAAAAATATAGTAGAACTTAAAAATATGAACTAATAGTTAGGATATTGGCTGATCCGGAGAATGCACCAATTCAAAGGTTGAACTTAAAAATATGAAATAATAGTTAGGATATTGGCTGATCCGGAAAATGCACCAATTCAAAAATTATAAGCGACGGGTAGGGCGAAGCCCCGCGATACCAGATAAAAATGCTTGTTGGGGCGAGGAGAAGCCATATCACACCAAACCAAAAATATATTAGATGGTTTTCGGGCCCGCCCGATGCATAGCACGGGCACAAAATCTAGTCATTATTTAAAATACTGGTAAAAAATAATTTTTATAATTTGGTTTTCCAATAATTTTTATAATTTTTGGAAAAAAAATAAAAAAAAATTTGAGTTTTGTTGCTTGTTGTAGGTCATTTTTAGAGAGAGAGAAAGAAGAGAGAAAAGAGAGAGAAGAGATAGCTTATTTCCTTCTATATCTGATTGTTGTGTATATTTTCATTACGGCCTTGGCTTTGCTGTCTTCTCTTCTCTTTGAAACTCAAAAAAATCCCCACCTCTCTCTCCGTTTCCTCACCACCTCATATAACAAAATAAAATAAAATAAAACAGCCTCCTTCCGCCATTATTTTTACAAACCGGATACGAGCTCTGTTTATTCCATACTGGTATATCGTTTCATTTCTGTAATTAACCCGATCTTTAAATTAGAATCTTCTGTTGCTATTCACTTGAATTTCTATTCAGCTTAGATTTGTTTGTTTGTTTCGATTCGATTAAAGTTATTAGGGTTTATGGGTTTCTTATTTGGATTATTAGGTATTTTTTAGGGGTTATTCAATTTGAAATTGGGGTAAGTCAATAACAATGGGGGTTTTATTGTTTTACTTGTATTGTACACATTTAATTCTACTTTAAAACTCATTGAATTTGAGTTTAGGGTTTAGAAATTTTGAATTTTGAATGTAGGGTTTAGAACATTTAGGTTTATTCAATGTGGGTTTCATCTGGGAAGCTCAAAATTTTATTGAAGAGGCAGACTTTAGTGGAGAGATGTGGTTGAGGGTTAGGATTATTGTATCTGGGGATGTCATTTTATTGATTAATTGGAGAAATTATGAAAAAAATTGTTGCTGAAAGTTTGTTATTTTGTAGGTGAAGGGAGTGGTGAGATAAAATTGTAGGAGGGGAGGGATATGTCTGGGAGTTTGAGCGAGGATTTTGGTGTTGGAAGGTTATCTGAGGGGATATCAAGTGGGCATCGTTATCAGTCTGGTGAAGCACTAACAGAATGGAGGTCTTGTGAGCAAGTGGAGAATGGTACACCTTCAACATCACCACCTTATTGGGATATCGACGACGTTGATGATTGTGGTAAAAACTTTTTTCTGCTTTTATTTTGTTAATCATTTCTTTGCATTTCAATCACTCAAACCCAATTAGAAAAATAATTAATATTAGAGGCTTTTTGGGATTAGCAAAAGATGGGTGAGTTGCTACATGCACCTCGTCTTTGAGCTCATTCATTAGCTCAAAAAAGTTACCAGCTCATAAATTCTCTACCAGATTATTACAGACAGAATAAGTTATTATCCGTGGACAAGAAAACACGATTGGTACAACTTAAACATTGTAAACGTAAACTAAATGACTATATTCCTATGTCTGAAACTGGGGAACTTCTCTTTTAAACCATATATTCAAAACTTTAGTAATATATCTAATTATCATTTATATATAGGACTTAATTACAACAGTTAGGTGGTCTTGGTGAACGTACTCATTTGCAAGTTCCCTTTTATGTAAATCTGTTAATTGAAAATATAACCCTTTAATAATATTGTATGAAAATGACTCTCCAGTGGATAGTGTTCAATTACGTTACCTTCGATACAATTGTAGCAATGATCTTATGCTTATAAAAGAGGCGCTTTTTAGATGACCCATTTTGCATGAGACTATTTTCAAATGCGTGGTGGTTGTTTTGGATATCAAGTTTCATGTGTTCCCTTATCTTCACGAAATGATAGTCTCTTTGATCTCAAAAAGAAGGTTTATTGTATTTTCGAAATAAGCAAGGATCAAAAGTGCTTTGTAATCAACAAAGCGATAGAACATGCTGCATTCCTAGCAATGTCTTGCCAAGAACCATGCTTAACCGAAATGTCATTTTTTTTTTTTTTTTGAAGGCTCTAAGATATTATTTGTCTGCTGATTTTTATTTATTTAGGGCTGAAACCAGCTGAGCTATATGGAAAGTTCACATGGAAGATTGATAACTTTTCACAGATTAGCAAAAGAGAGCTTCGGAGCAATGCCTTTGAGGTTGGCGGTTATAAATGGTACGGGATTATCATACAGTCCATTAAGATATACAATTGACAGTGAAATCTATAAAGAGCAGTTTAATCTAAAAAAACTTACATTGTGCAGAAATGACATGATAACTTTGAGATTTTCATGATTAAAGGTAGGGTTTAGTTTGTGGAGATTTCCGGATATGTCTTCATATGATACAAGTGCATGCAACAGACTATACAGTATATTTTCCTATTTTAAAAGATCAGAAGTATATTTGCGTGACTCCTTTTAATGGGTCTCTAGGTACATCTTAATCTACCCTCAAGGATGTGATGTCTGCAATCATCTCTCGTTGTTTCTTTGTGTTGCAAACCATGATAAGCTTTTACCAGGTTTGATAACTTTTAATCACATTCAGTTTACGGCGTTTGATTTTCTTGCTTGTTCATCAATTGCTTAGATATTACCTTTTTTGTCTATGTTTGTCAACATCAACAGGGTGGAGCCATTTTGCTCAGTTCACAATTGCTGTTGTTAATAAAGATCCTAAGAAATCTAAATATTCTGGTCGGTTGGTTGTATCCATCATCTGTGTCTGAATTTTGTACCTTGCGATGCTTTCGTCTCAATCTAACTGATGAAAGCTTTGTAGATACATTGCACAGGTTCTGGAAGAAAGAGCATGATTGGGGTTGGAAAAAGTTTATGGAGTTAACAAAAGTGATGGATGGGTTTGTTGTTAATGATACTCTTGTTATAAAGGCTCAAGTTCAAGTTATTAGGTCTGTCTTTATTTCCAGTTATTTAATGTTGGTGTCTCATTTTTTCTGGTAGCATCGCTTATTTTTTCTGGTAGCATCACTTATTTCCAGTTATTAGATCTTATGATCACTGCCACCCATGTTTGCCGACCATCCAATTTTTTCTTTAGTACCGTATATGCCATAATAAAGCTCTAAGATGCGGATTCTGTTTATCAAATTGTGAGTTCACTGTGGCCATTGGCACTGTTGCAATTTACTATTATCCAGGAGAAGATACGATCTGTCATCTATCAGGCATATTACTCCCTCCGTCCCACTATTAAGTGACCTAGTTTAAGTTTGCACAATTTTTAAGGCAAGCAAGGAAAAGAGTAATTTTAAACATTTTTTACAATTTTACCCTTATGGATAATAACTAGTGAAATTTAGAAATGATTTATCTCTCAAACTACTCCACGGATGTTCGCAAACTTCATACCATTGAAAAGCATTTTAAAACACCTACGTAACGAATATAAACATGCCTATCAAATTATGCATATTTCTTATATTTTTTATAATTAACTAAAAGGATAATTTTAGAAATATCTCATTGTTTAGTGATATAGGTCACTTATTAGTGGGATAAAATCTAAAATCAAATAGGTCACTTAATAGTGGGACGGAGGGAGTATTACTTTTGTGTGGATGTGTTATTGTTTTCCTTTTCCATTTTCTGCTGGAGCTCGATTTAATTTAGTTTATCTCTGATCTTTGCTACTTAAGGGAGAAATCGGACCGCCCTTTTCGTTGCTTGGATTGTCAGTATAGGAGAGAACTCGTTCGTGTATATCTATCAAATGTAGAGCAAATTTGTCGGCGTTTTGTTGAAGAAAGACGAAAGAAGCTTGGAGACTTGCTTGAGGACAGTGCAAGATGGTCGAGGTATTTTCTGTTGGTACTTATTACTTTGTCATAGTCTTTAGTAATCATGTTCGTTCTATTAGAGATAGTTATTCCTTTTTACTGATACATCACAGTTGGTCACTTTAGATCTGAAAACTTGCATTGCATGGCCATCTTTGGGTCTCAGATCTTCGTGGTCCCAACGGTTTAAGTAGTTTGAATAATTGTCGCCTTGCTGGTTTACTTGGCACTCATCATCTATGTATGGGGTTCTGGATATTGAGAAAGAAAACTAGTCAAGAAGTCAGGATATGATTTACAGGCTTGTGCGGGGTTTAAGTGTGAAACTTGGGATCTGCAACTATGCCTTATTCTTCAAGTTTTTGCGCTTCCTTAATTTGAAAGGATTTCCTGTCAATTATTTTTTGTTTTATTAGAAAATAGTATCTAAAAAGATGATCTAACTTTAGCATGTAAGTATCCTCGAGTGTTTTTTCTAACAAAAGGAGTGAATCTTAAAAGCTTTGAGATACCTTATGCAATGTCTATGTCAACGTCAGCTCTCAATTTTCTCAAGCTCATTTATGCATTTTTTATTATATTTGCGGCTTCGCTTGGTGATCTTGTTGTAATTATTTCACATTTTGTATTTTATACCGAATTGTTAAACTGGATGCTTGCAGCTTCTGTGCTTTTTGGTTGGGTGTTGACCAAAATGTTAGGCGTCGAATGTCCAGGGAGAAAACAGATGTGATTTTGAAAGTAGTTGTCAAGCAGTTTTTTGTAGAGAAAGAAGTCACATCTACTTTGGTAATGGATTCTCTCTACAGTGGTTTGAAGGCTCTTGAATGCCAAAGTAAGAGTAAAACAGCTAGAGAGAAGATATTGGACACTGAGGGATCACCAACTCCTATAGTCTGTGTTGAGAATGACATGTTTACCCTAGTGGATGATGTGTTGTTACTTCTTGAGAGAGCTGCACTTGAGCCTTTACCTCCGAAGGATGAAAAGGGTCCTCAAAACCGTACCAAGGTAAGCTAGTGCAGTAGTCTCAATGAAGTTGTGATATTTTTGTTTTGTTTTGTTTTAGATGTATCTTTGAGCTTGAATGATAAGAGTCTCAGTGATAATGTTTTATACTGGTTCCCAAGCATATATAGAGAGTGTCTTCTTTTTGTCCGTCTCTGAGCAAAGTTCTTATCTCAAGAATTCAAACTCGTGTAGATGCTTTTTTTGGTTACCTTGGGATTTTGTTTGCTATACCTTGATGATTCAAGAATGTAAAGGTTCACTTTTCTTGCGTAGGATGCAAACTCAGGAGAAGACACCTGTAATAATTCCATAGAGCGTGATGAGAGACGGCTGACGGAACTAGGTCGTAGGACTGTGGAAATTTTTGCCTTGACTCATATATTCAGGTACTCCATATCCGAACTGGAGTTGCTCCTTTCCTTGGAACTCTATGTAGAATTTAAATGGTGTGCTTTTAAGGAAAACCTAATTCCCTATGGATATTCATCCCCCTACTTTCTTAATTTGATGACTACTCCTTTCCTTGGGCTGACGTCCAGGATCCAGAAGTTACCGACTTACTAAAATTTGAGTCTCCTGCCAGAAGTCTTTAAATCACTAGCCAACAAAAAGATGCTTTCTGCTTAATATCTTCTTCTCCAGAGGGGATTCTTCTAGCTTAAACAATAGGTGCCCTGCTGAAATTTGGTTATGGTCACCAACTCACTGTTTTATTTCATTTGGCAGTAATAGAATTGAAGTAGCATATCAAGAGGCTGTTGCTTTGAAGAGGCAAGAGGAGCTCATTCGTGAGGAAGAGGAGGCTTGGCAAGCTGAGAGCGAGCAGAAAGCAAAACGTGGAGCTGCTGACAAGGAAAAGCGTGCCAAGAAAAAACAGGTTGTTTGCTTTAATGTTTCAAAATTGAACATTTTGTTGTTTTTGCTTCTCTGCCGTATTGATCAGCAAAGGTTTCTCGTTTTTTGTTCTTAGCAAGAGTTCGTGGGTTATCTGCTTGTACTGTTTCCAACTTTCCATGCAACCATTTGTAACACAGGGAATTCACAAGAATGTTAACAGTGACGTTATCCATAGAACTTTCTTGCTTATCAACCAAACCCATTGTTTCTTCATTTTTGTTACTTCAATCTTACTTCATTTTTTTGTTTGTTTCCAGAGTAAACAGAAGCGTAGCAGTCGCAAAGGTAAAGACAAGGGGAGGAGTGAGAAGTTAGATGTGTTGTTAAAAGACAAGATGCAAAGTGAGGAAACTTTAGACAGAGCCATGGATGGTTTATCCCTGAAGTTGTCCACCCTCGAAAAGCCCGACACATTGGAAGATGTGTCAGATGTAGATGAAGCAGTGGATGTTACCAAAACTCTACAAGTTGATTTGGAAGACAGAGATGTGAGTCCTGTCAATTGGGACACCGATACATCAGAAGTTCATGCTGCCACAGAAACAAGTAGTGGTGGAATTAGTGGGCTTCCTATACATCAAAATGGAAGAGGAAAGAAGAAGAATACTTCTGTAATGGATGATAGTTCTTCAACATGTTCTACCGATTCGGTCCCATCAGTGGTAATGAATGGCCCTCCCTACAAAGGGAACACTTCACCATACTACAAACGGCAAACATCAGCTAGTACCAGGTAAATGTCATTCATAGCATTACATGGAATAATTACATGACTATGTCAGACTTCTGCTGCTATCTGTGGCAACAGTGAATATTTACTTAAGCTTGCACTTCACATTTTTGTTATCTAGAGGGAAGAATCAACGTGGTAAAGAGACACTTGGGCAGTCTGGTTGGGTCCATGAGATGGATAGTCATCAACAATCTGAATCAGCACCAGTTGCAGGACGCCTTCAAGATCTTTCTGGAGCATGTACGGTGGCAGCCGAACCTGAATCACTTTACTCATTAAAGGATCGGATACATTGGCTCGAGCAGCACTTGGTTGAAAAGGTAAAATAGCACATTTGTCCATGCTTTCTTAGATGTCTAAACATTACCGTACATCTACCAAATTAACAACAAAAATAGCGTACATCAGAGACATCTTTCGCATAGATCTCACATTTCTGTGATGGATAGTTAACACTGAAGGCTGATATGAATATTGTAGCATTTTTAATTGTCAGCAAGGGTGGACAAGAAAAACCTTGTTTACATAGGATTAGTAAACCTGATCTTGACGCCTACTATGTTTAATGGCTAGATGTTGTGGATTGTGGTTTAACTCCAGTATGTGGGTTTGATGCTCCAGAATAGACTGCATTGCAATTTTCGTCCATGTCTGGCCTGTGTTCAGGTGGAACTTGGATGACTTCCCTCAGCATCAATTCCTATGCCATAGGTTTACATTATTTCTTCACATATGTTTATCATCTTTGATTTTTTTTTTTTTTAATTCAGGAAGAAGAAGTTTCTACTCTGCAGAAGAAGCTGACTATCAAAGATCTGGATGTTGTTAATGGCCAAAAGAAACATCTGGTTGAGGTTGAAAGACCTGATCAAAGAAGAGCAGAGGAAGCATCTGGTGGTCCAACCAGTTTCTCTACAAACATACCCTCAAACGTGCAGTCGAAATCGGTGGGAGAGAGTGTCACCTGGGACCAACCGTACCCTGTGAAAGTAACATCTCCAAATAGCCCTCGGCAAACAGAGAAAGTAGCTCCTGCGAGAGCACCCTCACCCCAAGTTCCTTCAATCTCTAAACCAGAGGCTAATAATATCTGTGTGTCTCAATCAAAGTCCACACACCCACCCTCTGAAAAGGCAACTCCTCACCAAGTAGCTTCTTTGTCGAGACCCTTAAGTGCTCCTCTTGTTCCTGGTCCTAGGCCGACTGCTGCGGCCGCTGCTGTTGTTTCTATAGGATCGACGACACCATTATTAGCACGGTCCTACAGTGCTGCTGGACGTCTAGGAACCGATGCTTTACCAGAAACCCAAGGTTATGCTTCCCCATCCTACAGAAATGCCATCATGGGAAAAACCATGGCTCCAACTCCCCCAGCTGGCTTCGCTGTTCCTCCTTCTTGTTCTGCAGTAAGCCTATCTTCACCTCCAAAAGCCCAACCGTTGATATCCACACAAGTAAATCTACCTCCGAATTCAGCAAGGAAAGATCAAAATCTGGTTAGACCAGGGTTTACTTTTGGATCTGTTACTCCAGAAATTCTACAGAACAGACCCCAGTGGATGGAGGGAGGGTCACCGCAGGACTCTAATCCTTCTTCCATGTTGAACCGTGGCATTCAAAATCTTGACTTCTATGGTTCTTCTCGTGGTTCAACATCAGCAGCAGCAATTTCTTCAGATGAGTTTCCACACCTTGATATAATAAATTTTTTGTTCGAGGAGGAGCACAGCATAGGAAAGGCGGCTGAAGGAAGTACTGCTTTTAATACCACCAACAGCATGTATCATCATCATCAACAACAACATTCGTTGAACCGCCAGTTTACTTTTCCAGGCGATTTAAATATGTCAGGGGAAGCTGGAGGGCCATCAATAAATTCTTGCAGGTTTCAGCGGCAAGAAAGCTACCACCATGATGACCTGTTGCAGCAGCAGCAGCTCTATGGGTCTTCCAGTGGGGGGTCTTCTTACGACGGGTTTAGGGAAGTCTATCCAGTTGTAGGTATGCCTTACGGAGATGGGCAGCAGATTGATGGGATGATTGATAATCAGTGGTCCGTTGCAGGAGGTGGTACTGATTTGTCTTTGCTTAGTCTTAGGAATACTGCCATCGGGGATGGATACTTATACCACCAGCACCAGCATCACCTCCATAATCATCATCAGTTGCCAGAGTATTCGAATCTAGCATGTGATGTTAATGGATACCCTGTATTCCAGCCTTCAAATGGTTTTGAGTGAAGTAGGAAAGTAAATTATTTCCAATTGGCTTCGATTAGTTTTTTCACCCAGTCGTAATAATTGTATCTCAGAGGAAAAAGAAAATCATCCATCAGATTTGAAGTGAGTTGTTAGTAATCATTTGTTTGTTTTTATGAGAAAAGAAACTTTTTGTAAAGAATCCTTTTTCTTGTTTGTTTTGAAAATTATCCATCAGTTGCCAGAGTACCTCTGAGGCTGCTTTCCTCTTGCGCTCGAGTTCTAAGCGCCTACCTTGGCCTCTTCCTTGTAGTTTTCATGATCGTTCAGTTAGCCCAATTTTGAACCGAATCGGACAAGTTAAACCTGGACGAGAGTTATGGTGATGGAGAATAAAGGATGAACAATCGAAAATCCGCCTTGGATAAAGAAGATTTTACCTATTTCCTATCCACACTTTCCCTAAATCCCATCCCAAGTTAACAAATCAAATTTTGTACAACTCTTTTTGGGTTGGTTTCCCTAAATCCCATCCCAAGTTAACAAATCAAATTTTGTACGACTCTTTTTAGATTGGGTAAATAAAACACACCCTATCATTCCATCCACACTTTCCCTACATCCCATCCCAAGTTAACTAATTAAATTTCGTACGATTCTTTTTCCCTACATCCCATCCCAAGTTAACTAATTAAATTTCGTACGACTTTTTTTAGGTTGGGTAGATAAAACACACCCTATCATACTTTGATCACACGATGATTATTATTTTTTAGATGGAATTAAGCACGGTGTTCACGAATCTGTGAAAATTTTATACGTAAACCTCCATTAAAACTACACAGAATGGAATTTGTTTAAGTATTAATTGGGCGCCAGTAATCATCAGGATAGGGTCCACGATATACAATAACTATGACAAAATGACATAGATTATACCTAGAGCATAACCTAAAAATGTCAACGACAAACGGATCAAGAGTTCCACACTGCAATAACCATGTATGAAACCGACACCAAGAGGAGGAGGAAGAATTGCTAGAAGAATCTCATAACAGATCTCTGCACCGCTTGGCATCATAGCAGATGATGATGAAGATGATCAACGAGCATCCCTATCACCGGATGGTTATTTGATTTTCCTTTCTCTATTGGACTTCTATTTTTGTTTTTATTTTCGTACTGATGCGATTATAAGTTTAAAAGAACTAGAATTGATTATCTTTGTGTATCTCTAAGTAAACATACTATTTTCATTGATATCTCTATTTTAATTAGGGTTTTCATTGGATTCATTTACCCCAAAATTTAACAAATTTATGTTAATGGATATTTTGGTTTTTGCTTTAACTCTTATATTATGTAAGGAAATAAACTTAAGATTTGAAATTCGATCTCAAAACCTGATTGAAATGGTGATTTGCAGATTAGTTTCCAAACCGGGTGGTCCCGGTGACGAGAGTTTATGTTAAGTATGGAGATTATGAGAAATATTATAGTGAGTGTTGTTTACCCAACCTAAAAAGAGTCCTACAAAATTTGATTTGTTAACTTGGGATGGGATTTAGGGAAAGTGTGGATGGGAAATAGGTAAAACCATAAAGAATAAACGTTGTGTCTATTTCTACAGAGTCAAAATGAAAGAAATGTACTCATACGTGCAGATTACACAAATAGGAAAATAACAGAAAAGTGAAAGGCAGATAGACATAATTTGAGAGCTGGACTCACACTTTGATTGAGGGCTATGTACTGTAACAACTTGTGTCACTACCCCCTCAAGATCAAGGGGCCTGAATCAAATACCTTGAGCTTGGACTTCAGAAAAACAAATCGAGGACCATAAAACCCTTTAATTAACACATCAACAATTTGATCAGCAATACAAACATAAACTACCTTCAATGATTTGTGCCTGCCAAGATCTCTGATATAATGAAATCAACTTTAACCTCTTCATTATACTATTCATCACAAGATTGGAGGCAAATGCGGAGAACAAATATTATCAAAACTGAATATAGGTGGAGTAGGAAGGAAGTAAAATAAATCCTCGAGCAACTGAAAAATCCAAACCATTTCAGCAGCAAAAATAACTAAGGCTATATACTATCTGTAGATGATCTAGGAACAATAGGTCATTTTATAAAGGACCAATTTACATGATTGGAGCCAAAATAGATACGAAAACCACCAGTAGACTTACTATCAGAAGCATCACCAGCCCAATCAGCATCTGAGAAGCCATGAAGAACCAGATGACCTTTGGTGAAGCAGAAAACATGTGTGATTGTACCTTTTAGATATCTAAGTATTCTCTTAGCTGCTAAGAAATGCTGTGTAGTAGGTTGAGACATATGCTGACATACCTGACTGACAACAAAGGATATTTTAGACATGGTCCAAGTAAGGTAGTGAAGTGCACCAACCAGTGACATATACTCAGTTGGATTGTCAAGGAGATCAGTTTCAGAAGTAAGATGTGAATGAGCTGCAACATGAGAATTACAAGGTTTTGCTCCAACCACATCTGTTTTCTTAAGAAGATCAATAATGTATTTATTCTGAGAAAGAATTAGTCCATTAGATGATCTTTTGACCTCAAAACCAAGAAAGTAATGAAGAAAACCTAAATCCTTAACAAGAAAGTGAGTACCCAATTCAGGAATGTGTTGAGACAAATAAGCAGAATCATTACCAGTAAGCATAATATAATCTACGTACACAAGCATGATAATAATTTTGGTACCAACCTTTTAAACAAAGACTGAAGTATCTGCTAAAGAAGTAACAAAACCTAGAGATAAAAGAACATCAACAAGTTTAGAATACCAGGCTCTAGGTGCTTGTTTTATGCCGTAGAAAAACTTTTTTAGCTTGCAAACATAATTAGGATAGTCAGGATCCTCAAAGCCAGGAGGCTGATACATGTAGACTTCTTCATATAGATCCCCATGTAAGAATACATTGGCAATGTTCAGTTGAGTAGGTATCTGATTGAAATCCACAACAAGAGAAATAACCAACCTAATAGTCAATACTAAACTGCTGATGAAATCCTTTGACTACAAGTTTAGATTTGTACTTGTCAAGAGATCCATCTACATTATATTTAACCCTAAAGACCCATTTGCATCCCACGACATCATAACTTGGATCAAGTGGAACAAAAAGCCAAGAGACATCATGTACTAGAGATGTGTATTCATTAACCAGAATCTCTCGAATGAGGAAGCTTGAGCGCTTGAGAAACACAAGTGGGATTTTTTTTTTTTTTTCTTGATAATACTCAAAATTTTATTAAGAACAAAGTTATCGCAAAAGTTATAATTTTACCCTTGCATCAGGGAAACAAAGAGTAAAAACAAGAAAAAAGAGAGATATCCTAGCTAAATTTGTAGCAAGGAAAATCTGGAATTTCCAATTTTGTAATAAAACTAGGACATTGCCTAGAAATCCTACTTTCACCTTTAGCCAAAACATAACCTTTTTTTTCCAAGTAAATATGATGATGTGTTTATCTCTCTGAAATTATGTATAAAATGCCAGGCTTGCAGAGCAGACTTTATCTTATTCCATCTAGTAGTGACCCACTAAGATTTTTTCCAGTTTAAAAAGCAGAGATTACAGATTGTGTGTCAGACCTGAAGCATACTCTAAGAACATGTTGATTCACAGCCCATTCTCCTGCACAGATGACTGCAAAGATTTCTGCCAGATAATTACTAGCAGTCCCCAAGCATCCTGAAACAACAATTTCAAAAACTCCATTCCATTTCCTACAAATGAAACCATATCCAGCTGCACCTGGGTTTCTTCTTGAAGCACCATCACAACAAATTAGGAAATAAGAAGGGTAAGGCAGATAGAAGAAGATTTTAGTTACCTTGACTGTTTTCACTCTTCTACACTTCAGTTCAAAAGTTTTTAGGATTTGAAGATCATATGCAGAGTTCCACATTACACCAGACATTCTCACATCAATGTCTTTAGTAAAACTTATAATTCTCTTCTTTAAAGTATCACAGTTATTGGCCTCTTCTTCATAAACCATTTTGTTTCTCATGAACCAAATTTGTTTCAGAGTTACAAGAGCCGCAACTTTCCATATCTCTTTCACTACAGGACTTTTGTGTTTTGCAAAAATAAGAATGTCTTCAAATGATTTTGGGTTAGTGAAACTGAAGATTCCACCAAGCCAACTCCAAATAATTTCACTGAAATCACAAAACCATAAAATATGCTCCAAATTTTCCTCTGAGTTCTTGCAAAAAGAGCATCTAGAAGCTAGTTGGAACTTTCTTTTCTTCATCTTGTCATCTTCAGGAACTATCCCTCTTACTAACTTCCAAACATTACTAGCAAGATTATGATGAATAGACTTTTGCCATATAGTTTTTGTCCATTGAAGATTTTGGATTTTCTTTCTAATGCATTCATAAGCAGAAGCCACTGAAAAATCACCAGTATTAGTGCCTGTCCAAATTTTTCTACCTCTTTTCTCATCCAGAACAGGAAATTCAGAAGGCTCAAAAAATTCAAGTAAGTTACCAGGAATTACCCAATCACCATCACATATTAATTCATCTACTTTCATCTATGGGTTTTATTTCATTATAACATTCTCTGGATGTAGCATCTTCAAAGGAATATCTTTTATCCAAATTTCAGACCAAAATAATATGTTTTTTCCATCTCCAACTAACCATCTGGAATGTTCAAATACCTCAGGAGTGTGGATGGGGAAAAACGGTTCGCTGGTTTTTTAGGAAAGTGGAGAGACGGACGTGCTATCGAGACTCCTCAACCAGGAAAACTACTTAACCTCACACAAATGCACTGTAAAGGGAGTGCTTAGATTTGAGAGATCAATCTGTAGGACTCCGGCCTAAACCAAGTCAATGGCTGTTCCAGAGTTAATTCGGCCGCAAAGAGGGAGATAGGTTGATCTGTAGGTGGGAAGCTGAGAATTGTGTGGGATCAGTAATGATCAAGGATTGTTGATGTGTTGAAGGTTTCTGCAATAATTGGTGAACTGTTGAGTTCGAATAAGTTCTGATGGATTGATGAATTCTTGATAGTAGTTACTTGAGAAATTCTGTGTAGACAATTGATAGCTAGTGATCATTTGTTGTCCTCAATCATGGATTCAGAGACTTATTTATACTGTCAGATTTGTGAACACCTTGATCCCTGTAAGTGTGACGGTTTCATGAGTGAAAGAGTGGGAAAGTTGAAGATCGTGGTAAAGTCAGTTACATATCGTGTGGAGACTTGACGAATCGTGCACCCATTACTTTGCTAACTCCCTCAACCGTTTACACAACTTACGCACATTTCTCGTCATGGATGAATCCACGTGCTATAGGCCACCACACCAAAACCCTACTTGTTATCCCCCAATTTGACGTGATTGATGTCTCACGAATCGTGGAGTCTACATGACATACGTGTATTTAGTTTGTCAATTGTTGAATGATTAGGCAATGAGCCTAGGCTTTGTTGAATCGAGCATGTTTGAAAAATGCTCACGATTCATGAATGTTAACGTTGCTCGTCTGAGCAAATATTGTAAATTCAACGAGTTGTTGAATATTAATGAGTTACTGAATATCGATAGTTGGGTCAATATTCAATCAACTGAGCAAGTACTGCTCAATTCGAAGAATCACTGAATATTGAGAATTTGATGTGAGCAAGTATTGCTCAATTTCACAAATTACTGATAATTTGACGTGCAATTGATCAAGTATTGCTCGATTCGACAAATTACTGATAAGTTAATAAATATTGATAGCTGGATCAATATTTGAGCAAATGCAACTCAATTCGACGAAATATTTATTGGTGACATGACACAATAAAATATTAAAATATTGGTAGATTACCAAATATTATATAATTAATCTCCGTGGATCAACATAAATTCATTTAGTGTTTGAACTTGCTCAGAATAATGATTTGTTGAGCGTTTGTTCGAAAACCCTAATTTTGATGAATTGCTCATTAGTCGACGAATTGCTGAAAATAGGTCATAAGCGAAGGAGGGATCAACCACATGGATGTCCACGTGATTCCCAATTGCTCCAGTGAGCGCGCACCAGGGTTCTCAGTTGGAGAGTTGGTGAAGGAATGATGATTAGGTGTCAGTTTCATCATTTAATGAAATACTGCTGGGTTCAACATTAGGGGATAAAACCTAGGTATGAAAGATGGGACCGACCAAGAGAGCATGGAACCTTCTCTTGGTGGTCACGGGACTGGATGTTGTCCGTTTGAGCAATCCCCAGGTTGGTTGGAGAGAGTTTGGGCCCAATATGGGAAATTGAGCAAATTAGGTCAGAATTATGAAAACATGTGGGACCGAATTTGTGCAAGCCCTAGGAATGACTCTGGTCGGTCACCAAGGCATGCACGTGTTACCACGGTGTCTGTATCTCCATACTGAGAGTTTCAGTATTTTCTGATGTGCGTTCGAGCAACATTGTGAATTTTCAGAAGAGTTTTATGTTGACTGAAATTCTTGATTTTTGCTGGAATGAGCATGTATGCTCAATTAATCAATATTTTGTAAATATTAAAATAAGAGTATTTTAACATCCAAAATTGCCTTGAGAGGCTAGGCTTATGAATTTTCATGATTTGAGCAATATTCGAGAAGTTATGAAGAAATCATGATTTTTGCTCAAACCAAGGAGTCTTGTGAATTTGAGGAAAATAATAATTATAAAAGACTAGGGATTGCAGGGTGTGGGAATGGCCACGGCTAGGGAATAGCCGGGCAGCTATGTTGCCAAGTCCCGCACTCCTTTCTCTATTTTATAATATTATTTTTCATGAATCCGTGATGTTATGGAGAATCCATGGGTTTTTGTTGAAACAGGGGAGTTTCATGAGTTTAGGGAATAATAATTATAAAAAGTTAGGGATTGTGAGGTGTGAGGACGGCCACAGCTTGGGAATGGCCGGCCGGCTATGTTTCCCGGTTTCGCACACCTTTTCCTGTTTTATAATATTATTTTTTCATGAATCCATGAAGTTATGGAGAATTCATGAATTTTGCAAAAACAAGGAAAGTTGTTAAAATCAAGGAGTTTTTCATGAGTTCATGAAAATAACAAAATAGGGCAAAATAATGGAAGAAGCATGGGGACCGGCCACGGCTAGGGCATGTCCGACCGACCGGTGGGCACGCCCCCTGGGCGCTCCTTATTATTTTATTAATATTTGTTGTTTTCTCCTGTTTTGCGTAGGATTCCTCATCTGTCCATGTTTTTGGATGCTCGTTCGTGCATCCGGGCGCTCAATATTGCATCATTATCAAGTACACGTACAATATTTTGGTGGGGCTTACTCAGGGATGGTCCAGATGCCCGGTTGTTGAGCATTTATTGCTGATCCATGAAATTCAGTGTAGAATAATTCATGAAACAAAGAAGTAAAATGAGTGATTATTTATTATCAATTCATAGGATCGGCAGTGGATTCGACCATGAACTCGGAATAATAAAAAATGCATTACCATTCCATGGGATCGTGGATTCGACCATAGAATCGGAGTAATAAAATCATCTATTACCATTCCATGAGATTAGTAGTGAATTCGATCATGAAATTGGAAAAATGAGATAACATAGTTATTTATTGCCATTCTATGAGATCAAGCCATGGATTCGATCATAGAATCAGAGCATTTGTTATTGGAATTCCATGGGATGAGGCTGTGGATTCGACTATAGAATAAGAGCAATTTTTTTGCCATTCCATGGGATCAGGACGTGGATTAGACCATGGAATATGAGCAATAATAGATCATTTTGGGAATTCAGTGGTGAATATCACGGCAGAGTTAATATATGTGCATAGTCAGGAGACGGCTAATATCCTGAAGGCGCTCTCAGATCTTTCGGAGAACGCCCGAGTCTATACACGTCGCTCTACATAGTCAGGATCAGCGAGTGTCACTGTCCCGAAGGCGCTTTTGCTCTCAATCTTACGGAGAACCGCCCAGTCGTTCTTCTATGTAGAGGGGGGGTCGCTCTCCTGTAGTCAGGGAACAGTGAGTATCACCGACGTCCTGAAGGCGTTAAGCCCTATCAACAAACAATTATGTAGGAGGACCACCCAATTCTATTATTCTATATAGAGGGCACAATGAAATGCTAGGGATCGAATGCTCATCTAGTGGAGGATTTTCGAAAGACATGTTCATCATGGCTTCGTAAAATATAATATGAATCGTCACATGCCAGAAGCTGTATCAGAAATATGCAGTATCATGATTTTACGGTTTTGACCTTTGTTGAAAATACACCATCAACATTAAGTCCCCTGCTTAGTGAGGAACAGTCATGTTCCGCAGTAAGCATTAGATGGTGATTTTCAGTCGAAGAGATCGCGGTTGAATTCAATCTACAAAGGTAGTTTCAGAATCCTCGACTTGCTCCAATGGTCTCATGTACGAGCAAATGTTTAGGTGAGGACCCTAATGGTGTGATAGAGCGTTATTTTGTTGATACGGAGAGGTGAAGTGCTGCTGATTTGGTCAGTTAAAAGTCTGGTTTTGGTCGATTTAGGATTTTCGGGCCCGAGCCCAAAAAGGAAACCCGTCTTTTATTAGGTTTTGGAAATAAAATTGACATAAAAGGGAAGAGACCCTAAGTTTTGTTTTAAAAGTTCAATTGTTCATGAGTTCAAAATAAAATTCCATGTGTGCATGTATGCGTAGGTTTCATGAAAATTTGTTTTAGAAAACATATGCACGTTCGTTCGTTAGTTTAAGAAACGAGCAATAATCCCTAATATGAAAGAGATACATGAATCCTTGAATAGACATGATTTAGTTACAGTAGATAAATTTTTGTTTGTGAGGCTTCATGAAAATCAAAATTTTATCTTTTAAATATGTGAGATTTTACAAGATGGAATAAACTCTCGTTTCAAAGTTGAATGTTCGAACGAGAGATTTTTTTTTTTTTTTTTTTTTTTTTTTAAAGATGTGCATCCGTTAGTAATATTTTTTTTGTCTATGAGCTTTCATGAAAACAAAATTTTAATACATGAATATGCGGATTTTCGCAAAATTGAAAGACTCTCGGATGCTCGCGAGAGGGAGCAAAATATATATATACATATATTTTCAAAGTTACGTGAGTTTCACATTAATATATATATATATATATTTTGTAAAATCAATGTTTTGATTTTGAACAACTGTTGAAAGTAGACAATTATACATGGTGAAATAATGTCTGTATGTGAGTTTTCACAATTGTAGAATGGACCTCTGTCCAAATTTTGAAAAACCGTTCACACAGTAAAGATTTACGTGGGTTGTTCACGATTTTGCAAAATGATTTTAAACAATTGTTAAAAGAAAACAATAATGTTTTCGTGAATTTTGTGATTTCATAGTGTATGCACACTCGGTAGAAAATCAGTGAATGTTCACATGAAGGGTTATGTGAATTATTCATAATTTCGTGAAAACTCAGGTGTCAGACTTTTAAGTAATGGGTGTTGCTCGTCTTTGCAGGTTTGAAGGAGAGAGCAAGATTTTCGAAATTTTACGTTATTATCACTAAGTTCGTGAAACCATAAATAAGTAAGAGTTGAGAGTTACCATTTTTGTAGACGCTGATGTGAGCATCCTAATTATTTTTGTTGTGCTTTAATTCCACTGCTTTGATGAAATCTGCACGCATCTACGGATGATATACTGAAGTAGGAATGTTGTATGGACGTCACAACAACTTTGCAAGAATGACTGATTCCCATAATGATACTTTCAGAGATGATATCTCTACAGATACAACTTCAAGAAATGATGGTTCTGGGACCTCTGAGTGATGGTGAGAGATGATGCAGTTTTACAAGTGGTAAGTATAGGGTTTGATTCTCGGACTTTTTTTAAAGATTTGGTTTTAGACAAAAAGATAGTGATTTTTATAAAACTTATAAAATAATGGAAATGCTAAAAATGATTTTTGTGTTCAATTAAAAGAGTCTAGGATGTCAAGATTCCATCACTACTACACATACTAAATGATTATAACTATTCCCTATAACATTCTCCCAAAATTACTCAAGACGATTTAGGACAAATAATACGTCTCGGAAAATAAATCTTTTCAAACAATTATTTTTCTCAAATAATTAACAATTTTTTTCACTATAAAATGCTATTCTCTAACATAGAATATATAAATCAATTATCAAGCATCATAGGACACATGAAGAAAATTATTACCGTTACGAATCAAGAATAAGGACCAAGAGAATTATTATAGAAAATAATCAAAACATTATAGCACACATAGTAGGATTTCCTCCCTAATCCTAGATAGAAATTTAGCTACTCATAATTAAAAATACTAACCAATAAACAAAGAAGAAGGAATTTAAGAAGAGTATGTAGAAGGGGTGTGGGATGAAGAAGTGTGGGAAGAGAGGTGTAGGGATTGTATGTTATCCCCCCCTTTGGGAGAAGATCTCGAGCAATTTTATAGGGTAGAAAACACCCGGCCATTTCTTCATTTGTTTAACTTTCTTTTTATCTTCTCGAGCTCGCCCCATGTGCTGCCAGTTTTTGCTTCTTCCACTCACGTTTGTCTTCTCTCCCATGTTGGTTCAGCTCCTCCATGTGTTGTGTCTCTTCGAATTCTTCCCAAGATGTCAGTGCCCCAATGTTTCGCCCATAATGGTGTCATTCCTCCCACGACTTTGTGTAGTTCCCACAATTGTTTTGTTGCTAGCTCCACGTGCTTCTTCTCCCAACGCAGCTTGTTGTCTTCTTCCAATGAATTTTATCAGCTCCTACCACGTGATGTCCTTTTTCTTCAACGAATTCTCTTCTTTTCTTCTCTTGTCGTTTTGCTGTCTGGTTTCTCTCCTCACGAGCTGCTGTCCTTTTTCTTCCCACTTTATTTCATCGACACCTTCACATGGAGCTCCATCATTTCTTCTTTCTTTATTTTCTTTTCGAACAAACAGCTCAACCTTCACTTTTCTTCCCACCTTCTTGTGTTTCTTCACGTGCATGCCATCTTTGTCATCATCTCTCGACAACCCGTGCATTTGAATAGTCCCGTTAAGCTCCATCATCACTTCACGTTCTCAATTTCTTCTCGATTTCTTCACGTGCTCATGATGTAACAAAGCCACGTCCACCACTCATTTGACCCAACATCACCTCGTTCACCAAACCTTGTTATAGGGGAACTGACGTGCTAGCTTGAAGTACAAAATTAATTCTTTCTCATAAGTGATGTGATTATCCCATGTAGTTGTAAACAGGTTGCAACGGATGCACAAATGGTTTGCAACTTCTCTTCTGCAGTCGCTAGTCTCCAATTTTCTGCTCTTTTGGCTCCATAATTCATCTAAGCTTTATTTAGTACCTCTACCCCATGAAAAGTAGAAATCTTGTATTTGAAAGAGTTAAATTTGGTCTTTGGCCCTTCTTCTCTCTTAGCTAGCTTCTTTTATTGCACAACTAAGCTCGAATTCACTTTTTTTTGGATTATTCACCTAATAACACACAAATAAGAGAAAACACGCGTAACACACAATAATCTGCAAGAAAACTATCAAATACTTGCATGGAATTAACACCAAATATATGTGAAATATGCACTTATCAAATTCCCCCACACTGGCTTTTGCTAGTCCTCGAGCAAACTAAAAATCATAACTCACTTTCGCAGGCATCACGATTGCATTTAGCGTATGCAATAAGCCTTTAAACCCCTAGGTGTCCCTAGTGGCCGAGTTATAGTCTCGGGAGGGTTTACCAGAGGTATACCCACAAAACCTACTCCAACTTCAAAGCGTTCCAGCGTCCCAAGCATTCAAAGAGTTATGAGGACATAGAGTTTCTGCATGCTAGTAACAAGAAGTTAGAAATACCAAATAACTTATTCTCATTCTTAAATATTGAGTGAGAAATAATCACACCATAATGAGAGAACGCGTGTTTGAGAAACGACCAATAAGCATTTCGCCTCGACTTCTGCCTCACTTAAAAGGATTTTATGATAATTGCACTCAATAAGATACCTTTTTTATGGGTCTCACATGTGTGCAGGTAGGAATGAAGATAGAACTCCTACACACGTTGAATGGTGGGAAGGAAACCTTCCGAATTATTTCTGGAGACCCCACAAAATCGTGGGAAACAAAAGAATTTTTCTGATGATCTCTAAGAAAGGTAATCAACCACTATAACCAGGATGAGAGTACTTACCACCTTCACATCTGATTGCACTGATGATAACACCACTCTCACAACATCCAATAGAAACGTCTTCCTTTGGCTCGTCTTCTTCATCTTGGTCTTCGGTCTTCAACTGTTGATGATAAATTCTTGAATTTCGTAGAACTTTGACAATTTATAACTCTTTTTCCTCTATTTCTTGTTGCTTGAAACTTCTTTATATATTTTTCTTCCCCATGGCCTTATTGAACAAATAAATCCTAAATGCAAATCTTTTTGTATTTTGTATATTTTTTTTTTTAATTAAGATTGCAACTACAATAATAAAATTAACATGGCCATGAAAGAAGTACTTTACCACTTTGATCTTCACAACTTGTATTGTCTTTGTATCATAAACTTCAATATTTTTCATCTTTTGATTTTCTCTGCTCTTGTAAATAAGTCTTCATACTTAGATATAAAATTTGCTCTTCCTTGAATTGTTGCTTAAAAACCTTAAACTTCTTCAAATTTCCTTGTAGATTTTGATGTCGCTCCTTTGCTGATGATGTGTTTCTATGGACCTGTTGTTGGCGAGAGAGAATGGTGCTAACTGCAAATCAAACTACAAGAAGGAGGTTTTCATCTATAGACGTCATCCTCATGATTGACAAAATTAGCACTCAAGAGATCAAAAATAGTGCTGAAAATAGTGTGAAGTTGAGTAGCTCACCATTCTACCCGGAATTTACGTATGGTGACACACACTCAAAAGAAAGCTCTTTAGTCAGCTACAAAGAAATCTGGTCTGGTGCCTCTGTTGATTTGAAAATAGGTAGTCTCCACTAATGATTGATCAGCAACTCTAATAATGCATTTCTCTCTGCTCCTAATTTGCATCACCGGCATGATTAAATCCATTATTTAACACTCCAATTCGTAAGAAATCCGAACGTAGTTCTCTAATACTTCCAAGTTCAGTTATGTCGGTCAGAACTCTCTATGTAAACATACCTAGAAGTATGCTAGTGACTCTAAAATCTCTAAAAGTTTGAGGTTTTATTCAAATAATTTATATATATATATATATATATATATTATTATTTATTTTTTTTAAAAATTTTTTTAATCAAAAAGGCTAAAAATTCTATATGCAAAAGGTCAAAACACTCCCCCACACCTAAACTCTACATTGTCCTCAATGTTCTAAAGATAAAATTAAAAACATGAACAAAGAGAAACTATTTGAATCAAAAGATTTAAGGAAAGATATTACCTTGTTGTATGAGCATGGGTTACCTCCCAAGAAGTGCTAAGTTTAATGTCTTCAGCCAGACATTACTGTATCTGCAGAAAATTAGTCGTGATAAACGGGATCCTGTAAATTTGTATTTTCCACATCCGGGTTGGTCAATTCGATGAATGGTTTCAATCGCTGACCGTTGACTTTAAAAGTCTCTCCAGTATCATGATTCCTCACCTCAATAGCACCGTGCGGATACACGGTCTTAACATAGAATGGGCCAGTCCAACGAGATCTAAGCTTACCAGGAAAAAGGTGAAGGCGAGAATTATACAAGAGAACTTTCTGTCCTGGTGTAAACGACTTTCGAAGAATCGATTTGTCGTGAAAAACTTTTGTTTTCTCCTTGTAAATTTTAGCATTTTGGTAAGAATCATTACGAATTTCTTCCAACTCATTGAGCTGAAGTCTACGGTTATCACCAGCAACAGGTAGGTCAAAGTTTAGCCGTTTAATGGCCCAATAAGCTCGGTTTTCTAATTCTACAGGCAAATGGCAGGCTTTACCGAAGACAAGTCTATACGGAGACATCCCAAGTGGAGTCTTAAAAGCGGTTCGGTAAGCCCATAATGCTTCTATTAAGCGCAAAGACCAATCCTTTCGGGTAGGGTTTACGGTCTTCTCTAAAATTTGCTTGATCTGCCTATTAGACACTTCTACTTGGCCACAAGTCTGTGGGTGGTAAGGTGTAGAAACCTTATGAGTAATGGAGTATTTCTTCATGAGCTTCTCGAAAGACCGGTTACAAAAATGTGATCCTCCATCACTAATGATTGCTCTAGGCATACCAAATCGAGAGAAAATATTTTCTCTAACAAACTTGATTACAACATGGCGATCGTTTGTTTTGGTAGCTATTGCTTCAACCCACTTAGACACATAATCAACAGCTAATAAGATGTAAAAGTTTCCATAGGAATTGACAAACGGGCCCATAAAATCTATGCCCCACACATCAAATATTTCTATTATCAGTATAGGATTAAGTGGCATCATATTTCTTCGGGTCAACTTCCCTAACTTCTGACATCTCTCACAACTTTGACAAAATAGGTGGGAGTCCTTGAACAGAGTTGGCCAATAAATACCAGATTGTAGAACCTTAGCAGCTGTTTTCTTAGAACTAAAGTGACCCCCACAAGCTCCAGAATGACAAAAAGTCAGAACACTTGATATGTCGTTGTCAGGAATACAACGACGGATGATCTGATCAGGGCAGTACTTGAATAAGTATGGATCATCCCAGAAAAAGTATTTAACCTCAGACAAGAATTTAGCTCTATCCTGTTTAGACCAATGGTCGGGCATTTGACCAGTTTACCAAATAATTGACAATGTCAGCAAACCAGGGTAACTCAGAGATGGAAAATAGTTGTTCATCAGGGAACGTGTCATGGATTGGTATCTCATCATCTCTAGTCTTATCAAGGATACGGGATAAATGGTCAGCTACAACATTTTCAGACCCTTTCTTATCACGAATATCTAGAGTAAATTCTTGGAACAGCAATACCCATCTAATCAGCCGTGGTTTAGAGTCCTTATTTGAAAGGAGATACTTGAGTGCGGCATGATCAGAATAGACAATGACCTTAGACCCTAGGAGATATGATCTAAATTTCTCCAAAGCAAAAACGATGGCTAACATTTCTTTCTCAGTGGTTGTGTAGTTCATCTGGGCATCGTTTAGGGTCCTACTAGCATAATAAATCACACTAGGTGTTTTATCATGTCGTTGGCCAAGGACAGCACCAACCGCATAATCGGACGCATCACACATGATTTCAAATGGGAGGTTCCAATTGGGTGGTTGGATGATAGGGGCAGAAGTCAACAATAATTTAAGCTTCTCAAAAGCTTGAACACATGCTTCATCAAATACAAAGGCAGTATCTTTAGCAAGTAGGTGCGATAGAGGTAAAGCAATCTTGCTAAAGTCTTTGATGAAACGACGGTAAAATCCAGCATGTCCAAGGAAAGATCTAACATCGGTTACATTCTTAGGTTGTCTTAATTTGGAAATTAGGTCAACCTTAGACTTATCAACTTCTATTCCCTTAGAGGACACCACATGTCCTAACACTATTCCAGATTTAACCATAAAATGACACTTTTCCCAATTAAGGACTAAGTTCTTTTCTTTACAACGTTCTAGAACTAGTGTAAGGTGGTGCAAAAATTCATCGAAAGAGGATCCAAACACTGAAAAATCGTCCATAAAGACCTCGAGAAATTGCTCAACCATGTTCGAAAAGATACTTAGCATGCAACGTTGGAATGTTGCGGGTGCATTACACAACCAAAAGGCATACGCCTGTAAGCAAAAGTATCAAATGGACATGTGAAGGTTGTTTTCTCTTGGTCTTCCGGGGCTATAGGGATTTGGTTATAACCAGAATAACCATCTAGGAAACAATAATAGCTGTGGCCCGCTAATCTTTCTAACATCTGGTCGATGAATGGTAAAGGAAAGTGGTCTTTCCTAGTTGCTAAGTTCAGCTTACGGTAATCTATACAAACTCTCCACCCAGTAGTAACACGGGTAGGTATCAATTCATTATTCTCAGTCGCAACTACCGTAATCCCAGACTTCTTTGGGACAACCTGAACAGGGCAGACCCATTTACTATCAGATATGGGGTATATGATACCCGCATCTAATAACTTGAGCACCTCAGTGCGAACAACTTCCTTCATATTAGGATTCAAACGTCTCTGCATTTCTCTTGAGGTTTTGGCACCTTCTTCTAAGTAGATGTGGTGCATACAATCAGCAGGACTAATTCCTTTCAAATCTGCTATAGTCCACCCTATTGCAGTCTTGTGCTCACGAAGAACACTAACTAGTCTACTTTCCTGGTCGGGCTCTAAGTCAGAGGCAATTATGACAGGAAGAGTATTCTCATTACCAATAAATACATATTTCAGTGTATCTGGTAGTGGCTTTAATTCAAGGGTGGGAGCCTTAACTGATGATGGGAGGGGTTTATCTATGGTCGGTGGAAGAGGTTCTGGTTTACGCTGCCATTTTCCATAATCCATTACTGGCGCAGAGTCTAACAACGCATTAACTTCTTCAAAATGACTATCCTCATCATAGTAAGCTCCAAAATGGACCAAGCACGCCTCTAAAGGATCGCTAACACTATTGGTGGTAAAGGTATTCTCCACTAGAGAGTCAATCATGCATATATACTCATAGTGTTCAGGATCTGGTGGGGCTTGTAACGCCTTAAAGACGTTCACTGAGATTTTCTGATTCCCAAAGGAAAATTCTACTAGGCCATTTTGACAATGTATGACTGCATTTGCAGTGGCTAGAAACGGACGACCTAGGATGATTGGGATATTGATATCTTTAATAGAGACGGGTTGAGTGTCTAAAATCACAAAGTCAACAGGATAAATAAAGTTTTCTACCTGAACCAAAACGTCTTCAATAATTCCACGTGGGATTTTGACTGACCTATCGGCTAACAGTAGTGTTATCTTAGTTGGCTTCATCTCCCCTAGTCCAAGTTGTTCATAAACCGAGAAAGGTAAAATATTCACACTAGCCCCAAGATCTAATAGAGCATTGTCTATCGTTTGGTTACCTATGACACATGTGACAGTAGGACAACCAGGATCTTTAAATTTGACTGGGTACTTTTGTGAGATTATGGAACTAACTTGTTGGGTCAAAAGGCTTTTTATGGACACTCGCCTCTCTCTTGACAGTGCACATCTCTTTTAAGAACTTGGCCATAGCGGGTACATGTTTAATTGCATCTAACAAAGGCAGGTTAACCTTAACTTGCTTAAAGATGTCTAGGATTTCAGCATATGTACTAGGTTTTTTCTTAGCTAGTCTTTGAGGAAATGGTGCGGGTGGTATGTACACTCTCTCAGGGGTATCTTTCTCACTTGGACTCTTAGCACACTCAGGCCCATTAAGGTCTTTAGACGAAGTTTGGTCAACTTCTGTCTCCTTTTCAGCTGGACTCTTGTCCTTAGGTGGTTCTACCGAGTTCTCTAGAGTTTTACCACTCCTAAGGGTGATAACTGCTTTGACATGTTCATTATGTTTAGAACTACCCGACATATTAACCTGGTTAAATCCTTTCGGATTTGGAGTTGTTTGACTAGGGAATGTCCCACTCTCTCTATCATTTAACCGGTTCGAAAGTTGACTTATTTGAGTCTCTAGGTTGGCAATAGCTCGGTCACTATTTTGTTGGTTACGCTGACTCGTCAGGACAAATTCATCGAGCTTCTGACCTAAATGGTTGACATTTTGGGTAGTCTCGGCATGGTTTATCACACTTCGGTCAATAAAGAGTTTTAGACTTTCCTCTAGGGATGACACCTTTTTATCAACTGGGCTCGGTTCCTGAACTTGAGATTGGTTCCTAGGAAAATTGGGTGGTGAGCTACTCGACGGGCCACCTTGATGGTTACCTTTAGACCACGAGAAATTCGGGTTATGTCTCCAACCAGGGTTATAGGTATTTGAGTATGGGTCAAACTTGGGTCAAACCTCATATTTAGAGTTCATACCACCATGTAGGACACTAACCTGGTCACGAGTAGTTTCAGTTGGGTAAAACTGGGGACACTGAGATCCAATATGACTTTGATCACCACAATTGGTACATGGATATGTTCTGGGCTCACTATTACAACTCATAGTTTGGTTGGACCCTTGGTTTATCTCTAAGGCCTCTAGACGCCTAAGGATGTCAGACCCATTATCAACTCTATTGACCCTATGGATAGGGTTCCTAGTTATTTCGGGCTCCCTCATTGAAGCCCATTGACGAGTCTTTTCAGCTAACTCAACCAACTCGTCAAAACATTCATCTGGGTTTTGATGGGTAAATTTTCCACCACTCATTGTTTCTACCTGCATTCTAGTTTCACTATCAAGGCCTTCATATAAAATTTGGGCCATGTGGGCTTTATCAAAGCCGTGATGTGGGCATTGGTATAACAATTCATTAAACCTTTCTATATAACCGTGTAGGTGTTCACCTAATTTCTGCTTAAAGGTTTGGATAGACTGTCGAATAGCAGCAGTCTTATGGTGTGGGTAGAATTTCTTAACGAAAACCTCTACAAGTCCATCCCAAGTAGTGATTGTTTTGGAAGGAATGATATGATACCACTCACTGGCTCTTTCTTCTAGGGAAAAGGGAAACAAACGTAACCTAACATCGTCTTTGGTGACATTTGGATAACTCATGGTATCACAAATCATCTCAAAGTCACGGATATGGGTATACGGGTTCTCATTCTCTATTCCCTTAAACTTACGTAGCATGCCAAATGTCCCAGGTTTAATATCAAACTTCACGGTAGTGGCCGGTAAGACAACCCCAGGTTCACGTATCACCCTAGACGGGTTTAAACGGTCCCTAAGGGTTTTGGTTGGCACAACTTCACCCTCATCATTTTCATTAACCATTTCGGTAAAAATAGAATTACCACCTAAATCCGTGTAACGGGTCGGACTTAAATTAAAAAGGTTGTTTTCTACAAGTCGATGTTCTACCCGTTTCCAACGTCGCATACACACACAATAATACTAGTGAAGCAATTGGTGTGTAAATTTAATTTAATTTAATTTAATTTTTTTTTAAACAAAGAAAGATAGAAATAAAAATAGAATAACACAAACAAGGAAGGGAAGTTCTATTCAATCACAAAAAAAGCTGACTCCACCACAGTAAACCTGCTGATTTCTAGCAAACAAAAAGCATGATGGCTCCACTTAGATTGTTTTCTAGACCAGCTTCTAATCCTTCGAAAGGGAATTCGTTACAATCTGAGTAAACTCCTCTGGAATCAATCTGAGTTAAAGTATATTGAATAGAGGCGAGAGAAGCTGCTAGAGCTTTGATACTCAAGGCCTCACCGTATTACAAGGCGGCGCAGTCACGCATTCAATTTACAGAAACCATCATGAATTTCGGAGTATGCCTAAAGAGTAACCAATATTTTTCGAACGACTTTCCTACTAAGCTCGTTACCATATAGGTCTCGTTCTACTTCAAATTTTAAAGCTTAGGTTCGCGTAGGTATCGTTTTCCTAAGGCGGGCAAGAAGAGAACGGTGATGAAATCCGAACCCTTATCTTGTATGGCCAGTCCTTGCCCTTTACTAGGAAAATAAAACAGCCGTATTCAAGTCCTCAACATATATGCAAACGAAGGAATACAGTAACTCGCTAACAGGAGATTCGCGAGTGTTTCGACAAACTTACCTCCCGTATCATACGGGGGATGAACCGTTGTTGTCGACTCGGGCCACGACTCCTATGTCATGCACGAACCCGAGGGGCCGAGGTGATATTGTAATCACCGTCCTTCTCTGCAAACAGTTTGATATTTAATATTACCCTTCCGTAGGGTTTTTAAAAAAATAATAAAAGAATGTCCAAGTCCAAAGTCCCAAAAAAATATAATGCAAAAGAAATATAAAATTACAAGAATATAGAAATCCTAATACAATCAATAAAATAAAATAAAATAAACTCTTTTTTTTTTTTTATGTAATTTTTTTTTTCTTCTTTTGCTCTTTTAGCTTTGCTCTTTTACTCCCAAGTCTTTTTACACATTCACCAAAAGCTTTGGCAAATTTTTCCGCTTCGAATTCCAAATTCTCTTTTGGTATGCAATTCCACAATAAATATAGAATATTACCTGCACAATAAAGAAAAATAACAAGAATAATACCAAGTAAAATCAAAGAAAAGAAAATAAAACAAAAACTAAACTAAACTAAACTAAAATTTAAAATTTAACTAAAAAGAAAATAAAAATCTAAAACCTAACCTAAAGGCAAGTCCGCGTCGACGGCGCCAAAAACTGATGCAGTTTTACAAGTGGTAAGTATAGGGTTTGATTCTCGGACTTTTTTTAAAGATTTGGTTTTAGACAAAAAGATAGTGATTTTTATAAAACTTATAAAATAATGGAAATGCTAAAAATGATTTTTGTGTTCAATTAAAAGAGTCTAGGATGTCAAGATTCCATCACTACTACACATACTAAATGATTATAACTATTCCCTATAACATTCTCCCAAAATTACTCAAGACGATTTAGGACAAATAATACGTCTCGGAAAATAAATCTTTTCAAACAATTATTTTTCTCAAATAATTAACAATTTTTTTCACTATAAAATGCTATTCTCTAACATAGAATATATAAATCAATTATCAAGCATCATAGGACACATGAAGAAAATTATTACCGTTACGAATCAGGAATAAGGACCAAGAGAATTATTATAGAAAATAATCAAAACATTATAGCACACATAGTAGGATTTCCTCCCTAATCCTAGATAGAAATTTAGCTACTCATAATTAAAAATACTAACCAATAAACAAAGAAGAAGGAATTTAAGAAGAGTATGTAGAAGGGGTGTGGGATGAAGAGGTGTGGGAAGAGAGGTGTAGAGATTGTGTGTTATCCCCCCCTTTGGGAGAAGATCTCGAGCAATTTTATAGGGTAGAAAACACCCGGCCATTTCTTCATTTGTTTAACTTTCTTTTTATCTTCTCGAGCTCGCCCCATGTGCTGCCAGTTTTTGCTTCTTCCACTCACGTTTGTCTTCTCTCCCATGTTGGTTCAGCTCCTCCATGTGATGTGTCTCTTCGAATTCTTCCCAAGCTATCAGTGCCCCAATGTTTCTCCCATAATGGTGTCATTCCTCCCACGACTTTGTGTAGTTCCCACAATTGTTTTGTTGCTAGCTCCACGTGCTTCTTCTCCCAACGCAGCTTGTTGTCTTCTTCCAACGAATTTTATCAGCTCCTACCACGTGATGTCCTTTTTCTTCAACGAATTCTCTTCTTTTCTTCTCTTGTCGTTTTGCTGTCTGGTTTCTCTCCTCACGAGCTGCTGTCCTTTTTATTCCCACTTTATTTCATCGACACCTTTACATGGAGCTCCATCATTTCTTCTTTCTTTATTTTCTTTTCGAACAAACAGCTCAACCTTCACTTTTCTTCCCACCTTCTTGTGTTTCTTCACGTGCATGCCATCTTTGTCATCAGCTCTCGACAACCCGTGCATTTGAATAGTCCCGTTAAGCTCCATCATCACTTCACGTTCTCAATTTCTTCTCGATTTCTTCACGTGCTCATGATGTAACAAAGCCACGTCCACCACTCATTTGACCCAACAACACCTCGTTCACCAAACCTTGTTATAGGGGAACTGACGTGCTAGCTTGAAGTACAAAATTAATTCTTTCTCATAAGTGATGTGATTATCCCATGTAGTTGTAAACAGGTTGCAACGGATGCACAAATGGTTTGCAACTTCTCTTCTGCAGTCGCTAGTCTCCAATTTTCTGCTCTTTTGGCTCCATAATTCATCTAAGCTTTATTTAGTACCTCTACCCCATGAAAAGTAGAAATCTTGTATTTGAAAGAGTTAAATTTGGTCTTTGGCCCTTCTTCTCTCTTAGCTAGCTTCTTTTATTGCACAACTAAGCTCGAATTCACTTTTTTTTTGGATTATTCACCTAATAACACACAAATAAGAGAAAACACGCGTAACACACAATAATCTGCAAGAAAACCATCAAATACTAGCATGGAATTAACACCAAATATATGTGAAATATGCACTTATCAAGAGATCCTTCACACTGAGTTGTACTCCTGATTACTAAGTATCAGTAATGCACGAGAAGTCTCTGATGGCGGAATATAACATCGATAGAGCAGCTCGACAAATGGGTCCTTGTTCGATTGATGTGGATTACCCAGAAATAACAATAAGTCTTCGTAGTGGAGAATCCAGAAATAAGGATCATAGAATGATATCGATCACTGTAAAGTCCCAGCTGTCTCTTTGGTGAGTTGTTAGCGCTCCTTATATCATGACTTTTTCTTGTCTGTGCGATTAGGATCATGAAACCAACGTTTGTTACTTCATTTCAGAACTTTGCTCCATCGAGCCTTGACGGTCTTTAGTTCATTGCTGCTGAACAAACAATTTCTGAATCGAGAGTCAAAGAATAATTTGATGTAAGTACCTCTACGTATAATCATTCATAACACTTCTTGAATGAAATACCACTAATTATTGTTGATGTATTCAGGAGAAGATTTCCATGGAACGAGGGAGTACTGATGATTCCCATTCGTCTTCAGAGGATGGTGAAGAAGAAACCGATTGAAAGCAATGATGTTTCCAATGGTGATGTTGGAAATTCCGGTCTTTTGGGCACTTTAGGGACTACTCCAGTAAGTACCCATCATATATTTTCTTCATAGAAGTATGAAATTGCTAATTTGTTGATGAATGAATGAATATTCTCATGAATAAGTGAAAAGTTTTACCGAAATACGTCACCAGAAAATCCAGAACTCAGCCTTTTAGCAAAAACGCCGTAAAATCTTCATGCGATCTCAGATTTTCGCGATCTACCCATGAATCCTTATGCCCAGGAAATTTCCAAGCTTTTTGATAGAATACTTTTAAGTTTTGAGCACGTTTAGGGGTCTAAATCGATGAAACAGTAAATTTCCAAGAGACCTTCAGAAAATTTTCAGTTGGCATGTGGTCCAATGTTTTGGTCACAACTCTTCGTTGTTTCTCCAATTGCTTTGAATTTTGGATATGTCGTAGAGTACATCCATTCGAAGAGAATAGTATATGACACACGCTTCCCTGGATTCTTCACCAATTGTTCCCAGCTCGCTTTTTTGTGCATGAAAATGAAAAATCGTCTAAGAAGAGCTTGTTGTAAAACGCCCCTGTTGCGTCTTCAGACCATTTGCTCGTGTCTTGAACAGTTGGTAAAGGATTTAATGTCATTTATTCATTTGAGATCAGGACCCCTTGATTGATACATGAGCATGGTGCTTGCATCCGTCTTGTTTCTGTCAGTCGTAGAAACATCACTTCTGAAACCCTGGTCACATGACCATGACTGAGGTTGCTCTCTAGAGTGGGTGGTGTAATGACCATGGTTGCACGTTTCATGGTAAAATTCCTTTTATGATAAATGATTATCACATGAGAGTCTGGTGCCATGGGTCTTGGACTGTAAAACTGATCGCCAAGATCAGTGGACCGTCAGTCCCCAGTATTTTGTTGAATATCTCCCTTTCGTCTTCTTCTGGCAAGACTTGGATAGAGGACCCAGGTAAAAAAAATTGATGTAAAGGACTAGGTGGTCGAAGTTGGAGGTACCTTGATGAAGTACTTAGTGGAAAGACCCGGTAGATACCGATCGACTGTGGAAGTTATGAATCCTGTCCTAGAATTGTTGCTTGCATGTTGTACGCCATGGAAGCTGGATGAACCTCATGCGACGTCGGAATTCGATGCTTGACCCCAACTTTTGAAACTAAGATACTGAGTTATCACATGAGAAAATATTTACTCAATTTTTAGTTGTAGAGGTCAGCCAATGAAGCATGCACATTTGTAATTTGTAATCCCGTATAATTTTTTCAGGTTTCGTAGACCTCACGGTAAAGGACATATCTTTCAACTCGTATGTCCAATTGATGCGACCTTTTGGTATGTTGTAGAAGAGACATAGACGAATATATTTCGTTGAGGAAGTATTGTCCAATTCCTCACCCATTGGTATGTTTTTGTAAACCAATGGCCTGACGTGTGTTGTATCTCATTTGTGGAAGTGATGAGAACAACTTGTAAAGGACTTTGAATTGTTCCCACCAGTCGTGCAAGCTTTGTGAAGGCTTTAATGTGAGCATGTTATCAGGTCTACACATCTTGATATGAATCATTAGTCCTTGGAGAAGTCCGCTTCATGTGTAACACTTCAGAGAATGGTTAGTCGATGAAGCCATGTCATGAAGATGTTGCTCATGAAACCGTTGTTGATGCTGAGATCACGATTGAATTTTCTCCATAAATTCTTGTTGATTCCGAGACCATGAAAGGATTTCCACCAGATATCCTTATTGATGTCGATCTATGGTCAGAGTTTCTCCATAGATCGAAAAGGCTAGAACCATGATTATGGACATAGTCGTTGCTCCTCCATTCAGCGAGCCTTTACATTCACGAACTAGTTGGTGGGTTGAGCATCCCTAAGATGAAGGTGTATTGGGAGTTTAACCCAAATTCTCATAAACAATATGACTTTACTGTGAACCGGCTTCGTCAGTGAGTCGACGTTGTTGCGGCAGATAGCAGCAGCAGTCTCCATTCCGGGTGTGATCAGTGAAGAGATATGTTCCTTAGTCGTGCAAGGTTCGTGATGTAGAGAGATCCCATTGATAAAGTTTTCATCACATCGGGTTACAATGACTTGTTATGTCTTGAATCTTATCTAGTAAGATCAAGTCCCCGGTGCATGTTGAAGGAATTCATGCCATCGATGGATGAATGATGTTGCACCTGCTTCAGGAGTCTTTTCATGGAGACATTGAAGACTCAGCGATTATATTTCAGTTTCACTTTCAGCATGTCATCGTCGAGATGTCTGTGCTGAAGCCAGAGGCGCCATTATCGAAGGTGTACTCTTTGATTGGGAGTACAATTTGAAGGCTTCTTAGATGCTTGAGCATTGAAGCGCACATTCCTTAAGCGTCGAATGTCTTATGTTTGATCGTCTCGACCCTGAGTATCTTCTGTTGATTCAGCATCCCTTTCATTGCGATAGTGGGATTCAACACTCGTGCAGATATTAGAGCTTCATGATTTTCTAAAACACATGGACATTCCCGCAAGGCTATGGATAAACGCCCAAAGTGCTCTTTGCCATGCTTGGACAATCATCTCAGTAATGAATATCTCAATGCTTGTTTCGGAGAAATGTCAGATTCAACCACTTGGTAAAATACTAGTGTGGTGAAGCTACCATTCATAATGTCTTGCAGAGTTGCTAGCAGAATTGAGTCCCCATGCTAGGATAGCATGTGATGAAATAAATGACACAGACATGAAATGAATGAGACTTGCCTGAGTGTGGAATATCTTGATGAATGTCTATGCATATTTTGCAGGTTCCTGCTTCAACCTCGTCAAAGTTTCGAAATTCCCCCAAGTGCTCTGATGATGGAACGTCCGCCAAATCTTCTGGATCAGAACTTTCTTAGTTTGAGAGATGTGCAACCAAAGGTGATTTTCCAGTAGCCATCTTTTCAGCGTGGATCCACGCTTATCTGAAGAACATGTCATATCCTGGATCTTCCTGATTATGTGAAGCTTGGTTTCTGCCCAGGTTTAACTTATGTTCACTTTAAGAGTGATGTACGCGGCTCTGAGAGTCTTTAGAGGAATGATGTTAACAGCAGTGCCAACATCGACCAACGCTCGCTTGAATTCATTTCCTTTGAGATGGACTGTGGTGAGAAGTCCCCAGTCATACATCTCCTTGTCTGTGGATGAAGGTTCAAGGAGTATTTCCGGGATGGAAAGATGTCTGACACAATGTAATTCGGTGTTGTGAATATTCCTTTCCTTTGTACCTTAGACAGGTAGAGAAATTTCACAGGTATGCTCGATCAACGATTGAACTGCTTCTTCGACTGGTTGTTTAGAGAGTGTAAAGGTTCTGACTGGGAGAGGATTCTTGTATAATCCCTCAGTCCCCAGTTGAAGGTATTGTGGATCAACTTTCTCTTTGAAGATGTGCTTCAAAATATTGCGGTTACTTGTTGGATGATTGATGAATCTATGAAGGTGACAGTACCTGAGATTCTCTATTTTTGTTCAGCTCTCTCCTGATAAACAACAATTTGATTGCATCATCTTGAAACCAGACTTCCAGTGACACGATCACTTCTTTAATGTAAAGAGGTAAATTTGAGTCCTCGTTTGATTATTTCCCCGTTCATTGATGTCTTCGAGGTTTGTGCATTTCAGGATTGGTTATCTTTTCTTTGCGCCTTCAGAGGAGCCCGGGATGTTGGAAAAACGCTCTGATGTTGTGTCTTATCTTTCTTTTCATTCCTTCCAGCAACAACGTTTGTTAAAGGCTGGGGGTTGTACTGATTATTGATTAGGCGTCGACTGCTTTGAGGTTCCTCGACCTTGCATACTTTGATCTTTCCAGTAAAGAAGGTGTAGTAGTTGGCTGCTTCATGAAGCTTTGAGAAAGTCTGGAACTAGAGATTTTCCAGCAAGACTCTGTAGACCGGGATCATTCCGTTGATACACAAGTCTACCAGTTGTTGTTCAGTGACATTTGAGTTATGACAATCTAAAGCTTGGACTCTGAACCTCTTCACATAATCGTTTGGATGTTCATTGCTCTTCTGATACATTCTTCTTAAGTCGGAGAGTGTAATATGCTCCGAGACGAAGAAGTATTTCCTGTAGAAGGAATTAACCATTTCTCCCCAACTAGCGATGCTCCCTGGTGCAATGTTGTTGTACCATGTGTATGCTCGTTCTGTCAGAGATTTTGAGAATTCTTTCAGATGGACAACATGGTTGTGATCGTATTCTCCTAGTGCTTCCATGAATCAAGAGATGTGTTCTCGAGCGTCCCCTGTTCCGTTGTACATCGTGAATGTTGGAGAAGTGTAGCCCTTTGAAAGAGGAATTCGTTGTGTAGTAGCTGGATATGGAGGTTGATGACGATGAACCGATGGTGTCTTGTCTTTTCCTCGATCCTCCATAAAGTGTTCCAGGTCTTCATGGGTGATGAAGCCTGCAGGTTCCTTTGTTGGTGAATTATCTGCAACCTTGTGGACTTCATCATCATCTGCTACATGGATCGGAGTGACTTCATGATCAGCAGACGGAGATGTTTCTTTGGATTTTCCTTTCTTATGAGCTTTCTCTGACATCTTTTCAGTGAGAGTTTTGAGATAATTGCACAGCTCCTTCTGAGTGTTCTCCATGTCAATATGATTCTTGGCCAGATTTTCTTGCACCTTCATGAGATCACCTATGGTAGGTGGGTTTTCTCTGATTTCTTCGGAAGACCGGCCGAAGAGAGGATTATCTCTAATGTTAGTTTGCGGAGGAGTGGTATCAGCATCACCGGTGTTGGAAGCAGGAGTAGTTTCTAGAGCTCCACCATTGTTGCTGGTGCTAGCGTTATTTGGGTTAGAATTTGTGACTGAACCTGAACTAAGACCAACCATTTTGTGAGAAATTGAGATTTCAACCGAGAGATTAATCTCCCAATGTGGTCTCCAATCTGTGGATGGGGAAAAATAGTTTGCTGGTATTTTAGGAAAGTGGAGAGACAGACGTGCTGTCGAGACTCCTCAACCAGGAAAACTGCTTTAACCTCACACAAATTCACTGCAAAGGTAGTACTTAGATTCGAGAGATCAATCTGTAGGACTCCGGCCTAAACCAAGTCAATGTCCGTTCCAGAGTCAATTCGGCCGCAAAGAGGGGGATAGGTTGATCTGTAGGTGGGAAGCTGAGAATTGTGTGGGATCAGTGATGATCAAGGATTATTGATGTGTTGAAGGTTTCTGCAATAATTGGTGAACTGTTGAGTTTGAATAAGTTCTGATGGATTGATGAATTCTTGAGAGTAGTTACTCGAGAAATTCTGTGTAGACAATTGATAGCTAGTGATCATTCGTTTTCCTCAATCATGGATTCAGAGACTTATTTATACTGTCAGAGTTGTGAACACCTTGATCCCTGTAAGTGTGACGGTTTCATGAGTGGAAGAGTGGGCAAGTGGAAGATCGTGGTAAAGTTAGTTCCATGTCATATGGAGACTTGACGGATCATGCACCCACTACTTTGCTAACTCCCTCAACCGTTTACACAATTTACGCACATTTCTCGTCGTGGATGAATCCACGTGCTGTAGTCCACCAGACCAAAACCCTAGTTGTTATCCCCCAGTTTGACGTGATTGATGTCTCACAAATCGTGGAGTCTTCATGACAGACGTGTATTTAGTTTGTCAGTTGTTGACTAATTAGGCAATGAGCCTAGGTTTTGTTAAATCGAGCATGTTTGACAAATGCTCAACGATTCATGAATGTTAATGTTGCTAGTCTGAGAAAATATTATAAATTCAATGAGTTATTGAATATTGATGAGTTACTGAATATCGATAGTTGGGTCAATATTCAAGCAACTGAGAAAGCACTGCTCAATTCGACGAATCACTGAATATTGAGAATTTGAAGTGAGCAAGTATTGCTCTATTCGACAAATTACTGATAAATTGATAATTTGACGTGCAATTGAGCAAGTATTGCTCGATTCGACAAATTACTGATAAGTTAATAAATATTGATAGCTGGATCAATATTTGAGAAAATGTTGCTCAATTCGACGAAATATTTATTGGTGACGTGACCCAATAAAATATTAAAATATTGGTAGATTACCAAATATTATATAATTAATCCCCGTGGATCAACATAAATTCATTTAGTGTTTGAACTTGCTCAGAATAATGATTTGTTGAGCGTTTGTTCGAAAACCCTAATTTTGATGAATTGCTCATTAGTCGACGAATTGCTGAAAATCGGTCATGAGTGAAGGAGGGATTGACAACATGGACATCCACGCGATGCCCAATTTCTCCAGTGAGCGTGCACCAGGGTTCTCAGTTGGAGAGTTGGCGAAGGAATGATGATTAGGTGCCGGTTTCATCATTTACTGAATTACTGTTGGGTTCAGCATTAGGTGATAAAACCTAGGTATGAAAGATGGGACCGACCAAGAGAGCATGAGACCGACTCTTGGTTGTCACGGGACTAGATGTTGTCCATTTGAGCAATCCCCAGGTTGGTTGGAGAGAGTTTGGGCCCAATATGAGCAATTGAGCAAATTAGGTCAGAATTATGAAAACATGTGGGACCGAATTTGTGAAAGCCCTAGGAATGACTCTGGTCGGTCATCAAGGCATGCAGTGTTACCACGGTGTCCATATCTCCGTACTGAGAGTTTCAGTATTTTCTGATGTGCGTTCGAGCAACATTGTGAATTTTCAGAAGAGTTTTATCTAGACTGAAATTCTTGATTTTTGTTGGAATGAGCATGTATACTCAATTAATCAATATTTTATAAATAATAAAATAAGAGTATTTTAACATCCAAAATTTCCGTGAGAGGCTAGCCGGTCATGTGACCACGTTAGCTTTTGAATTTTCATGATTTGAGCAATATTCGAGAAGTTATGAAGAAATCATGATTTTTGCTCAAACCAAGGAGTTTCATGAATTTGAGGAAAATAATAATTATAAAAGACTAGGGTTTGTAGGGTGTGGGACCGACCACAGCTAGGGCATGGCCGGGCGGCTATGTTTCCCGGTCCCGCACTCCTTTTCCTATTTTATAATATTATTTTTCATGAATCCGTGATGTTATGGAGAATCCATGGGTTTTTGTTGAAACATGGGAGTTTCATGAGTTTAGGGAATAATAATTATAAAAAGCTAGGAATTGTGAGGTGTGGGGCCGTCCACGGCTTGGGCATGGCCGGCCGGCTATGTTGCCCAGTCCCGCACACCTTTTCCTATTTTATTATATTATTTTTTATGAATCCATGAAGTTATGGAGAATTCATGAATTTTGCAAAAACAAGGAAAGTTGCTAAAATCAAGGAGTTTTTCATGAGTTCATTAAAATAACAAAATAGGGAAAAATAATGGAAGAAGCATGGGGACCGGCCACGGCTAGGGCATGCCCGTCCGACCGGTGGGCCTGCCCCCTGGGCGCTCCTTATTATTTTATTAATATTTGTTGTTTTCTCCTATTTTACGTAGGATTCCTCATCTGTCCATGTTTTTGGATGCTCGTTCGTGCATCCGGGTGCTCAGTCGTGCATCATTGTCAAGTACACTTACACCATTTTTGTGGGGCTTACTCAGGGATGGTCCAGATGCCCGGTTGTTGAGCATTTATTGCTAATCCATGAAATTCAGTGTAGAATAATTCATGAAACAAAGCAGTAAAATGAGTAATTATTTATTATCAATTCATAGGATCGGCAGTAGATTTGACCATGAACTCGGAATATGAAAACAGGTATTACCATTCCATGGGATCGTGGATTCGACCATAGAATCAGAGTAATAAAATTATATATTACCATTCCATGAGATTAACAGTGAATTCGATCATGAAATTGGAATAATGAGATAACATAGTTGTTTATTGCCATTCTATGAGATCAATCCGTGGATTCGATCATAGAATCAGAGCAATTTTTATTGCCATTCCATGGGATCAGGCCGTGGATTCGACCATGGAATAGGAGCAATTGTTATTGCCATTCCATGGGATCAGTCCATGGATTCAACCATGGAATAGGAGCAATAATACTACCTCCGTCCAATTTTACTTGCCAAAATTGGATTTTGCAAAAACTTGAAAGAAATTCAAATTACTTCCACATACACCATTGATCTTCTAAATTGTTTATTTAATATATAAATTTTCATATCCTAGTTTTTGTTTCTATCTTGATAATTAGAAAATTTTAGTGGGAAATATATCAATTTTTTGGTAGAAATTTGCTAAAAAAAACACAATTTTGGCAAGTAAAGTTGGGCGGAGAGAGTATATCATTATGGGAATTCAGTGGTGAATCTCACGACAGAATTAATCTATGTGCATAGTCTGGAGACAGATAATATCCTGAAGGCGCTCTCAGATCTTTCGGAGAATGCCTGAGTCTATACACGTCGCTCTACATAGTCAAGATCAGTGAGTGTCACTGTCCTGAAGGCGATGTTGCTCTCAATCTTACGGAGAACCGCCCAATCATTCTTCTATGTAGAGGGGTGTCGCTTTCCTATAGTCAGGGAACAGTGAGTATGACTGACGTCCTAAAGGCGTTAAGCCCTCTAACAAACAATTATGTAGGAAGACCACCCAATTCTATTATTCTACATAGAGGGCACAATGAAATGCCAGGGATCGAACGCTCAGCTAGTGGAGGCTTTTTGAAAGACATGTTCATCATGGATTCGTAAAATATGAATCGCCACATGCCTGAAGCCGTATCAGAAACATGCAGTATCATGATTTTACGGTTTTGACCTTTGTTGAAAATCCACCATCAACAAGGAGCAACCCACTTAATACCTGGCCAAATTGAAGATTTTTTATAATATTCAATCCACTTTCCATTTCTGTCTTGAAAATTTTCTTGGAAAAATCTTGACCATTCATCATTTCCATTTTGCATTTTCCAGCACAACTTCATTAACATGGATTTATTGATATATTCAAGTTTCCTTATACCCAATCCACCTTCAGTTAAGGGAGAGCAAGCTTTTTCCCATTTAAGAGTTATTATTTTTCTTATTGAAGTGTTACCTGACCATAAGAAATTTCTGATGATCTTTTCGCTCTCCTTGAGAACTTTTTTTGGCCACTTATAAACATACATTAAAAATTGGAATACTGCATATCACAAACTTTACCAGCACTAACCTTTCCTGGAATTACAATAGTATTCCTTTCTAGCCAGCAAGATTGTCTTGCAACATTTCCATACATCCCCATACATGCTGAGATATAATACTGCCCGGAGTTAAAATAACTCCCAGATATTTATCTGGAAAATTTGATAAGCACATATTGCAATCTTATGCTATATGCTATTTTCTTGTATCACTTTTTCCTCCAAAAAAACACTTGCTTTTAGATAAGATGACCATTTATCCTGATGAAATTTGATAATCTACAAGAGTTCCCAAAAGTTTTCTTACATTCCTTCTCTTTCCATTGTAGAACAAAAAAATATCATCTGTAAAGAAGATATGAGATGGTTGTACACAATTTCTAATAACCATTGGTTTGAGCTGACCCTCTCAATTTTCTTCTAAGTACATCTTCAGCAATAACAAAAAGTAAGGGAGATAGGGGATCCCCTTGTCTTAATCCTCTACTAACTTTGAAATAGCCAACTGGTCCACCATTCACTAGCACTGACACCATAGCATATTTTAAGAGAGTATGAATCCAATTTATAAATTTAACTGAAAATCCAAAGCATTATAGAGACTTGAATAAGAAATCCCAGATGAGTGAATCATAAGCTTGAGAAATATCTAGCTTTTAGTTTCCAATTCATTTATCATCTCTGAGGCCAATACTACCTGTTCTTGAATATTTCTCCCTTTTATGAATGCACCTTGCTAAGGGGAAACTAACTTGTTCACTATTAAACTCAATCTTGAAGTAATGATCTTGGTGATTGCTTTAAAATTAAAATTCATCAAGCCAATAGGTCTGTATTGATTTACCTTTTTATCATTTTTAGTTTTGGGCAGAAGCATAATGAAATTTGAGTTCATACCTGAAGGGATGAATCCTTTTTCCCAAAAATATTGGATGGCTTTTGCTAAATCTTCACCTATAATCTCCCATATTAGCCTATAAAATCATCCATCAAAACAATCTAGTCCAGGAGAGATATCTGGATCAAGTTCAAAAATTGTTTGCTTTATCTCCTCTGTACTAGGAATGACTTCAAAAGTATTATTATCTTCAGTTGTAATCACCTGAGGCACCGCTTCAAAGGAATATATAGTGAGGTGTTTCACTAAGTAAAGCTATAGGTAATTTGTGAGAAGTAGTGAACAATGATTTTGGTTTGAAAATGCCATGTTTACCTCTAGTGGTCATAGAGTGAGCCTTCTGAGTGATAGAAGGAATATATGAATTGGAGGTGGAAGTGGAATGTGGAGAAAGAGATTAAAACTCACTGGGAAATGGAAGATAAGAGGGAGAAATTTATTGGTGGTGTAAGGCCTAAGCCAAGGAAAACAAGAGCAACCAAAAACTTTGAGAAAATTGTTATTAGGTTGTCAATGAAAGATAACTTCAAAACGAGATTTAAACTGAATGACTTTAGTGGGTAGTTTGTTAATCAGGTAATTAGCAGTGGTAATGGCTTCAACCCAGATACTAGAAGGAAAAGCAAACTGAATTAGATAAGTTCATAAATTAACATTAGTAAATGATTATACTTAATCTCACCAGCTCCATTTTGTTCAGGAGTATGAGGACAATAAAATTCATTTGCTAACCCTTTGGATTTTAAAAATGCCGAATACAGAAAACGTAAAAATTTATCACCACCATCAATTCTAATGAATTTAATTTTGAAAGATAATAAGTTGTTTATCCGAGTAATAAAATTGATGAAAGTAGACTTAAAATATGATTTATTATTATTGGGAAAAACCTAAATATACTTGGAGTAATCATCAATAACATTTGCATAGTAGTAACAGCCTCCAAGTGAGAGAACATGACAAGGTCCAAGGACCCCATAAATCTATATGTAAAAGATCTAGAGTTTGACTACTAGAATTATTAGACAACTGAAACGACAATTTTTGACTTCTGCCTAACTTGCATTCATTACAGAATGTAGGCTTATTACAAGATAAATTAAGACTCTGAAAAAAACGTTGAAGTGTTTCTAAGATGGGATGGCCAAGTCTTTTGTGAATAACATCATGAGAAGTGGATCTAATACTGGAGAGGGATGCTGGTGTTATGTTGTTAGGAACGAAGGATGTGTTGTTGTTGAAGTGTAGTGGGTATAAACCATTCCCATCAGTCCCTTGGAAAAAAGTCCTCCCCGAGATCTAATCCTTCACATAAAAACTATTGCAATCAAATGTTACTGTGTAATGATTGCCAGAGGTGAATTTGTGAACAAACAATAAGTTATAGGATGAAGTAGGAGCCACTAGAATATTCTTTAAAATAAAGGAATTATCACTACCAGTTATCAATGAAGAGCTAAAATGAGAAATTGGCATACATTGTCAGTAGAAAATTTACTCAAAACCATCATAAAGAGAGATTGAAGTAAGTGATGAACTGATGAGGTGTCATACTCACAAAAGATATATTCCTTACTTTTTTACACTAATAAGTAACACAATAATAAGTAGGTTCTTTATTAAGGGAGAGTTAAGTCAAAGTTGTCTATTAAATTTATGAAAGTATGAATAATGCAAAAAAAAAATACGAAAAAAATATTAATGCAAACAATAAGGATGAGAATGATTAGGGAATTCCTATCAATCAATGAAATAAAGATCATTCAATTTACTGGTATATTTCTCTCAATATCTTATTTATCACCATCCTAGAATAATTATAATCTCAATTATCCGAATCAATTCCACAATCACCTACTAGAATAAGTTCTCTAAAGGATACTATTGAACTCAACCACCTAAAATAATCTCTCTAGATGTAATTGAATCAAACACACTAAGTTTTATGAATTGAGGTAAGACTTAGCTACACACTCATAAGCTCAGATTTTTAGCTAAGGTAATTTTATACTTTTCAAATTGTTTAACAAGATCCTTTTGAAGTTCTCTTTCATTGACAACTTAATGAAAATTTTCTCAAAGTTTTTGGTTGCTCTTGTTTTCCTTGGCTTAGGCCTTACACCACTAAAGAGATTAACAAGGAGATAGAATGTCCGGGTTTCACACAGCAACATTGGTGGGCGGATCGACTTCGCAACATAACAAGGTAGGGTTTTTGGTTTCAGATCAACAAGGTAAGCAAGGTTCGCAGGATACATCAGGATCGTCAGGTCAATCTAAGAGTTGAGCTACAGTTGTAGAAGGTAATAAAGCTTCAAAAAAGATGGGTATGTCTTCTCATGGTACAAAAAATGAAGATGGTTGGAAAGTTGTCAAGAACAAAAAGAGAGGGGTTTCAGAATATTTCATTAATCAGAAAGTTACCGTTGATTGTAACTTCAAATATTTCATTCTTTGTCACAAATCTAATGATATTCTTTTTGATGAAAAAACCAGGAATATTAAAAAGATTATTAATATTCTTAATAGTTTTGAAGGTGTAATTTGGATGAAAAACATCTTGAGGAAAGAATCAAAGAAAAGTTTTTATGGTAGTTGGTATTGGATCTTTCACAGGGGAAAAAAACATATATTGTTTTCACGCTATCAGAATAAATTTGGAGAATTTTTTAGAGCAACCATGTCTTGTGAAGGTATCAAACAAACTATGTGTTTTCCAACTGAAGAAGGAGATGCCAGATGGATGCGTTTTGTTAAGGGTTTTTCAAAGATCACTTCTAAGAAGATTTCTGTTACTTCTAAGACTTCTTCAATGATTCAAGACAAGATTAATCATCCCATTATTCAGCCAGTTCAACAGGTTGCTAAACAGTTTGTTCAATCCACTTCTGAGAATCATGATTGGAGTCAAGTTGTGATTATTGAGACCTCTAAGAAAGTAGTTTCTTGGAATAACATTGATCTGGAGATTGTTGGGAGATTCCAAATCGATTTAGGTTTCAATATATTTCCTTTTAATTTTGATAAGGCTTTTTTATTTGCTTCATCTCAGGACAAATATAATATGATTTCTAATGGGTTTTGGAATTTTGAAGATATTTCGATTCGTTTACTGCCTTGGTGGAATGCATCTAATTCAGTGGCTTTAGATGAACTAAACTCAGAAGGTTCTTAGATTGAGGTACGTGGTATGCTGTTTAATCTTTGGGGTCATAGATTTTACAACTAATTTTGTGCAAGATTCAGTGGTTTACTAGAAGTTTATTCCTCTACTCTAAACTGGGAAGATGCTTCGGCTATCCGCCTTAAGGTTAGAAGTTTTAATGGTGTTTGTTCTTCATTATTATGCCATTTTGAGAATTATTCTTTCCCATTAAGGATTTCTTCTCTCTAGTTCATCAATGGTTAGATCGATGAGTCCAACAAGAAGATTCGAGTTCAAAATTTGGATTTGGTAATTAATGAGTTGCCATCTAAGGAGTCAACTAAGAATATATCATTTACTGATGATTGGCCGAAGATCTCTCAGCCTGTTTTGATACCACTTGTTCAAAAAACTTTTCGCTATTGAAAAGGGTAAGTCAGCCGCAATTGGAGCATAAAATTCAAATTCAAATTCTGCTTCCATTTTAAATTCAAAAAAGTTCGAATCGGGTGCAAGAGATGTTGGGTCGAGCCCAGGTGCCAAGAAAATATCGAATCAAGCTACTGACTCAAAGGATGACTCGGAAGCTGACTTTATTCACTCAGTTAATGATTCATACTCACTTAATTCAAATTCAAAACAGAATAAATTATCTACAATGGTCATATTACCAAGTTTCCAAGATGAGGACGATGTAAACGAATACTTAAAACATGCAGATTTCATCCCTTATCTGCAAATGATTGATGTAGATGGAAATCAATCTTTCAGTAGTAATTATACTTCAAATCAGGTTTTCAATAAGAAGAACAACATTGCGGATTTCAGCTTTTTTTGGAACACTACATAGAAATGGAGTACTCTAAAATGTAAAGTAGATCCAATTCTCAGAACATAATTTGAGTCAATTCTTTTTCAAATGGTTTCTATATGTACGAAACTTGGAATTAACTTCAAAGGTTCTAAGCAAGATATCGATGATGCCATGATTGATAAGTTTAAATTACATCTTCTCAATTTTAATATGGAGAAAATGAAAGCTTCTTAAGTGCTGGTGGTCTACTTAGGATTTTCAGTGTTTTTTTAATGGGTCCAAAAATTATTTGTTGGAACATTAGAGGACTTAATGATCTTAATAGCAGAGACATTGTTAAGCAAAAAATAAAAGATTGGAAGCCAGCTATTATTATATTACAAGAAAAAAAGATTCAACATTGTACATACCTTTTAGTTTGGAAGTGCTGGGGTAAGAAATCAGTTCAGTGGTTAGAATCTCCTTCCCAAGGTAGCTCTGGAGGTATCTTATGTCTCAGGGAATCTGATAAAATTCAAGTTTTGGATTATCTCATATGCCCATACTTTATAACTGTTCATTGTAAAATAATTTCTAACTCTTTGGATGGATGTTCACTAGTGTTTATGCTCCTTGTGCTTCCAATACTGACGAATTAAAATTGTTTTGGAGGGAGATTGAAGAAGACAGATATTTTTGGGACTTTCCTTGGGTCATTGGTGATGATTATAATGAAATTATATTCACTCATGAGAGATCTTCTGGAGGAAAAGTAACTTCTGGAATGAGAAGGTTTAACAACTTTATTTCCAAATTTTATTTCTGTTGTTAGAATTTTTTGGTCTTCTTTTGTTGTTTCTAGCAGTGCAGGTTTTGTTTTTTTTTGCAAGAAATTACAACTTCTAAAACAAAAACACAAAGAATTAAGCAAAATAGAATTTGGTGACTTTTAAAAGAAGACCAGAAGAGTTGGAGAACATCTTTGTTGATCTCGATACAGTGGAGAATGCCAATAATGGTTTGACTGAGCAATAGTTGGAGGAAAGACAGAAAGCTAGACAAGAATATTGTAAGTTAACTATTGCTAGAGATGATTGATCGCCGTCGTACGTGTCAAAAAAAAAAATACTTTCTCACTACTCCAAATATAAATATAGCAAGGGAAAGAAATGATCGTTCCCACAGAGAGAACTAAGGTTGTCAATATGTTTCGGTTTCCTGTATAAAACAATGGGGGGATTTTCTAATTTTTATGTAATTAAACTAATATAAAAGAAAAACAAAGAAATAAAGCAAGAAATTCAAATATGTGAAAGTATTGGTCAAGGATATTGTTTTCATTCACAAACATGCTTTTCAAAAATAACTAGAATTGATATTTAATCTCAACTTAATCAAAAGACCTAAGATATCTTGATCGCAAGAAAATCACGCTAATTTCCTTTTATCATCAACAAACACATTAAAAGATGCGAATATGAATTCTATCTAAGAGATCAACCTAACGTGTAAAAGCACTAATCAAGTTTAATTCCCTAGATGCATTAAGTTCTATGAAATCAGGTCAATCAAAGCAACCAAACATGGAAAACGCACTAATCCGATCTAACAAATGTTATGATTCACTTGTGAATACTAAGATGTATCACTATAAGCAATACTCAAAATTATACAACTTGTAATCAGGAATTTATCACTTTTGCGTATAATAAATCCTAATCTAGTAATAGAGATGAAATCAAACTCAATCGATTCTAGACCTGATCAAATAATCATTCAAGTCATAAGACAATATCAATAGAAAATCATAAACAATGAAGTATGGGGACAAAACTAATTCATTGCATAAAGCCCATGTTGGAAATCCAACTTATTCCTTAACCAAAAGAAAATTAACTACTCATAATCATGAAGTTCATAACAAGAATAAAAAGGAAATTTATCATGTTGTAACCCTAAAATAAAAGTAGAAGCAAAGATCTCCAAAGTTGTAGAAAACTTTTCCTTTTTGTAGTTTTTTCCTCTTAGGGTCAAGTATTCAAAAATCCAATAGATATAAATCCTCCAAGCCCATACGTACAATATACCCATGCAGAAAATCTATGCCAGGAAGTAGTCGCCGGATAACTTGTATGGTGCCGGAAGTTGTCCTGGATAGTCACCAGAAAAATCAGGTGACCGGTAAAGTCAAGCCAATCACCGATCAAATGCTCAAGTCATCGAGTCAAATCAGTCAAAGTTACTGAGTCAGTGTGAGTTAACTGGTTTAAGTGAGTTAGGATCTGTCTGCCAGGCCAAAGCCATTTTGCGAAGGCCAAAGTTTGTGTTTCCCCAGGATGGTGCGTCACTGCTTTATTTCCAACCATTATGGCGCGTTATTCATTCTTGGGCTTGAGACAGCTGCAACCAAAGCCAATCAGATTCATCCATTGCACTGCCAAACAACCAACACTGTCACATATAGCACTGCAGCCTTCTTTGTATTATTTTGCTCAACCAAAGCTTCATCCTGCAAACTCTTGAGTCAACACATAACATCAGTTTTCAACCACTCTACAGCTTCATCACCACCAGAAATCAACCATCCTGCAACAACTCCATGAGCAGCTTTAGTCTCATTTTCTCCAGCACTTAAACCATAAGCTAAACACAATAATCATTTCTAGCTTCAGTTCAGTTGTAATTGTAGCTCAACTCACCTACACAGTCACATGCTCATCGTTTATCCACCTGCAATGCCCTTCAACCTAAAACACACTCTAATACTCTCTGGCATTTCAGAAACACCACAACCCATTGCTCTAGTTCCATAACGCAACATCCATCAGCTTCATGGCCAGCAACACAATTCATTCCTGCAACAACCTGTGACACAACCACAACCACCACAACAACTCCACTAGCTTCCTCCATTACCTCAGCCATCTGTTACAGAGCAAGCTCAACATCACTTACCCCAATTGCACTGCAACGGTCATTCTGTACACTTCCATCGCAGCAATAGTAACACCACAACTCTTTTTCCAGTTTCCCTTCTTCTCAGTTCAAACATCTCCATCTTCATAACACCACAACAATATCAGTATCACTGTCACCTGCAATATACCAGACAACCACTATTTTCTCTGTCATATCAACATCACATGCAACTTCAATCACCACAGATAAGCATATCCATCTCCAACTGACTGAACCCAACATAACCAGTTTCACTACCATTACCACTGCATTTCAGTGCCACCAACACAATTCATTCTTCAACTGGATCTTACTGCCACAACCTGAGCCATCATCCATCCTAAACATACATCTAAAATTGAAGTTCAACTCCTCCATTCATGCTTAACCCTTTAGCTCAAAGCAACATACAACACTGGAACTCCCATGTACAACTCAACACCCCATCATCAGCAACATCATCAACCAAATCTCCACCAGAAACCTAGTCATTCATGAAATCTGAACTAAATTGCAGAAATCCAATACAACACCACACACAACTGACCATGCGAATTCAAACAACACCATCCAACAACAGCTAGTCTTCATACTCTTCTCTCAGCCAACAACAAACCATCCAACCACACAACACCATCATCTACACTTTCTTCAACTAAACATCAACAACATGTTCTCTTCAAAAACATCTCAGATTCAGAAGCATACCCTAGCTTCTCTCTGAACTTCCTAAGCTTAAACCCATTTCTAATAATCTTTCACTGATGCTTGAATCCATTTTCTTGACAACCACCTGCAATGGCAACACAGATTCATCATCTTCTTCCATACTCCAAGTTCACATCCACCATCAGTAGTTATAGAAGCAACAAACCCTAATCGACTAATTTCTTTACCTGGTTGTTAAATTCAACCAACATCATTACTGTTTCTCAGTTCTTCTCAGCATCAAACCCTAAATCTTCATCTGCATTAACTAATCACCCTACTCAAATTCATTTCTTTCATCTGCTCTTCAAAATCTTTTGAATCTCTACCAACAACAGTCCATCTTCTCATTCTTCAACAAGAACCCTAATTATTCTTGTTCTCATCTTAAATCGATCTCTAGCATCAACCCTAACCTCCTATATGTTCTCAGCTTCAAATCCTGATAGGATCCTGATACTAATCACACAAAACCCTAATACTAACACAAACCATAGTAACCAGTTGATCCGTTGATTGGAGATCAGCCACCTCAATAAGTAGAGCTTACTTAAATTGTTTTTATTAATTTTCTTGGATAACTCCAACCCTAAAAAAAACTACGGATTTATAATAAACATTATTTGGAAAGCAAGGAAATAACCCTAAACTAATTACTAAAAACACCCATATATTGGATTGTTGTTGGTATCCCAACATCCCCAACCCCTTGAAACACAACTTGTCCTCAAGTTGGATCGAAATGATTTATCATATTTTGTAGCTAGTATCCAAGGTGGCTTCCATAGTCTTGGTAATCTTGACTCATGCAAAGCAATAATTATTCCAAATATACCTAAATGGTGTATCAGGTGCTGCTCAATGTCTTCATCGAAAACTCCGAACCAAGCAATAGATAAATTTAATGTAGCATCGATTTTTGCATCAGGCATGACTATTGCATGATTTTTGAGTCCAACACTTGACTGATTACCATTCTCGTTATCAACGGTATAATGGCATGCCCATGTAGGTGGTATCCAGCTTCCTAACTCCTTCCAATTAGGTCCACGTCTTTCGAGAATATGAACATCAGATAAATGATAATCTGAAGCATGTTCACAATCAATGAAAACATATTTATTACTCCTTAATGAATAAATGTGAATATCTCGAGTAGACGGTGGGGTTCCAGATGTTACAACACATCTCCATATTAAAGTCTTAGTATCTGGTATGTAGAGATTGTTACAATAAACATCAGATGAATTACCTCTTCCACCCTCCTTAAATAAGACCTTGTCCTCAAGGTCCAAACTTGATGCCGCTATGAAGCCATACTCTTTTGAATGACCAGTATTGTCATGGCTACAACACGTATGATTCGAAAGATCCCATAGGCACAGAGACTTGTCTCTGTTTTTTCTAGCTAGTTGTATTCCATGAGTGGTGAATGTAATGGAAATAGCCTTAACATCACCATGATCACAATTATCGTTAACAGTGTCGTTGGAGCCATGAACGATGTTTAAGATTTCACTAAGCAAACGAGATTCCATAGTCTTCACGAGTATCATGGAAACTACTTGATTTTTTTTTCCTGATGGCCTAAAGATAAAAGTGTTTCCACATATAACTGTAATTACAACATCGACATCATCCCCTTGATTACCATGCTTCTCATGGTAAATTTCTGAAATCAAACTTGCATTATATCCAAAGTATGTGATAATGGGTTTTCCATGATAGTCACGAAGAACAACTCCAAAACACCCTTGATTAAGTTTGAACCCCTTTCCACGATCAAATATCTTGCGAGTGTATTCGAGACAAGGGTAATAATAATTCTCACCTTGAAGTATATATTCAGTGAAAAATGCAAGAAAGTTCACATGGGAAACAGTACTATTACCAAGCCTGTTACTAGGATCAATCTTCAAAACATCACTTAAATATTCTTTCTCCAGCTTGTACCCTTCGGTGCTCTTGTAAAGAAGTGCACATTGTACTAGGACATCAACATCTTTGTGGTCCTGCTCCGGCACCTTCAAACTGTCGTCAACTGTCTTTTTATACTCCTCAACTTGTTTATAATAAGAAGCTCCTGATGTCATATCTTCCATACTTTTCGTAGAAATTCCAGATAGTGCTTGTTGCACCACATCCCAAGAAATCCACTTGGTGGGAAGGGTATGCATATATCTTTAATTTCTGAATAAATATCTTTTCCAACAACCATTGATGACGACGATGTTGTGGTGGCTTGATTTTGTACTTGTACAGTCCGTAGATCATTGTTAACATTTTGAGGTGCTAACAAAGCCTCCATTCTTATATTAAATCTTACACGATCTGCACGTATCTATTCGAGCAACGCTAATTGTGAAATTTGGTTTTGCCGAAATTTTTGCCAAAAAATAGCATTAAATGCTATACGATCTGCCCGCATCTGTTCTAATAACAAATCTAATTGTGTATTTTGTGCCATTAACAAACTCCAAAAGAAAAACTTGAAGTCCGAAAGAAAAGACACCTAAACTTGTACCGGTAGTGGTCGGCAACCCAACTAAATTAGTTTTGAAAAGATGTACGTAAACACTAAACCAGTTAAGATGATTACAAGAACAAGACTTAAATAATCAATTTATAACTCACCCGACCAGAACTGATGGAATCTTCTTTTTGTTGTTATCGCACCTTGTCACCAGATTGAAGTGTCATCCTACCTTATTCACCAGGAAGATACGAGGTTGTTTGCCGATAGTAATACAAATACCTCAAATTGAATATTCACGTTTTTTTTTGTTAAACGATGCTTTTCGATAGAGAACGTCAGCAATCAATCGTTCGTGTTTTTTTTTAAAGATAAATACTGATGGGATGGTATAGCAGCGTAAGATGTTGTGAAGAAAAATAAGGATCTAAACCTAGTTGATAGGATACTGATACTAATCACACAAGATCCTAATACTAACACAAACCATAGTAACCAGTTGATTGGAGATCAGCCACCTCAATAAGAAGAGCTTACTTAAATTGTTTTCATTAATTTTCTTGGATAACTCCAACCCTAAAACAAACTACGGAATTATAATAAACACTACTTGGAAAGTAAGGAAATAACCCTAAACTAATTACTAAAAGCACCCATATATTGGATTGGTGTTGGTATCCCAACAAATCCCATCTCCATTAATCTGGCAGCAACTATTTCACCATGAACACGACCTCATCTCAAACAACAGACTAGGTCTGTTCGACCTAACGTAGGAGTAATGTCGTACATACAGAATTTAGGAACCCGACTGATGGATATGGGCCACCAAAATGGCAGCCCCAACTTCAGTATCACTTGCATGTGGAATGCTTGTTTTTCCTCTATTCGTTTCTCGCTCCAATTTGGATGCTTTATTCTTCTTTCGCGTTGTATGACTCCAAAACACCTAAAAACTCAAAATGAATGTAATAATACATAATTCACAAGAAAACATAACAAAGAAAGCATAAATTATAGATACAATCAAGGTGTTTATGACACCTATCACTGATAAATAGCGAAGCAAATCATAAGTAACTCATATCAAGGATTTTGAAAACAACACAAAATATTTTCATAGGATTGCAAATGATAGGAGAAAGAGAAGCTATAGTGGTTCAATCTAGGTGAATGGTATTCTCACTTTCAACATATTTTTCAGTCTCAGCTTCAAATAAATGTCTCAATGGAAGGTATGGATTTCTCAAAAGGGAAAATTAGGCTAAGGCCCAACCCATGGATAACCCATAATATGAGGCCCTTAATTAAAAGAAGTTTAAATCTAGGCCCCAAATTATTAAAAGACTTTGATACCCTTATGCTTATTGTGAAGCCCATAATTAAATAAAATTTAAATTTAGGCCCAAAATTATTAAAATATTATGTGATGATGTTCCAACCACCGCCAACAACCTCCGACCACCACAGCCTCCGGCAACCACCTCCGAACACCACCGCCGGCAACCACCTCCGAACACCACCGCCGGCAACCACCTCCGACCACCACCGCCGGAAACCACCTCCGACCACCACCGCCGGCAACCACCTCCGACCAGCACCACCTCCGACCACCACCGCCACCAACCTCCGACCACCACTTCCGGCAACCATCTCCGACCACCAACGACCTCCGACCACCATCAACCACCACTGCCGACCACCACCGCCAGCCACCACCACCGACGGCGGCGCCGCCACCACTGCCGACCACCACCAACATGATGTGTACACAGAATTTACACATGCATATGACATGTGTATCCAGAAGTTACACATTCATATGAAATGTGTAATGCAAAGTTACACTTGTACATAGATGTGTACTCTGTAGTTACACATGTGTACACAGAAGTTACACTTGCGTATGGCATGTGTATCTACAAGTTACACATCCATATGCATGTGTAACTTTTTATTACACATGCTATATGTAAGGTTATCTACAAGTTATTCATCATAAAATACATGTATTACTTTAAATTTCATTTACAATAATTTTTCCGCTCATCAATTACTACAATCATAGTAATTGGTTGTTTGAACACAATAAACGAATTAAAACACGAGATATGGAAAGCGAAATCCAAGAAATAATTTACAATAATTTGTTTGTTCACCATCACCTGCACTGCCTACCACATCCACCTCACCTGGGAATTAAAAAACATGTGTAATCAGCTGGTATACATACAAAATGCATGTGTAACTGGGAATTACACATGCATATGGCATGTGTAATTGTGAGTTACATATGCATATGGCATGTGTAATTGTGAGTTACACATGCATCCGTAATAGTAATATGCCATAGTCTAAACATTCCAACAAAAAAAACATGTGTAATCAGCTGGTATACATACAAAATGCATGTGTAACTTGGAATTACACATGCATATGGCATGTGTAACTTGGAGTTACATATGCATATGGCATGTGTAATTGTGAGTTACACATGCACCCGTAATAGTTCGAAATATTCTTGTATAATCACAAGAGATACGTTACAGTTCCCCAAACAACAAAAAGTACAATCAAATATATGATGGGATTCTGCAATTACCCGTTCAAACAAGAAATAGTTTTTTTGCTGGAGCGTCACCTGCACAAAAACAAGGGGAAACAAATAAAAATTTGATTCAGTTTAAAAAGAATAAAGCCTCATAAGACACGGGAATTAAGAGCATAGAACTGAAGTGGTCTCCTATACTGAATAATCTGGTGGTCAACTTTACAGGTCTCATTTAGATCAGCAGGTATGCCTCTAATAACTGCACATCTCATCAAATTAGCATGTGTAACTAAAAGTTACACATCTAATTAGCATGCGTAACTAGAAGATACACATCCATTAAACATGTGTAACTAAAAGTTACACATCTAATTAGCATGTGTAACTACTAGTTACACATCCATATTCTACCAATGCTAGTTAAATGTACAAACTGTCATGTAGAGTACACATGACTGCAAACCGATAAGAAAGGATATGGTTATAGAAATCACATAATATTCTATAACCATGTGTAACTACTATGCAGTAGATAAACTTTATCATAATTATGCTTACCAAAGGCTTGATGCAAAAAAAAAATCACTTATGGGAATCACACAAGTTGCATATCTATATGAGCACAAAAAAGCACTTATGTGTATTCAACATCAACTCCGGTTCCGGCGAGACCTAAAATATAACAACAAGCAATTAGGTTTTATAAGATTAAATGAAAATCAATGTATATTCAATTTCAAAAAAATCCAGCAGGTATGCCTCTAAGAACTGCATATCCCATCAAATTAGCATGTGTAACTAAAAGTTACACATCTAATTAGCATGTGTAACTAGTAGATACACATCCATTTAACATGTGTAACTAAAAGTTACACATTCAAATTAGCATGTGTAACTACTAGTTACACATCCATAGTCTACCAATGCTAGTTAAACGTAGATGAAGGATAAAATATGAAGGAGAAACATCAAACAGAGGGGCTCTAAAAAATTTATTACTAGGGTGCACTTTTAAGGCAACTCTATTTGCAGTGAACTGTTACATACATTTCCTATCGGAGCTCAGGTAAAGGTACCTTAGATTTGGGGCTGCTGTAAAAATTCTATGTGCCTGAATCCTTTCCTGCAATGTTATTTCAAGCTCCTTTCAGGGTGCAATCCTAGACAGATTGGACCAGCAAAATAAGGCTTTGTACACAGAATTTTCAAAGTAACACTACACGACTTGTCAATTGTTATTACTGACATGCTTATAGGTGCTGCCATTCTAAAAATTCAACCAAAACTGAATTGTTATTACTGACATGATAAAATGAAAAGTCGGAAACTATGAGGAAAGACTATTTACCATGGCACTGTTCGATTTTAGGATGACCTGACTTAATGTAACTTTGTAGTTTGCATTTATAAGAGGCACCCATCCATATATTTTGCTTTTATCCCGTCTGCGTCTCCTTTTATCTATAGCGTTGGTGTTTCTAGATTCTCCATGTTCTACCTATTACATTCTCAAGCCATTTTCAATTTCCCATAACGTGTGCTATTTTGTGATCGCTATGTCAGACACCCTATACCAGTGACAACACCTGACACTCCAGTTTACGGTGTATCTAAAATATCAAGAATCAGACATCTTGTTCTGGTTTGAAGTTTGGGAAACCAAGAGCGATACAGGTAATAGACGCAAACCATGATAATTGATGTGGACCTAACAATTAGCACATTTGTTACTTACAAAGTCTGCAACTGTGGGAGCATAAATAGAGCAGGAGGGAGAAGTCCTTTAATATTTGTGTTCTCTGCCTCCCTGTATGAAAAATATATAACAATGTAACTAAACCTTATAATCAAATAAAACTGAATCCGAGAGAGAGTGAGACAAATAGAGGAAGGGAGGGAGAGAGATGGTACAATGTAGTCAAGGACATTAAGGTTGAGAAATATGGTGGAAAATCTGATACTGCAAAACTATTATTGATCAAGTCCCTGTAATATGCAAAATAATTGAATGATTAATAAGTATCAACATTCTTTGAATGTAGATGTACGTGCACGACGACATAATCAATCAAGATCCACACAAACTGAAGAAGTCATCCACTTACACAGAATTGAGAACTAGCATTCCACATAGATCTGGAAATGGGCCAACAAAATCATTGTTGGACAAATGCCTGGAAAACGTAAAACCAAATATCTCTTAAAAGTATTAACCTAGAAGACTACGTGATGTTGCTTTTTTAAACAAGATCCTAGAATAAAGAAGTCATTAGCTTACAGCTCACTAACACCGATAAGTTTATTGAGATTTGTAGGGACATTCCTGCTTAACAAATTTCTAGAATAAAGAAGACATTAGCTTACAGCTCACTAACCTTAACCATTATCAAACAAGTCATGCCACTTACTTCAACTATGATACCAACTTAGCCTTCATTTGCAACTAATCAATTCCATATCTTATACACACACTGCCTGCACTAGTAACTATAGCTAAATTCTTCACATTCACTACCAATTCCAACCTGCATTCATCTCAACCCCTGTTAAGACTCAAACCACCACTATATGATTCACCTTCCACATCTGAGGTTCAACATTTCATCTTGAATAACACAACCACCTTGAACTCCCAACACTAACATCTCCTAAACGGTAACCTCACTCCAGTTAAATACCACCAACAATCTGCACACCTGTAACAGTTCATATATCCTCTTAACATCACCAACATATATGATACAGTTCTAAAGTAATTGAACATGACTACATATGAGTTCATATCAGATTAAAAATCAAAAGTAAGTAAATATTCAAATCGATTCAACGGGTAATAAGGATTAAGATGCTATAATCACGAATCTCATGTTCAATTTTCGATCGAGATTACAATTTAAGAGACAAATCAGTTTTAAGCAATAAGCCCTAGAAACAGTTTCGACAAATTTTTTTTTTTTTTTTTTTTTAACTCAAGAGACAGATTAGGATAAGATGATAACAGATCTTAACTCTGATCATGAATTGATCAAGCAATTTCAATTAAGATCAAAGTTGATAAGGTTTGCAAGAGACGTAAGAATTATTTTCTTCTGAATTCATTTCTGAATCACATAATTAGGAATTTCAATTGAATTAAATAGGATTAGAAGGGAGAAACTTATCTTTCTCAGCTTCTTGTTGTTGAATCTTCAGATATAATTGTTGATGACGATTTCCATTGTCTCTATATCTCGATTTCTACTTACTCAGAAACGAATGAAGATCTAGAAATATCGTCAGTAGATCCATAAGTAGAGATCGATGAAGCTTATCATTTTTTCCTCTTCGTCGTACATCGATTACCGTAGATGACATAGCTCTTGATAAAAAAAACCCTAAAAAAATTAGCAGAAGATAGAGCAGAACAAAAATCTCTATACATAATTGATTCTTTCTAATCATAGATCGATTTGCTTGTTAATCAAATCAGAAGAATTAGATCTTGTACAACCGAATCGATAAAACCCTAGAAAATGAATCTAATGAGAGCAGCTCTGGTTTTATACGGAGAGAGAAAATGAAACTAAACATAACCGACGATTCATTTCTTTACATTATATATGGGTACTTTAGGTATTATAAAAGTACAGTCTTATTGATAGGCCCTGAAAATAAAAGTTATGGGCCTATAAATATCAAAAAGTGAAAGTATGGAGTTGATAGTGGAGGATCCATTTTGTGGGGCTTCTAAATATTGAACCCATATAGTAGGGTGGTTCTAGTATTTTTCACTTCTCAAAAATTTCTGATGATATGTGTGTTTGGTTGGAAAGACATATAGACGAAGTAGAATTTCTTTGAGCTATTAAAATGTTTGGGAAAAATAAAGCTCCATGACCAGATGGGTTTCCCATCAGTTTTTAATGTTTTTGTTGGGATACTTTGAAATTAGATTTCATAGGTGTTATTTAGGAACTACAACAAAAAAAACTTTCTTGACTGGAAACTGAAAAATACCTTCATTGCTCTAATCCCTAAAAAAGAAACTTTAGAGGAAATTAAGGATTTAAGACGCATAAGTTTAGTTCATGGTGCTTATAAAATTGTCTCTAAGGTTATTGCGGAGAGGTTTAAACTGTATCTTTCTTCTATCATTTCTCAAAATCAAACAACTTTTATTAAGAAGAGACAAATTCTTGATGGGTTTTGATAGCTAATGAATTGATTGTTTCAAGAATTAAAAGTGGTAAACCTGGAATTCTCTGTAAAATTGATTTTGAAAAGGCTTTTGATCATGTTAATTGGGATTTCCTTGATGAAATATTCTCTCTTATGGGTTTTGGTTCTAAATGGAGGGATTGGATCAGAAGATGTGTTTAATTATCAAGATTCTCTGTTTTTATCAATGAAAGTGCTACAAGTTATGTCAAAAGCAAAAAAGGGATTAGGCAAGGTGATCCCATGTCACATTTCTTATTTCTTCTAGTGGGAGGAGATCTAAATTTCATGGTAAAGAAAGCACGGGATCAGGGTATTCTTACAGGCTTTAGCGTTAAGCCAGATGGCTTAGTTATTAGTCACATGCAATTTGCAGATTACACTTTGGTTTTCTTGGATGCGGATATGCTCGGTCGAACTCGCAAGCGTTGATATCTCAAGCTTGTTGTCAAGTTTAGTTGCCAACACTATAATTCTTGATTTCTAGTCTACTTATAGCTAAGTCTCGGACTAGGATAGAAAGTTTAGTTGAGCTCTATACTCCACGGCGTTCATCATACAAAGACGAATAACTACTCAAGGAACTGGTGGAACTTCAATGAGTAAAAGGTATGTGGAGTCTTGAACTTATTTATCACTCAAAAATCTATTTACTCTATCTCCTATCTTGAGACAAAAGTGGTATTGCTATATAGACTTCGATTATACAAATTTGCTATTTCTAGCCGAGTTTATCTCGCTTATCATTTTCTCGAAATATGTGATGGCAAGCTTTCGCTTTGGCTAAGTTCATCTTTACAAGTGACGAAAGTCACGTTGGTTATTTCAATATCTTAAAAATTGCTTTGATGAAAAATAGTGTGTGAATAACCTCTATTTAACATCCTCTAAGAATGTTTCAATGAAGCCAGACCAACTATTTTCTTTGTAGTTGCGTGTATAACAAGCTAAGTTCGATCTTATTTCATTTGGGATTGTGAAGACTTCATTGGGATTGTGAATCCAGACCAATGAATTCTTCACCAAGATATCATTTGTCTTAACAAGCAATCTTAAGCCAGACCAATGAAGTCTTCATCAACTATCTTGTTTCATTTGTGTATAACAAAGTAAGTTCGATCTAACGGTCAAAAGATATTAGTTTGAATCTAATCGGGGTTTCATCTAACGGTGAATATTGAATGCTTTGTTACAATGATAACTTGGATTCCAAACCCTCATTTGGAGACTATATAAAGGAGAACTCCAGCAACTGGGAAAGTTGATCCCCATACCTCCTGTGTGATACTAGTTATATAAGCTAGTGCCTAGTCAAAAGAGAGGTCATGGTGGACAAATTGTTGTTCACCATAGCACAACTTGATTATGTTGTTTGGTGCATCTTGTCTCATGTGCCTGATCAAAAGGGACAAGATTGTGCACACCTCAGGCTTTAGGAAAAAAATGTTTTTGTTTTCTCACTTTTCATATATAATTGATATTAGAAAGGACTTTCATGTTTAATCAATAAAAGAGGGTTAAAATTGACAATTATGCCTTTTTATAGGGTATGAGTTGTGTGTACGTAAATCATTTAATTTTATAAAGGTTCTGTAACCCTACATTCCTTTTTCCTTCCCTGAAACTCTTTTATCTTAAGCTTGCTTGTTGAGACTTAAGTTGTGATTTTCTCTCACAAACCCGTACGCATATGGACATTCCAAGCATCATGTCTTATAATGGAAAAGATGTTAATATGATTGTTAAGCCATCAATCATGAAGGAAAAACAATGATCTCCGTTACCTCTAACTTTGAAAAGAAAAAGAAGGAACGTGGGGAAGCCAAGAGTTGTTCCTTCAAATTCTCAGAAGTTTTCTGATGTTCTTGAAGAGTTGAAGGAGACAAGAAAGGAGATTCAGCAAATAAAGGCTTTTGTTTTGAGAACTCTTGAGATTCAGAAGGCCCTGGTTCGACATCTTCAGCCAATTGAAGGTTTGTTGGAATTGAATCCTTTCTTCACGAACCATATGTTTCTATAGTTGTTGACGACAAGGAGTTTGGGGATGATAAAGAATTTTTTAGAGGTCTCAATGTCTAGGAAAGCTTCTTATGAGAATTTTATTCTTGCATTTTTAAGAAGAATAACTAGAGTTTGGAATAGTCATTATTGTGATTACACATGGCTATGTCCAACATTTTCATCTTCATTGTTTTTAGATTTATTTGTTTAAATTCTAAAGTTTGTTTGGAAGATGATTTTTACAGTATTAATCTTTATGGTTTTATATACTGCAATTTGTTATGGGATATGTGTGTTTGCATCCGTGAACTATGATTGTCCCATACATTTTCAAAAGTTAAGTCCTTCATATGTCGATATACAAGTATTGATAAAATAATGAATCCACTTTTGACAAAAACAAAAGATAAGCCTTTTATGTCATTATGCAAATATTTATGGAAGACATGATGAACTTTTGTTTGCAAAGATTAAGTTTATTGTATGTCATTGTCCAAATAGTGATGGAAGATAGAATGAATATTTATCTATTCCGCAGTATTGATCTTCCCTGATCCATATCTTTTATGTATATACTGCGTGGCTCCGTAAGTTCTCTTATGTTGAGCATTTTCCAATTAGATTAATCATGGGTTCTCTTGTGGTTAATTTAGTTGAGTATTCCGGTTGAATTAATCACGGGTTCACTTGTGGTTAATTCAATTTAGTATTTTGGACACAAATTCATATTCTTATATGATTTGTTATTGTCCAAAGAAATCCCTCTTTTCTTGTGAAAGTAAGGTCGCTCTTGTTGTTCTTTCGGAAATGACATTTTATGGGGGAAAGTTCTTAATTGAACTTGTGCTTAATTTTCAAATCTTTATGGGGAGTGCGGATGTGGAACATTGTAGGGGTTATCTTGTATCTTTATAAACTCCTTGATGAATACATTTAGTTTCGGCTATATGATTGCATCTAAAAAGTTGATATGTGCTTTCTTTTGGTCATGAAATGTCTCTATGGAAATTTCATTAGGATCCCACTAGTTTCCGAACCTTTGCCAATTTCATGGACAAAAAGGGGGAGAATTAATGTGTAGTTCACACTACAAATACACATGGTTTTCAGATCATTATGTAATGGGAGTGGTTTCCATGTGAGATGGAGTATTAATTAAGAGGGAGTGATACATATCACCATAATATTGTTGTCGAAGTTGTGATACAATTGAACTTTGATGCTATGTAATAATACTATGACACTGTGTAACAATGATTGAGAGATTTTTTTTTCTCATTGTTATGGCTACGGATCTTCAACAACGGTGATGCTGATTTGGATATATTTGGAATCATTGGAGTACTTGGAAGTGATGAAGATTTTGAGTAATGTTGAAGAACCAAGGAGATCATGCATGTGGAAGAGAAGTTTCAAAGTTTATTTTTTGCATTTCATATGTATTGATAGTTTTGTCACTAAAATTGACAAAGGCGGAGATTGTTAGAGCACTGCTCGGTCGAACTCGCAAACGTTGCTATCTCAAGCTTGTTTTCAAGTTTAGTTGCCAAAACTATAAGTCTTGATTTCTAGTCAACTTATAGCTAAGTCTCGGACTAGGATATAAAGTGTAGTTAGCTCTAAACTCCACAACGTTCATCATACAAAGACGAAGAACTACTCAAGGATCTGGTGGAACTTCATCTGCTAAAAGGTATGTTGAGACTTGAACTTATCTATCACGCAAAAGTATATCTACTCTATCTCATATCTTAAAACAAAAGTGGTATTGCTATATAGACTTATATTATACACATTTGCTATTTCGAGCGGAGTTTATCTTGCTTATCTTTTTCTCGAAATATGTGTTGGTAAGCTTTCGCTTTGGCCAAGTTCATCTTTACAAGTGACGAAAGTCATGTTGGTTATTTTAATATCTTGAAAATTGCTTTGATGAAAAATAGTGTGTGAATAACCTCTATTTAACATCCTCTAAGAATGTTTCAATGACTGAAATGAGAGTTTAGAATATATAACCTTGAATGGATATAAACATTATATGTGTACTTATACGTGTGTAAGTCCAAAATCCTTGAACCAAAGTATGCGTACTTTGCTGCTCAGCATAATAGGAACTAAAGTTCTCATACCTGTACGCGTACTGCCGGAAGTTCACGTCCCGTGAATTTCTGCTGGAGTTTGTGAACTGAAAACAAACTTAATCCGGGTACTTAAGTATGCGTACCGGTATGCATACTTAAGTCTAAAAACGGTTTATTCGTGAACTTAAACTTATACTCCCTCCGTTTCTTTTTAATATGCCAGTTTTTTTTTTTTAGAGAAAATTAAGGAAATTAAGAGAACTAATCATTGAAAGTGGTCCTCATGACACTTGTCAATAAAAGAAGTGAAGTGAAATGGTCCCCATGACACTTGTCAGCAAAAGAAGTAAAGTGAAATGGTCCACATGACACTTGTCATCAAAAGAAGTTAAGAGAAAAGTGGTCCCACAAAATTAAAGTAACATTTGACTTTCCCAATTAGGAAACCAGCCTATTTTTTTGAAACATTTATTTATAGAAACCAGCCTATTAAAAAGAAACAGAGGGAGTATAAACTAAGGAATGCATATTTGCAAACCGTGGATATAAAGTTCATGAATCGATTCGAGTGAATCAAAATCATTTTTGCTTCGATTGTGTCTTTTATACTTCTATGAGATCTAAGCAATTGAACAACTCTCTAACTAGCTCTTTTGAGTCATTTGAACTAGTTATGGTGAAGATGAATAAGGTTGATATGAAAGTTCTCATATGGCTAACCATTTGGTTAACTACTATTGAACCAACTAGGTGTACAGGTTTAGGTAAGGTTACATAAACATAAATGGATGTGTATTTTATTTGTGTATAACAAGCTAAGTTCGATCTAACGGTCGAAAGATATTAGCTTGAATCTAATCAGGTTTTCATCTAACAGTGAATATTGAATGCTTTGTTACCAAGGTAACTTGGATTGCAAACCCTGATTTGGAGACTATATAAAGGAGAACTCTAGCAAATGGGAAAGTTAATCCCCATACCTCCTGTGTGATACTACTTGTATAAGACATAGTCAATTTTCCTTTAACCTTAGGTTTCCACCGAGACCCTGTAGGTTAACGATTTGAAGACTTCATTGGGATTGTGAAGCCAGACCAAATATTTTCTCTGTAGTCGATTGATATGATCTTGTTTTTTCTATCGTATCGAGTATAATTGTAAAATTGGCTCGAAATTAATTTCTCTAATAGGCAAGATTGAAAAGTAATCACGAACATCTTCGTCTCATCTTTTGTGATTCAACAATATCTTGTTTCGCTAGTCGATTAAGATTATTGTGAGGTGATTTATAATTCTAGTCTGTTCTTCGGGAATATAAGTTCGGGTTATCGATTGGTTTCTGTTCACCTTGATTTATCGAAATACGAAACAAAACTCGTAGGTATTTCTGTGGGAGACAGATTTATCAATTCCTGTAAACTTTTCAGTGTGATACAAATTTGTTTATTAAAGTCTTCGACTTTGGTCGTAGCAACTCTTAGTTGTGGGTGAGATCAGCTGAGGGAATCAAGTACGTAGTATCCTGTTGGGATCAGAGACGTAGGGAGTGCAATTGTAACTTGGATCAGTGTGAGATTGATTGGGGGTTCAACTACAGTCCATACCGAAGTTAGTTTGTAGTAGGCTAGTGTCTGTAGCGGCTTAATACAATGTGTGTTCAATCTGGACTAGGTCCCAAAGTTTTTCTACATTTGTGATTTCCTCGTTAACAAAACTTCTGGTGTCTGTGTTATTTCTTTTCCACATTATATGTTGTTATATAATTAAAATATCTCAGGTTGTGCGTTGAATCAATCAATTGGGAAATCCGACCTTTGGTTGTTGATTGAAATTGATTGATACTTGAACATTGGTCTTTGGTACCGTTCAAGTTAATTTATCTTTTATTCAATTAGACTCACATATTTCTTTTTGCTTGAGTAAGTATTGAATCGATAAATTGACATATAACTCTTTGATATACTTTTTATTAAGATTGAGTTTGACTGTCTACCATAAAGTTAAGTTATTTTGAGGTGCCGTGGAGGAGCATGTTCTTGTTCAACAGGAATAGCCTGATTAGGGCTCTTCTCCTCGTTAGTAGAAATGTCAGGATCAACAATTGTTGGAACAACTGCTACTGATTCTAGAATTTCCTTGACTTTATCAATTGTCTCGGTTGGAGGCAATTCAGCAGGAGAGCTATCATGATGAAAATTGCTCAGATCATCAATGATGACATTTGCAGATTACATCATAACATGGGTTCTGAGATTAAATACTCAAAAACCACGACTATCAGATGCATAGCCAAGAAAGATACCTTTATCGCTTTTATAATGAAATTTCCCTTTTGGTTCTCGATCTTTCAGAATGTAACACTTATTTCCAAACACTCTGAGATAGTGTAGGTTGGGATTCTTACCATACCACAACTCATAAGGAGTATTTAGGGTTCTTGACCGTAGGTAGATACGGTTGATTAAATATCATGCCGTAAAAAAGCTTCTCCCCAAAACTTTAACGGTAAGTTTTTGCTATGAAGCATTACCCTTGCCATTTCCTGAATGTTCTTATTTTTCCTTTCCGCAACTCCATTTTCTTGTGGAGTAATGGGTGGTGAGTATTGTTGAATAATCCCCAGTTTGTCACATAATTCAAACACCTTAGTATCTTTGAATTTAGTACCATGGTCGATTCTAATTTTATTTAGCTTGCGACCTTGTTCATTCTGGATTCTATTAACAATACTCCTGAATTCACCAAGGGTTTCATTCTTATGAGCTAAAAATGGCACCCTAGTGAATCTGGTGTAATCATCTACCATAAATAAAGCATACTTCTTTCCTGCAACAGTAGGTTGTTGAATAGCGCCGAAGAGATCCATATGAATTAAATCAAGTGGAGCTTTAGTGAGAATATTTAGAGATGATTTATGTGGAACTTTCGTTTGTTTACCATTTTGACAGGCACCACGGACAACCTTAATTTAGCATTGATTTTGTGAACACCTCTAACAAGTTCTTTATTGATGATCTTAGTTAGAATGCGATAATTGATGTGACCAAAATGTTCATGCCAAAGATTAGTAGATTCCACCTTAGTCAAATTGTAACAATTGCTAAACTGAGTATCTAAGAGATAACAGTTATTTTTACCACGAGTTACCTGAAAAATTACATTTCCAGTTTTGTGAACAATGTCACATCCATTCGCATTGAAGAAAACTTTATGGCCTTTGTCACAAATTTAACTAAGATTAAGATGATTAACAGTCATACCTTTAACGTATACTACATCATGGATTTCAGGAACGCTAGGTAGTTTGATCGTCCATTTCTTGCTTATGTAGCAACAACTCCCATCTCCGAATGTTACTGGTCCTCCTTCAAAATCGTTTGAATTCACAAACCACAAAAGATCTCTAGTCATGTGTCGGCTACATCCACTATTAAGGCACCACTGAAAGGGTGATGTTGATTTTATAACAAAATCTCCCATACTAAAGCTACTAACCCGATAGGGTTTTCTTGTTAGATTTGTGCACCTTTTGAGAGAAGAAAATAGTTGTTCATCTTTCTTGTGAATATCACTAGCAACTTTTAAAATTTTCTTGAAAGACATACATGTATATTGAAAATGATTATGAGAACCACAAAACATACATAAACCAACATCTTTAAACTCAATTGAGAGGTTCTGAGTCACATCATGTTTCACAAAGCCTAAACCTCGCTTATCTTCTGACTTTCGACAATTCTTCAAGGAAGAATTAATGGAGTTTTTCATATACATTGAAGAAACTTTGACATACTTCAAAACCTTATAATTTGCAATATCTACAACAGGATCAGAATTGATCCAGATTTTTTTATCCAACTTCTTCTAGAGATTAACTAGCTCTTCAGAACATTCTCGAAGATCAGAGTTCTTGATATAAATTTCACGATGAAAACCATAAATTTTCCTTATCAAACGATGTTTTTCTCGACAAATATTTTTGATGATTTTTTCTAGATCAAAGAACTCAACCTCATCGATGGTTTCTAGAACACACTCGGAGTTGAGTAGATCTAATTATGATGAAGCATTTATAGAGACTTTACTATCCATATAGTCAAATTGTTACAAACACAGAGTTATGAGGTCTTAAACGTGTTTGCCGGATCTGATACCAATTGAAAAAACGGGGGTCTAACAACCACACCCAATATTTATTTTCGGAAATATGTATGGACTAACTCCAATATATTTCCAATAGAATCAACTAGACGGTCAGACTCGATCAAGGAAAATACACCCAAGAGTTATATCCATGTTTCTTAATGTAATCAGAAAATCAAATAAATAGAAATCCGTGAGCCTGATTATTATGAGAAATAACTTGAATGGTACCAAAGACCAATGTTCAAGTGTCAATCAATTTATATCAACAACCAAAGGTTGGAGTATCTAATTGATTGAACTATAGATAACCTGTGATATTTCAATAATATATAAAATATAATGCGGAAAAAAAATAACACAGACACCATAAATTTTGTTAACGAGGAAACCGTAAATGAAGAAAAACCCCGGGACCTAGTCCAGATTTAAACACCATGTTGTATTAATCTGCTACAGACTCTAGCCTACTACAAGTTAACTTCAGACTAGAATATAGTTGAGCCATAACCAATCTCACGCTGATTAAGGTACAGTCACGTTCCTAACGTCTTTGAATCCCAGTAGGACTCTACGCACTTGATTTCCTTAGCTGATCTCACCCATAACTAAGAGTTGCTACGACCCAAATTCGAAGACTTGATAAACAAATCTGTCTCACACAGAAAATTCTATTGAATAGATAAATCTGTCTCCGATAGAAATACCTACGATTTTTTGTTCCGTCTTTTGATAAATCAAGGTGAATAAGAACCAATTGACCGGTCTTATATTCCCGAAAAATAGCCTAGTAATATCAATCACCTCACAATAACTTAACTATATGGTAGTAGAACAAGTTATTGCGGAATCACAAAGAATAAGATGAAGAGCTTTGTGATTAATTTTTATATCTTACCTATCGGAGATAAATCTAGAGCAAATTTTAGTGAAGATAGAACTCGATACGATAAAGCAAAGTAAGATCAGAACACACAACTATAGAGAAAATAGTTGGGTCTGGCTTCAGAATCCCAATGAAGTCTTTATTTCGTTAACCGATAATGGTTTTAGGAAAAACCTAGGTTAAAGGAGAATCGATTCTAATCGCAACTAGTATCACACATGAGGTGTGGGGATTAGGTTTCCCAGTTTCTAGAGTTCTATCTTATATAGTCTTCAAATCAGGGTTTGATAACTTTGGAACAAAGCATTTAATATTCACTGTTAGATTAGACCTGATTTAAGATTCAAGCTAATATCTTCCAACCGTTAGATTGAAATTAGCTTGTTATACACAAATGAAATATACTTTCATTTAGATATGGGTAACCGTACCTAAACATGTATATTGAGTTGTCTCAATAATAGTTAATTGAAGTTAGCTGAGGAAGCTATTTACGCATGAATGATTGGTAATTAATTTATTTTCTCTAATTTATATTTTATAATTCACTCAATCACTGCTTTTGCGGAGTTTTTAATTGTTTGCATAATTTTTGTCATTAGTTGTGATTCAATTAGATAGGTTATGCTTTGTATTAAGATAATCTATGCTTAAGGGATACAATTAATTGTTGAGAATTTGCCTGATTATTTGTGAATTAAGAAACAAGGGATTTAAAAGATAAATAGAGTTTTGGGTTGTTAACCATAATTTATTCATGTGTAATAGTGGAATCAGTGTCTTGGTTATTCTCTCTTATCTTGAAATCAAATTTTGATCTAAGTTTCCTTTACTTTTAAGTTTAATTAAATCTAAATTCCTTTGCCTTCACAAGTTTCAAAAGAACCTTTCACTATCACTTTCTACAATACATCAATTTTTGGCGCCGTCGACACGGAGCTTGTCTTTAGGCTAGTTTTTAGATTTTTATTCTTTTTTTTAGGTTTTTATTTGTTTTTATTTTATTTGTTCTTCTTTACGTTTTTGTTTTTGTCTTTTTACTACAGATTTGAAATTTGGAGCGAAAGAAAATTTTGCCAAAACTTTTGGTGAATATTTAGAGATTTGGAGTTAAAGACGAAGTAAAAGGCGAAGCGAAAGTAGAAGATTTTTTTTTTATTATAAAAAGAGAAAAAAAAAATAGAGAGAGTTTAGTTTTTTTTTTTTTAGATTGTATTAGAGTTTATTTATTCTTGTAATTTTTTTTTCTTTTGCACTTTATCTTTTTGGACTTTGGACTTGGACATTTTTATTTTATTTTTAAACCCTACGGAAGGGTAGTTAAATATTAAACTGTTTGCAGAGAAGGACGGTGATTACGATATCACCTCGGCCCCTCGGGTTCGCACATGACATAGGAGTCGTGGCCCGAGTCGACTCAGCGGTTCATCCCCCCGTCTGGTACGGGAGGTAAGTTTGTCGAAACACTCGCGAATCCCCTGCTAGCGAGTTACTGTATTCCTTCGTTTGCATATATGTCGAGGAACTGAAAACGGCTGTTTTAAATTCCTAGTAAAGGGCAAGGACTGGCTATATAAGATAAGGGTTCGGATTTCATCACCGTTCCCTTCTTGCCCGCCTTAGGAAAACGAAACTTAACGCGAACCTAAGCTTTAAAATTTGGAATAGAACGAGACCTATAGGGTAACGAGCTTAGTAGGAAAGTCGTTCGAAAGATATTGGTTACTCTTTTGAGCATTCTTCGAAGTTCATGAAAGTTTCTGTGAGTTGAATGCGTGACTGCGCCGCCTTGTAATGCGGTGAGGCCTTGGGTATCAAAGCTCCAGCAGCTTCCCTCGCCTCTATTCAACTTACTTAAACCCGGATTGATTCCAGAGGGGTTTGCTCAGATTGTAACGAATTCCCTTTCGAAGGATTAGAAGCTGGTCTAGAAAACAATCTAAGTGGAGCCATCATGCTTTTTGTTTGCTAGAAAATTTTAGGTTTGCTTTGGTGGAGTCAGCCTGCTTTGTGTTTGCTTAGAACCTCCCTTCCTTTTAGGATTTTTCTTTTTTTTTTCTTTTGTTTTTTCTAGTGTATGCCCGAGGTCATTAGAGAACGGGCTTGGAAAAGAAACACTCTAGGTCGTTTGATTAGTGACAAACCTAGTAGTTCTTCTTGTGAAGGCGGGGAGCTCGAAGACTCTTCTTTTGAGAGCCCAGTTTTTTGGAAACTTCAGTTTTGAGAATCTGTCTCTTTGTGAGGAAAGTACCCCTAACGTCGTCACTGTGCCAGCAATGACTACTTTGAAAGATTACATGTTCCCAACTAGGGCCAACCGTGCTTCGTGCATTAAATTGCCAGCCAATACGGCTAATTTCGAGATAAAACCTAGTATTCTTCAGATGATCCCTATATTCTTAGGAAAAGATGATGAGAACCCTTATTTTCATATTAGGGACTTTGAGGAAATTTGTGGGACAGTTAGAATAAAAGACCTTACTGATGAAGTCTTGAAACTTAAGATGTTTCCCTTCTCCTTGAGAGATAAATCCAAGACCTGGCTGAACAACCTACCTTCTGAATCCATTGAAACATGGCAAGATCTTATCGCTGCCTTCTATATGAAATTCTACCCTAAGCATAAAGCAAAATTGTTAGGCAGAAAATTAGTGCTAGTGTGCAACAAGAGGGAGAGTCTCTTTATAGGTTTTTAGAGAGATTCAATGATCTCCTATCCCAGTGTCCTCACCATGGGTTTGATAAGATGAAACTTGTAGAGATTATTTATAATGGTTTAGACTATTCGACCAAATCCATGGTCGAGTCTATGTGCGCTGGTGAGTTCACTAATAAAACTGCTGAGGATGCTTTCACCTTCTTAGGAACTATCGCTGAAAAATCCCAACAGTGGGAGCCTTGTGTTGAACCTCCTAAAAGACTCTTGGTCAATAGAAGTAGCACCAATATGGTAGATACAAGCTTCGAGTCAGATGCTAAGTTTGTTGCTTTATCTAGAGGTTAGAAGCTTTGGAAATGGGTCAGTCTAAAAATAGGTCCCTTGTTGAACCTAATAGAGCCTCTCCAGTCTCTAGTTGTGGAATAGAGCCCGATAACTCATTTTGGGAAGGACATGTTAGTGAAGAACAAGCCCATGCTGTCTATAACAACGCTAGGTTTGAGAACCGTCAGAAGTTTGACCCATACTCAGAGACCTACAACCCTGGTTGGAGAAACCATCCTAATTTTTCTTGGTCTAAGGGCCAGAATCAAGGACAGTCTAGTAATTCTCAGCCTCCCCCAGGTTTTGGTTATGCTAGGAACTCTTCAGGTCAACCCAGTTCCAGAACCATTCGGATAAAAAGATCACAAGTTTAGAAGAGACTCTCGCCTCGTTTATTAAAAGCTCTGAAAATATCAACCAAATGGTTGCACAAGGGATAAAAGAAAGTAGGAGTATAGGTTATGCTAACTCTCAGGCTATTTTCGAGTTGAAAACCCAAGTTAGTCATATAAATGAGTCTTTGAGGGAAAAAGGTAAGTTTCCTAGTCAAACTCAACCCAATCCTAGAGGAGTTCATGAAGTAGGTGGAAGATCGTCAGAACATGTTAATTCCATTAAAACCCTTAGAAGTGGTCGAGTGGTAGACAACAAGGTAACCATGCCTGATAGTGAACATGTTGTAGTTCACCCTGCTGAGCCAGAAAATGATGAGGAGACTGATAGAGTCTCTAATGAGACCAATGAGGGTCCCGTTGAGTCTGGCTTTGTTCCTAGAGCCCCGTTCCCCAAGCTGCTAGTTCCAACTAAGAGCGAGTCCAACTATAAAGATATTTTGGAGGTTTTTAAGCAGGTTACTATCAACCTCCCATTGTTGGATGCGATTAAGCAGATTCCCGCTTATGCCAAGTTTCTTAAGGACTTGTGTACACGAAAGCGTAAGCTTAGTGTTCAAAAGAAAGCCTTCCTAGCTAGTCATGTGAGTTCTATTATTCAGAATACCACTACTCCTAAGTACAAAGACCCAGGGTCCCCTACCATTTCTTGCACAATAGGTAAATATCGTGTTGAGAAAGCGTTGCTTGACTTAGGAGCCAGTGTGAACTTCTTTGCCATACCATGTGTACCTTAAGCTAGGACTTGGTGAGATGAAACCTACCCAGATGACTCTTGATTAGCTGATAGGTCCGTAAAAATTCCTCGGGGTGTGATCGAGGATGTTCTCATAGAGGTAGACAAGTTTATTTATCCGGTGGATTTTGTTATCCTAGATACCCAACCTGTCCCTGACCCAGAGAACCAGATACCAGTAATTTTAGGTCGCCCGTTTTTAGCTACATCCAATGCGATCATTAACTGTCGAACTGGTATTATGAATTTGTCTTTTGGTAATATGACTATTGAGTGAACGTCTTTCATGTTAGTAAGCTACCCTCGAACTAGATGACTCAGCATAGAAGAGGTGAACATGATAGGAACATTAGTAGAGGAGTCATTACCAAACACTTTGATGGAAGATCCATTAGAGAAATGCCTAGCTCACTTTGGGATTGATTTTGATGATGATGATGTGATTAATGAGGTAAATGCTTTGTTAGATTCAACCCCTTTGATAGACACTAGTAGTGGATGGAAACCTAAGATCGAACCTCTACCCATTTCTGAGTCTACCTAGTTCCTTCGTTGGAAAAGCCTCCGAAATTGGACCTTAAACCACTACCAGATACCTTGAAGTATGTGTGTTTAGGCCCATCTGAAACTTTACCTGTGATTATAGCATCCGACTTGGATAGTGATCAGGAAAGTAGGCTAGTAACCGTCCTTCAGAATAGCAAGGAAGCTTTAGGGTGGACCATAGCAGACATTAAGGGTATAAGTCCTACTGTTTGTATGCATCAAATTTATTTAGAGGAAGATACTAAACCTTCTAGGGAGATGCAACGTCGACTGAACCCTCATATGAAAGAAGTAGTTCGAACCGAGGTTCTGAAGATGTTAGATGCGGGCATTATCTACCCTATTTCGCATGATAAGTGGGTCAGCCCGTTCAGGTTGTTCCCAAGAAATCTGGTATTACTGTAGTCCAGAATGAAAAAATGAGTTAATCCCAACCCGAATGACCACGGGTTGGCGTGTCTGTATTGACTATAGAAAATTGAACAAGGTCACTAGGAAGGACCACTTTCCCCTTCCCTTCATCGACCAAATGCTCGAAAGATTAGCTGGCCGTAGCCATTTATGCTTTTTAGATGGATTTTGCGGCTATAATCAGATTCCTATTGCCCCAGAAGACCAAGAGAAAACCACTTTTACCTGTCCCTTTGGTACCTTTGCGTATAGACGCATGCCTTTCGGGCTATGTAATGCCCCTGCGACCTTTCAGCGTTGTATGTTGAGCATATTTTCTGACATGGTAGAACGGTTCTTAGAGGTCTTTATGGATGATTTTTCAGTGTTTGGTTCGTCTTTCGATGAGTGCTTGCATCATTTGTCATTAGTTTTGACTAGGTGTAAGGAAAAGAATTTAGTGGTGAATTGGGAAAAATGTCATTTCATGGTTCGTTCAGGAATCGTTCTAGGGCATATCGTATCTTCAAAGGGTATAGAGGTAGATATAGCCAAGGTTGACCTTATTAAAACCTTACCGGTCCCAAAAACCGTAAAAGATATTAGGTCATTCTTAGGGCATGCAGGTTTTTATCGTCGATTCATTAAGGATTTTAGCTTGATTTCTAGACCTCTTTGCAATTTACTTGCAAAAGATGTTAAGTTTGTCTTTGATGATGCTTGTTTAGAGGCTTTTGAGAAGCTTAAGACTTTACTCACTACCGCCCCCATAGTCCAGGCACCCAACTGGAACTTACCCTTTGAGATCATGTGTGATGCTTCAGATTATGCTATTGGTGTTGTGCTAGGTCAGCGAAAAAATAAGTTACTTCATGTGATTTACTATGCTAGCAAAACTCTGAATGAAGCCCAGATGAACTATACCACTACCGAGAAGGAACTGTTGGCCATTGTGTTTGCCTTAGACAAGTTTAGATCCTACCTCTTAGGTTCTAAGATCGTAATCTATACTGATCATCTTTGCTTTGAAATACCTTTTGTCTAAGAAGGATACCAAACCTAGATTGATTAGGTGGATCCTTTTATTACAAGAATTTTGCCCAGATATTAGAGACAAAAAGGGTGCAGAAAATGTAGTAGCAGACCACTTGTCTAGGGTAATTGTTAGTTCCCCTGATGATTCCCTTCATATAAGGGACAACTTTCCTGATGAACAATTGTTCTCTGTTTCCCAATCACCTTGGTATGCGAATATAGTGAACTATCTTGTTACTGGTCGAATGCCCCAACATTGGAGTAAACAAGATCGTTCTAGGTTTTTAGCTGAGGTTAAGCACTTCTTTTGGGATGATCCTTATTTATTTAAGTATTGTCCAGACCAGATTATTAGGAGATGTATACCTGAGATTGACCAGTCCAGTATTATTTCCTTTTGTCATGATCATGCTTGTGGGGGTCACTTTAGTGCTAAGAAGACTGCTTCTAAGATATTGCAGTGTGGATTCTATTGGCCTTCGTTGTTTAAAGACTCTCGCGATTCATCGTGTTACTTGTGAGCGTTGCCAGAAATTAGGAACCATTTCCGTAGGAACATGATGCCCTTGAACCCTATTTTAGTTGTTGAGGTCTTTGATGTGTGGGGTATTGACTTTATGGGTCCGTTTCCTAATTCTTTTGGTAACCTATACATCCTTGTCGCCGTAGACTACGTCTCTAAGTGGATTGAGGCGGTTGCGTGTAAAACCAATGACCATAGGGTTGTGCTTGAGTTCTTGAAAAATAATATACTTACACGTTTTGGTACACCGCGAGCTATTATTAGTGATGGAGGGTCGCACTTTTGTAATGGACCTTTTAAGCTTTTGATGAAGAAATATGGTATTACACATAAGGTAGCCACCCCGTATCATCCACAGACTAGTGGTCAGGTAGAGGTTTCCAATAGGGAGATAAAACGTATATTAGAGAAAACAGTTAATCCTAATCGGAAAGACCTGGTCGTCTAGGCTTATCGATGCCTTATGGGCTTTACCGATCTGCGTTTAAGACCCCCATTGGAATGTCGCCTTATCGGCTTGTTTATGGCAAGGCATGTCATTTACCTGTTGAGTTAGAACATAGAGCTTATTGGGCTATTAAGCAGCTAAATTTTTCACTTGACAAGGCAGGAGCCCATAGGAAACTCCAGCTCAATGAGTTGGACGAGATTCGTATAGATGCTTACGATAGTGCGAAGGAGTATAAGAACAAAATGAAACTTGTGCATGATAGAAATATTTTACGGAAGTCATTTTCTCCAGGTCAAAAAGTTCTTACGTATGATACCCGCTTGCATCTTTTCCACGGGAAGTTACGTTCTCGGTGGACGGGTCCTTTTATTGTTCGTACTTGTTTTTCCTCATGGAGCTGTTGAGATCGAGACACCGGATGGTAGTAGTTCTTCGAAGGTTAACGGTCAGAGATTGAAACCCTTTTAGAGCCCTATCCTACGGGTGATGTTGAGGAGGTCCCTCCGGAGGACCCTGTTTACCCTTGATTGACCATCGAGGCGATTGTATGTTGTATATTAGTTTTTGATTTCTCTCTTCACCCGGTACTATCTTTCCAACTTCTCTCTTTGTTGTTTCCTCATGTTACTTTACTTTTTGGTATTGCTCTTTCATTAGAAACATTGAGGACAATGTTAGATTTAAGTTTGGGGGTGGGGAAGAAACTTTTTGTTAGCTTTTAGTTGCAATAAATAAACTCCAGATCCTAGAAATTTATGTTTATTAAGGATGGCACTAACCAATCTAAGTGGATGGAAGCATTTTGGTTGTAGGAGTTGAGGAACCAATCTGATTAGATGGAAACATCTAAAGAGTCTATTCATAAAAGCACAGAGCTCAGGTGTTAGAAAACATGGTAGTTTCGCCATATCCTCGTGATGGAAACATCGAAAGAATCCTGATCACTTCTTTTATTTTTCTTTTTACCATTGCTAGGGTGGAATAGAGTGGTTGAGATACTCAAAAAAAAAAAAAAAAAAAAAAAAAATTGAGACCAGACCACTAGACCAAACGGAATAAATACAATAAAGTCGACCACTGGTACCCTTGTATATGCCAGCTGAGTTGACCTAGAGTTAGGATTATCGACCACTTTGGTCCCCTTGTATATGCCAAAGTGTGTTGATATTAGTCCAAGACCAGTATCTCAGTCCGTTAGGATAGGTTCACCCTAGCCAACATCATCCACGTTTTTTCTCTTCTTAATCTATGTGATTGGTTGACTCCGGTTTATGATATCCAGAAACTATCTGAGTAGAGCTCTGTCACTTTATATGAATTTTAGTATGCTTGAGTGCAAACTCGTGTACAGCAATTGGAATTTCGCATCAGGGTACTTCCTCCTGTAGTCAATAAGTATGCCAACCAAGGAGATTCTTTAGTGCCTTCCAAGATTCTGCGTAGATAGCTAGGGTCTGGAGTAAAAGGTTTTGTGGGTACACCTCTGGTAAACCCTCCGGAGACAACACTCCGCCACTAGGGCCACCTAGCGGTTTAACGGCTTGCTGCACGTGCTAAGTGTAGTCTTTTTATTTCCTAGATTAGATTTGCTCGGGACTAGCAAATAATAAGTTTGGGGGTATTTGATAGACGCATTTATGTGTCTAATTTGTCCTCAATGTTTCATATTGTTAGTACTCGTTTTTGTAGATGTATTGTAGAAAGTGATAGTGAAAGGTTCTTTTGAAACTTGTGAAGGCAAAGGAATTTAGATTTAATTAAACTTAAAAGTAAAGGAAACTTAGATCAAAATTTGATTTCAAGATAAGAGAGAATAACCAAGACACTGATTCCACTATTACACATGAATAAATTATGGTTAACAACCCAAAACTCTATTTATCTTTTAAATCCCTTGTTTCTTAATTCACAAATAATCAGGCAAATTCTCAACAATTAATTGTATCCCTTAAGCATAGATTATCTTAATACAAAGCATAACCTATCTAATTGAATCACAACTAATGACAAAAATTATGCAAACAATTAAAAACTCCGCAAAAGCAGTGATTGAGTGAATTATAAAATATAAATTAGAGAAAATAAATTAATTACCAATCATTCATGCGTAAATAGCTTCCTCATTGCCTTGGTTGTGGGAGAATTAGCCGCTCATCATGTTGGAAACACACTCAAAATTCATTATTATTGCTCAAAAATGGTTTACAAATGATGAAATGGTGAAAATGGTGAAAACCGGGTGTTTGCAACGCTTATAAATGTTGCAAACACTGTTACAAAGAACGAAAACTGTTGCTGTTATTGTGCGACCCACGCTCTGACCACTGTCGTTGTCTCTGTTGAACAGAACGACTGCCTTGGCAAGTCTGTTCTTCACGATTTCAGAAGTGCAGCAGCAGAAACTGTTTTTCTGGTGATTGATTTTCTCGACTTTCTAATGCTCTATTCTTCCTCCCCCACTCTCCCTCCATATCTGAGTCCCCAACGCACTATATATACTCAGTAGGATCAAAATATCTCGTAGTAAATGCGAATAATACTCCCAAATCTTCTCACATCAATGTATTAACTCGAGAATATTTTCTTTCTTCTTTTTCTGTTTCCACGCGTTTTGCAAGTTGCTAAACATTCCTTGTATAACTCCTACACGCTCCTGGTTGTTTGTTGGAGTCATCATACACGTACAAATCACGTTCAAATCTCATATAATCTCGTGAATAACTCTCCCATGCACGGACTGCCCTATTTTGAACTCATGGATTATCGGCCAAATCTAACCGAAACCAACGACCATACCTTTCTGTTACACTCATCCAAGTTATCCCTCTCAAAATCAGCCATTTAATCTCACTAGAACACCTTCAAAATTCGAACCCTAAATCATGATTTCAAACATTTTTTTCCCGCCAAATTATGTAATTCAAATGAAAGAGATGAGGTTGCCCCTTATCCAGCTGCTTGGGTGCGAATATCCGTGGGTGCCCCTTAGTAATTGGGTTACCCCTTATCCAAAGTGGGAGTCCGAATAGTAAATGTTCTCCGGGGGTTTTCCGAGCAACTTTTCGAGCCGAATTTTCCAACAATCTTTATTTCCAAAAAATACCTACAAACACACAAAACACTATAATAAGGACAAAAACGAGTACTAACAATATGAAACATTGAGGACAAATTAGACACATAAATGCGTCTATCATTAGCCATATGAACATTTTTATCTTAACCTTGTTCATCTTAATACTTCTAGATCAATTGATAATCAAATGAATCTAATTGTATTACTCATAGAGTTGTTCAATTGTTAATATTCTCATACAAGTATACAAGACACAATTGAAGCAAAATCGGTTTGATTCAAAAGAATCAGTTCATGAACATTTTAGCCACGGTTTGCAAAGATTGCATTCCTTAATTTATAAATGTATTTGTTCATGAGTATGAAATTATACTTAACCGATTTAAGAACTTGAACCACTTAAGTTTGCAAACGGGTACACGAACTTAAGTTCCGGACATTGGTCACAAGCCGATAGTTTGCAAACGGGTACACAAACTTTAGCTTCGGACTGAACTCAGTTGAAATCGTTTGCGAACGAGTATGCAAACTTAAGTACCCTGAATTAAATAGTTGGATAAGTTTGCGAACGGGTATGCTAACTTCCGGTCCTGAATTCCGTCAAAAACATTTCGTACACTAAGTACACAAACCGTAATGTATCAAGACTTGGGTTTTATCTCTTAACTCCCATTTCAATCATTGAAACATTCTTAGAAGTCGGGAATAGCTATCTGACACAAACTATTAGCTTCAAAGCAATTTTCAAGTGATCGAATAATTAATACGAAACATTTAGAGCCTACATCAAATGAATGTCTCACACGAATCATGTAAGATGTTACCAGGTGATTTTCACATGATCATCTTTTGACTTTCGTCAAGAATAATGATGAATGTGGTTAAAGAAAAAAGCTTTCCAACACATATTTTGAGAAAGATATAAGCGAGTTAAACTCAGCTTGAAATATCAAATGTGTATAAAATAAAGTTTATATAGGTATATGACTTTTGTCTCAATAGGAGATAAAATAAAAATAGACTTCTGAGTGATAAATGAGTTCAAGTCTCCACATAACTTTTGTTGATGAAGTTCCACAAGCTCCCATTAGTAGGTTTTCGTCTTCAATCGATGAACGACGTGAAGTCTAAATCTCAACTACACATTCTATCCTAATCCGAGACATATCTATAAGTAGACTAGAAATCAAGACTTATAGTCTTGACAAACAAGCTTGAGATAGCAACGCTTGCGAGTTCGACTGAGCAATGCTCTAACAAAATCCATTATTATGGAAAAACTTGGCTATGGTGAAGTGTCTTGGATTTCAAAAACTCCTACATGCTCTTATGGTTTTTCCGTGTAGAGAGCCATTATGAAATTTAACTCAAAATTTATGAGATTTGTGAAATTTAAAGTCTCTAATGGTTTGAAGGTCAGATTTTGGGAGGACATATTTCGATGAAAGTGGGAAACTTCCGGACCTGAATTGGCTTTATGATTTACAAATTAAAATTTGCTTTCCTGATCTTTATTTTATTTTTATAGCCAAGTCTTCTTCAATTGCAGATATGTGTGTGACTATTGGTAACTCAATAACTTGGAATTTACAAGTCCCAACAAGAATGAATATTGCTGCTAGAATCGAGCTTGCCATGCTTAACTCTGATCTTAACAATTTCAATTTCAATCATAATGGTGAAGATGAAATTCAATGGAGTCTTAGCAAGGATGGTGCTTTCTCTGTTCATACAATATATGATAAATTAATTGAAGAAGCTGATCATTTGAATGTTGATCCTATTTTCTCTCATATTTGGAGACTGAAATGTCCTCCAAAAATAGGTTTCTTCCCATGGCTTGTGGCTCACAACAGATTGCCAACTAGGGATTTTTTTCTCAGCAAATGGATTGATGTTCCAGTGGAATGTGTCTTCTGCAATGAACCTGAATCCACTTCTCATATTTTACTATGTTGTAAGTTTGCAAGAAAAGTTTGGGAGGTTCTTCTTATTAAACTGAATTGGTTCTTCTCCAAGCCCTTGACTGTAACATCTGCTCTTCATGCCTAGAAAATTATTCATCATTCAAAGGCTAGTTCAGCAGTATGGGATATGATTCCTGCAGCAGTTTTATGGTGTGTCTGGAAAGAGAGAAATGCTCTAGCTATCTCTGAGTATAACACTGTTTGGGTAGACGATGTCATGAAAAACTGGTTCCAATTTTACTTTGATCCTCACTGAACTTGGTAGTATGTTACCAGTTTAGCTGCTTTTCTTGTTTTCTTTTTGTACCCAGCTTAGGGTGGTATAACTCTTTTATACCCCCTATTTTTTTGACCAATTCAATCTCTTCTTTATCGATCAAAAATAAAATAAAAAATCACGCTGTCAACAACCAAAAATTACTACTTCTTGCTTTAAACTCTAGAAAATTACGGGTCGAAGAATTCCCAAACTAGCAATAAAACCATCAACGAGCCACCGGATTGCGCACTCGAGCAGCTAGGAAACAGTTCATAAAACATTCAAGCACAGTAGAAAATTAACAACAAATAAAGATAGAAATTGAAAATATACTTTATGTAGACCAATCAATTACTCATATTCATGAAATCAATTTCAACATTAGTTACGCGTGGAGTACATGTTCTCGAAAATTTAACACAGAGAACTAAAGAGGTCAAAGTGTCAGAAAACGCAAGACAAAACCCAATCATGGCTGGTGGTAGTATGGTAGTAGCTCTTCAAGCTGCAGTTGATAGTCGCAAGGTGCTAGTGATGTGGAATGAACGAACTTATGATATTGGTGGTGTGGTGCGTGTACTGTAGGTGGAAGAGATGGTGACTGCGATAAGGAGCTGTTGTAGAAGTGCTTGTTGCTATGCTAGGATGTCAGGAACCTCCCTGTTATATTTATGGTGATGGTAGTGAACTATTGATGGATGTATGCAAGACTGACGGAGATGCAGATGGTATGCATACTGGCGATGATGAATATGGTTGTGGTGGCTCGCTGAAACTAGGGTTGCGAGCAGTGGTGGGGGAGTATGTGATTGTTGTAGCCCTTTCTCCCTTTTATAGCTTCACCGTTTCTTGTTCTGAAATCTTTCAGATAGATACCTAACTCCTATTTCATCTCGACTTATAAATTACCTTTCAGTCTCCTTTGTTAATCTTGAATCGATGACAATATAATATCCCAATAACAATACGTGTGCACTGAATTTCCGATTTAGAACTCTTTCCAAATTTCAATCTTCCGACAACCCATCTTCTAGTTCATCTCAAACTCATCATATCTTAAAAACTTTAGAAACACCGATCAAGGCCATGGTTAACCCACGACAGTACTTGGTGCATCATGAGAGAAGCTAAGATGAAAACTGGTCACTGAGGCCTTTTGACAAACACCTTGTGTGCATCTAGAGAATGGTGAATTCTATGTACTTATTGTACATTGGAGATTGCAAAAACTCCTCGAACTTGATAGTAGCTTCTTCTCTATTCAGTGTAGAGATTGGACATAGTGAATGATGCAGTACTGGGCTTGACCTAGTTTAGATAAGAATACTATTCAGGAGCCCTACTTGTCTGCCCCCTGTCATATTCAAATGTGTTAACAGGTGCTTGCCCTGAGGAGATGGTGTAGGCTCTCCAGCAAATTCAATTTCCATCACATATAAAGTTTCTATCCTTCAATGTTTGAGTCTACTAACATCTCAGGCTCTCAAACAACGAATTGAGATCCTTTTAATCTTCTTTAGCGTAACATGACCCCAAAATACCTATAAAATGCAAACGAATCATAATATACACTAATTTACAAGAGAAATTGCAAAGAAAGTATACACAATAGATAGTAAATCAAGTTATTTTAGACACCTATCATGAAACATCATCCGTGATGTGTTGAGAAGCTCCAGAATCAGCATACCATTTATAATCATCATCATGAATAACATCACCAGCTAACATGGCCTGAATGTTGCGTGGTGGTTGTCGACCTTGATAGGTTAAGTTAATCGATTTGTGAATTCTAAATCAATGTGAGAAATTTTTTGACAGAACTGATAAGGTATTTGAGGCCAGATCAACAATAAAGTCGTCCATATTGCAGCGTTACCATCTCTTTATTCTCCTGTTTACGATGCTGATTTCTTCGAACCTCGGGAAAGCATCCCTGGTCCACCAAGAAGAATCTACAGCATGCCGCTCTCTAGTTGGAAATCAATCGATAAAGCTAATCAACTATCATCTCCAACACCTGCATGAAATACCAAACTCTTAAAGTCACCCAAACCGCTCAGATATCATCCTGCTAAGGTTCCATCCAAGAGAGGACATAATTCTGTAACCAGCTACGATGCAGAAGAAAAGGTAATCTACCTTCGACGACGAGATTAACAATTAACATGAGAGACCAATGGAAGATCTCCATATCCAAAAGAGTGTTATCACATTGAAGAGTCGTGTGAAGACAAAGTCCAAGATGCTCCAAGACAACTACAAGATGGTACAGATTCCACAACTGATAGTCTAGAGACGGTCAACATTGGAACAGTTGAAAACTCAAGACTCATCTCAATCATTTCATATATGCAAGTCACTCGAAGAACAAAGAGGATTTTTGGACTTGTTAAAGGAATATTAGGATATCTTCGCTTGGACATACGAGGAAATGATGGGTCTAAATGAAAAGTTGGTCACTCATTATCTTCACATCATCCCTGGATTTAAACCTATCAAGCAATCGCCTAGGAAATTTCGGTATGACGTTGAAGATAAAATCAAGATCGTGATCCATAAATTTTTGGTCGCTGGATTCATCAATCTCATTCAAAATTTGAATGGTTGGATAACGTCGTTCCTGTCAAAAATAAGAATGGCCAAATCAGATGTTGTGCATATTTCAGAAATCTAAACAAATACTACCCCAAGGATGACTACCTACATAACACTGATATGCTCATTGATGAAACTAGTGGTCATGGGATGTTCTCATTCATGGACGGTTACAATGGCTATAATAAAATCAAGATGTACGAGCACGATGCCAGCAAGACAACATTCCACACTCTAATTGAAAACTTATATTATACAGTGATTCCCTTTGGTTTGAAGAATACATGAGCCACTTATCAACGAGCCATGACCACGATCTTCCATGGCATGATGTACAAATAAGTAAAGGATTATGTCGATGATGACGTTGTCAAATCAAAGACTCGGGCATCCTACTTGGAAGTTCTACATCAAGTCTTTGAAAGGTGCAGAGGATGCAAATTGAGAACAAATCCCTTGAAATGCGCCTATGTAGTTTCCCCCCAAAAAAATCTAGGGTTTCAGGTGACTGAAGAGATAATTAAAGTTGATCCAGTCAAGACACATGCCACCATGTCTCCTTCGTGGACCGTGAAAGTAAACGAAAGCTTCATGAGCAAGGTAAACTATATCTGACATTTCATTCCTGGATTGGCTCAACTCATTACTTCATTCACACCACTGTGGAAGAAACGAGAAAGATTCATCTGGATATCCACTCAGCAAGATGATTTCCAGAAGATACAATAGATACTAATGTAACCCATTATCATGAAATCTCTTGTACAAGGACGACTATTATTCATTTACACTACATCTAGAGAGGTCGTTGTTGGAGAATTCCTCGCTCAAGAAGATGATAAAAGGAGTCGAATGTCCAATTTGTTATTTCAGGAGCACATTGAAAGATGCAGAACTCAGATACCCTAAAGCCGAGAGAGCATGTTTAGCACCGGTTCATGTCATTCAGAAGTTCAGACACTACTTGCTTTCAAATAAAATCTTATTGGTCACTAAAACATATCCAATAAAGTTTATATTATCCAAGCCAGCTTTGATAGGAAGACCCATGAAGTGGTTGCTTCAGATGTTAGAGTTTGATATAAGATGTATCTCTCTCAAGGCGATCAAAGGTAAAGCAGTTGTATATTTACTCGTGGATTTTCCTGGAGAAGACGTTACCATGCAACATGAAGACATACCCGGGGAGTTTCCAGAAGTCTCGGTCATCAAAGAAAAAAACATGATTGTTGTATTTTAATGGGTCAGCTACACCCAACAATGATACTGGTGGGGCAAGTGTGGTCTTAGTATATTCAGCGGGTGAAGTTTTCTCACACACATTCTAATTAGACTTCCACTGCACCAACAATTCGGAAGAATATGAAGCTTTCTTATCAGGGTTATCATTGTCAAAGAAATCAGGAGCAACACATCTGGAAATAAGGTGTGATTTAAAGTTGTTGATAAACTAAATGAACGATATATAATCTCTCAAGGAATTAGCACTTGCTCCATTCAGAGCTGAGGCACAAAGGCTATCAAAACATTTTGCTGATGCCAAGATTATCCATACTGGACGTACCAACAACATGCATACTGATTGTGTGGCAACACTTGCTTCAAAGCTGTAATTTGAAGGATTAAAGAAAACCATAGCAGTACTGAGATGTTCCTTACCGTTCACTTGTCTCATGCAAGATGAAGGCGTCAAGGAAAATGATTGGAGGACACCTATCATCCATGAATTGAATAACTCTATTCCAAAAGGAAAGATCAATCTTAAAAAAAAAAACTAAAGAGTTTCTTCCTGCTTCATGGAGTATTATACCATCGTAACCCATATGGATCATTATCACAGTGTCTTGGATATGACGAAGCACAAAAACAATTCAAAGTATTCATGACGAAATATGCGGACAAACATTGGTGATAACTCTTTATAGGTGACCTCAGCGACTTGGATATTATTTCCCACCATGGAAACTCAGTCGAGGTTACTGCAAGGATCATACTCGAGTTTCTAAGTGCCACCACATCAACTAGAGGTTCTAATGATTCACCATGATGGGGACTGGATAGAGCCTTACATCAAATACCTTTGTGATAATGACCTACCTTCAGAGAAAAAAGAAGCAGTCAGGCTGACTCTGGAATCTAAGAGGTTTGTTTTTTACGATGTAATTCTATATCGCAAAAGTTTTGGAGGAAATCTACTAAGATGCCTAGCAGAACATGAAATCCTGATGACTTTAAAAGAAATGCATGCATGAGAACATCAAGGAAAGATGAAGTTATTTCTCCAACTTCACAATATATAATATTGGCCGACCATGAAAAATGATGCAACTTCCTATGTTCAGAAATGTCATCTGTACCAAGTTCATGGTAATCTCATTCATACTCCTTGCCTTCCATTACATTCCGTGAGTAGTCCATGGCCCTTCTATAGCTGGGGACTGGACATCATTGGTAAAATTAATCATGCATCATCAAATCAGTATGAGTACATTCTCACAGCAACTGAGTACTTCACCAAGTTGGTTGTAGCCATTCTTCTTCGAAGAACCACTAGTGTCACTATTGCGCCATTCATCAAGAAGTATATCATATGCAGATTTGGTGTTCCTAAACACATCATTTCATACAATGGTACTTCTTTTGCCAACAAACATGTAACAGAGTTTCTCCAAGAATATGGTGTCAAACAAATATTCTCTACGCCGTACTATCTGAAAGGGAATGGGAAAGCATAAAACACGAATAAGACTTTGATCCAGATCCTTAGTCGAATAGTGCATGATAATTGAAGAACATGGCATGAGAAACAACCTATGGCATTGTGGGCATATCTAATTGCAGCAAGAAGTTTAACTGGGACTTCACCATACTCCATCGTCTACGGTGAAGATGTTGTCTTTCCAGCCGAAATCAAAATTCCTTCAGCGAGGATTTTAATAGCTAGTAGAGTACAGTGGGATGAAGATGAAATATCAAATGCCAGAGTTGTTGATTTAGACGCAGTTGAATCAAGAAGGTCCAAAGTCGAGAAATACATAAAGGCTTACATATGAAGGGTTTCCAAAGCGTATGGAAAAACGGTAAAACCTAGAACTTTTCGAGTAGGAGATTTAATACTGAAAACAGCAAAGCATATTCAACAAGACGTGCCTGCTCCAAAGTTTTCTTCAAAATAGAAGGTCCCTATATGGTCATTAAAACTACACCCAATGGATATTACAAATCCTTGCTTTTAGGGGGTGGATTAAAGGGATCATAATCAATGGCAAGTGGCTCAAAGCATATTATGCTTAGTCGCAAGTCGACTATCGTTTTAAATTTTAGAGTGTAATTTTTATTCCTCCAAAGAGAAATTTCCTAAAATGCTCCATTGATCATTCAAAACTCAATAACAGATTACATCAATCTAAGAAAAATTCTCACATTTATCATCAGTCAATCAAACCTTATTCAATAAATAATTTTGAACCTATAAAACATTAAAAGACTCTAAAGCATCCCATCCAACAACAAGTAATTTCTACTGCACACCATTTCAGGCCTCTTCTGGTAGTCTTCGGTCTTGATCCTTAAGTCTTGAATCGCTTTGTCCATCCTTGTGGACCCCATGGCTAGAGATTTTTGTTCCTCTATGATAGCATTGGCATAAGTGATTGCATTGGAAGCGATGAACGCCCTGTCAATCTTGATGATCTCGAGACAATGACGGATCCAAATGACATTGAACCAGAGGGATTCACAATTAGAAATCATGTTATATCACTTGTACACATGTTGCGGACATCATGAAGATTCTTCTTTTCCATCTCCTCGACCATGGGAAAAAAATCTATCTATAACAGTCACGAAAGTCTGTGCAAAGTTTCTCCATACCTCAGTGGTGTCGATATGTCGATACCTTTTATGGTGTAGGTGGCGGAATAACGCTTGGGTACTATAAAACCACCTACATGCTGGTTGTCGCGGCATGGGTTCTTCATGTGAAGACCGAAAGAAAGTTCAGCGACTGGATATTCATGGACGGAAATGCCCTGCTCAACTTCAGCAGGGTTAGCAGATGAGCTGGTGGGAGTCTCATTATCATCATCATCATTAGTAACAACCACAGTCTTGTTATTTTTCCTCTTTTCAACGTCAACATGGATGTCAACCTTCCATGACAAGGAAAAAAGTTTGTATTCAACATAAACCCTGGATAAACTGGCTGAAGAAAATACTTACTGCTGTTCCAGTATCGACCGCCTGAGCATCACCAAAATGTGCAAGTGCTTTGATAGTATTTTTAGTTCTCAGATTGTTTGGAGAAGAAGAAGAAATACGATCAACTTGATATGCCCGTAGAAAATCATATCTTGATTAGTTACCAACCACGAATATAAATAATCATAAAGGAATATATCCTACCATCTTGGATGCTTCAGCTCTGCGACTTGAAGGAGACTCAAGAGATGATGCGCTGCTATCAGATATGTTATTAGGGAAATGCTAGTTTGAACCTACCAAGCATTGGTATGTCAAGGTTGATTGTCATATTTTAGTATCAAAACTCAATTAGAGTCTCTTGATTAAGATTATTGAGACATACAAGTATTACTATGAAGACCCGAAGATCGCGAAGACATTATCCTTCCACTTGAGGTTAGTAATATTGACTTGACCTGGTTTTCATTCATATCATTTCTTTCAAGTCGTTTAAGATTGAAAACATAACATGTGAGGTTATATATTGGTAGGCTCGGAAAGATACCTACTATTGTGTATACTGCAAGTGCACAGTGTCGACAAGCAACACAGGGCAAGCACAGGTCGAACCACAGAGACTTGGAGAGTGTAGAAGTTGATTCTAAATCCTTACTTAGAACTGATTCAGAGAGTAACCAAAAGGGGTTTTCTTTTGTCGATATGACGAGATATTGGCAAAGACTTAAACAGAAAATAATATTGAATTAAAATACGCAATTAAATCAAGGTGTAAATACTGAGAATATGGATACTAGGGTATTCAAATCCACCGCTAACTTATGATATGCATTCAAATTGTAATATTATTCTTGTCCTTACAGCAGATTCAAGTCTACCATATATCTAAGGTGTTTCTCCAATGGATAATTTAATTACAACTAAAGTATTTCTCCAGAGCATTAATTGTCTAATTAAAGCACAACTAATCTGAGGATCAATATTTGGTTAAGCATGAGTTATAGCATAATCAACAAAGAGATATTCTAACTACAATGGATACATGGCATACATTGTGAGAGCAAGATATTGACAAACTTGGATTAAATTATATCTTTAAACAATTATAAACTTTCAAGAACAAGATACAAGATATGAATACATACCAATGAGTTACGGCTTCATTTAAACCCTAGCAAATGAAACTAGAACATGAAGAACATTACAACAAAACTGAAATTTGATAAACTAACATGAACAAGCTATTCTTGGATCAGTTTTCAACACAACAACCCTCTCTATTTATACACAAAATTTCTCTCACACTTGGGATTCGAATTTTACTGTAGCAACCACTCAACAATTAAACAAAACATGTTTTCTTTAATTGATGGATGAAATGGAATACAATGGGGGTGAGGTGGATGTTTTGGAAAGAATCCAATGGGGGTGAGGTGGAAATGGATTTGGGTCTTGGGTTTTGGATCATGGGTTGTTTAATCTCATGAATTTGTAAACAGGTTGCCACTAATGCGCGAGCGGGTTGCAACGCTTCCAACTTTCTTCTCTTTTGTCTTCTCAATTCTTCCAAGCTTTATTTAGTACTTAAAAACACAAAATTAATTAATACAAATATTTATTCTTGAAAATGGTAAAAATGCAGAATTTGGGATAATATATGACTTTGAAGCGCGAAAGATGAGTTAAGTGCCAATGAAAAGGTGTATGAATATGCAATATTTGGCACTCATCATATATGTTACTCTAGTATTAGAATTGGTCATATTATTATCATTAAAGTGTCAAGGAAGTATATACCATTTGTTGAATGATTTGATATGGTATATTGGGAGTCAAGGTAGAACCGATCCCAAGAGAAAAACCAATTTCCGATATTCACATATACTTTAGGGTTTGTGTGAGTTTGGAATGAGAATTTGCTAGATAGGAAAGTTCTAGATGTCGACATAATTTGAACATGTGCATAATTTTATAGTTGATTGTTCAAAGATATTCCTCGATACTCAAGATGATCCCGAACCAAAATATTGGAGAATTTATGTTTGAATTTATATGTTTTGATTTTCCACCAAGGATGTTTGAACAACAAGAAAATTCTAAAACCGAAAAGATTCTCAAGATATGCAATAAAGTACCTAATTTCGATTTTCTTATTTCCAATTAATATCCAACCTGTAATTCCGAAATCTCTTTTAGAAAATATATAATATTAGCTTAGTACTTGACTAATATAGCTTTTCTAGAGATATGTTTTATTTCTGATTCGCTGATTTGAGCCCCTAAACAAACTTCAAACTTAAAACTAGATTTATACGCTCACAGAAATGCTGTTAATCTCGCCAGAATATTGCTGTGGTGATATTCTGGTACTACATCTTGCCTCTTTTTTCTTGAATATTGCTTGAAAACTAATCTTTAAGAAAAAACCTGTTGTTGTAGTAGTCTTTGATCTTTGTTGATGAAGGAACGAGCGAAAGAGTACTAGACTTGAAAAGTACGTACTTGCCTCTATTCTTTTGTAAAGTTCCATATCTTTGCTAAGTAAATAAGAAGTATTAATTCTTGAAGTATGCGAAGTATGAGGTATCCTTGAAGAAATATAAGAAGTACTCAATCCTCAAAATATAAAGAAGTATCCGTCCTTTAATGAAAATCATAAGTATTACCTCTGTCCACGCGAAATTATTACTTTATTTTTGGTGAAAATCCTTGTCCATTTTGGAAATGATTCTTGCCGAGAAGATAAAGAACATAAAATATTTTCTTGGTAATCCATAGTTGCCTCTGTTCTTTATCTATGAAGGAAGAATCCCTGAGAAAATGTTAAATAAACGAATTGCCTCTGCCTCTTTCAATAAAATAATCAAATTTCCTGCAAAATTCTGGAATAATCTGCGAAATGCTGAATGAGTTTGCAAGTTTCTGAATATTTCTGCGAGATTCTGAAATAGTGACATGAATAGTAACTGAATAGTGCTGCAATGAATAGTGCTGCGAGCTGATGAATAGTTCTGCGAGATTGTAGATAATCTTCTTGAGAGACTCTGAATAATACTTTTGAGAAATTCTGAATAGTATTTCTGAGAGATTCTAAATAGTACTTGCTATCTCTCTTGCGATGAACAAATCTTTCCTGCATTCTTAAAAGAAAATAGTTAAGTTTGAGATTATTCTATTGGTGTTATTTTGCCTTCCTAGTTAAAGGTCTTATTTTGCCAATTTTTCTTTTTGCGACAAAATCGCAGGACGTGTTTACATTTGCATGTATTGACCCATTTATCTTGCCTTATCATTATTCCTTGATTGTATTGCGACAATATGACAAGCCTAAGTTCCCTCGCGATATCAAAGCCTCATGACATTGCCGTCTTGCGATGAAATCGCAGGACGTCTTTACATTTTCATGTAAAAACCCATTGATCTCATCTTAACTTTTTCTCTTGTGGCTTGTTGCCTCTGTATAATTTACGTTACGCGACAATATGACAGGCCTAAGTTCTCTTGCGAGAACGAAGCCCCATGACATTGCCATCTTAAGACACTTATCATCTCCCTAATGGAGGATTCCGCCCTTATCTCCCCCCTGGTTGCCCCTTCAAGGAGGGCACATCGGCCATACAAGACTATCTCCCCCCAATCCAGATTTTCCAACAACCAGTTATTTTCGCAGCCTCTTGTCCTTTATGCCTATATGGCTTATAGTTACAAGACTGCACCCTAAGTGGGGTTTTCTTCAGGCCAAGTGCATCATATCCAAGACTTACCAAGAATGGCAAGAGAGTTTCATACGCTCCGGGCACTCTTGGCTCAACCGTGTACCTCGGCGCCTTGGTCATACTCTGCATTTCTTGGAAGACATTCTCGGTCGTCCAACCAGGGTATAACCTTATATAGTTGGAAATCCAAGATCTCTCTCCCGGATAGGTTTTCTTTAACCCCAACATCTGCATGACCCAGGTTCCAGCAGCGGTATAACCTTATCGCTGAGTCATGTCAAGAGATACCCCCCTCATATGACGCGCTATTAGGTCTTACATTTGCCTCTTACAAAATTTTATTCGCGAACTAGGGTGCACGCCATAAAGGTTCGTCCCATTCTTATGTCTATGCGAAATTTTATTCGCTTTTCTTGCGATGATGCTCGCGTTTCTTCATTATTTCATTTCTTCTTTCATTCTCATAACATCACAAATCTTTAAATATTCTTTAAAATCTTAGAAATATTTTTTGAAATCTTGCGATTGTATTGCATTTTTAAATCAAAAATATTCTGTAAAAGAAATTTTCTAGAGAAATATATAAATTGAATGTTCTCGGTTTTTTGTGATTTTGAAGTCTTTGTAATCTTGCGAGGGTATCTGTTTTTTGGAAATGAAATCAATTTTTTTTGAAATCTTAGAAATCTTTGCGATAGTTTCATTTTCAGTAATCTTTGAAATTTTTTGAATTTTTTGCGATCTTTAAATTTTTTATAATCTTTTGAAATCTTGCGATTTTATAACTTTTTGGTAAATGAAATCAATTTTTTTTTGAAATCTTGCGATTGTATCGCGCTTTGTAAAATAAATCAAAAATCTTTTATTTTATAAAATATTCAAGGAAATGGTACTTAGCTTTTTCTGTTGTTGTCGTCTCTTGCGAAGTAAATGATTTGCTTGCGAGATTGGCATTCAATTGTGTTAACCTTCTTTTGCGTAATTTCTGTGTGAAACTGACTTTCTTTTCTTATTGGCGAAAAAATGAGACTTGGCGAGTACTACGGCTGTTTTCACATAATAGAGCTGCTTCACGTGATGATATCCACAAAATGGGCCAGGCTTGGCGAATTAGGCTCTCAAGTAACTCATTTATTCTTCGTAATTAATTTGCCTTTGCTGGACTTAATGATTAGCTGGTACTAAAGTTGCTTCACGTGATTAATTTACTTTCCCAAAATCCCGTGGTGTGTTGTGAGAACTGATGGGTGGTGATGTCTTTGTTGTTGACGTCATCTATTCTTCACATATTTTCTTCTTCATTTTACTTGAGAATTTGTCTTCTTCGCAGAGACTATTTTTCGTAAAAAATATTATACGGTGTAGCTTGCCCTTTTGTTTGTGCCTCTCTGGTAATAACATTTTTTCCATGTTTACATTTGTTTGTTGATTAATTTCGTCATGCACCTGATACTTCGCCAAAGACACTCTTCTTTCCTCCATGGACATCGCCTTGTCAGCCCAAAATAAATAAACCTCATTTGTGGCAGGCTTGGATGTTTGAATCGCGGCAGCTTATTTGCATTCATACACTAACATGAAAGAGAAGGTGCCGGTGATGGATTCCAGGTGGAGTAACGTGAAGTGGTGGTGGAAAAATATGGAGAAGAAGTCCAGGTGGAATAACCAAATGGAGTAACGTGAAGTGGTGGTAGCTACTTCATGGGGTAGCTTATTTGCATTCATAATTTAGAACAAAATAATACATAACAATGTAGTGTACAAAACCAAATGATGTTCGTAGAGAATATTTAGTTCAAAGTATGCATCTCGTCCATTTTACTTTTCCTAGGAATATTTAGTTCTTTGCCTTGCTGCGATCATCTCACTGTAATTAAGGGCTGTTGGTGGATGTCCCCATCGCTGATGTTCCACCTTCTTCTCCTTAATTTGGTGTATGTCCCCATCGCTGATGTTCCACTAATTTTATTGTTGCGGTGACATGGATTTGCGAAGTGAACTTCTTATTTCATGAGCAAGTTCGTTCTTGTTACTTCCAACGATGCTACCCCACTCAATTTTGCCGTGTCTGGTCTCTCTATCATCCTTTTTTCTTCTATCTCTTGCAATATTATTTTCCTTCTCTAGAATGGTTGACAATTTGAATTGTCACGAATTAATAAGTATGCACCTTCTTATATTGGCAACGATATTCTTTTTTTTTTGTTGAGATGCGCCTCGACATGTTAATGCAACTTCTTGTCTTTGCTTCGCTTCTTCTTTGCCTTGACTATAATTCTTGTATTTTCCTCTGCCATCTTTGTTATGTCATCTTTGTCCTTCTCATCGCTACTGACCATCTGCACTGGATTCTGTTTGCGATAACAAGCCCCATTTCTATCCTCTTATTACGATCTTCTCGCAACTGTTCCATCTTGTACTTTTGTTATTGCGGTAAGCATCGCAGCATTTCTACCTCCAAAAATTCCTTATTTTATGCTTGCATATTACATTTTTACTTCCAAAAATTTGTCTTCGTCTAATTGTGTACTTTTCTCATCTGTCACCATCGCTGAGGTCCACCAATCTTTTTATTTCATGTGTCTTTCTTCATGTGTGTTATAGATGCTCTTTGTTTGAGGTCCATTTAATCATATCTTCGTGTCTCTTGCAGTAAATACTTAATTAAGAAATATATGACGTGCTGAGGGTGGAGAAAGTCTCAGCATTCTTGCGAGAAATGAAAGAATTCTGCGAATATCTTCGCTGATATTAGCATGTGCTCCTGTTAGCTACGGTGTTGTCCATGACATATATTAATTTCACAAGAATCCATGCTTCCTGGGGCCAAGGTCATTAATAGATGTCAATAAAGGATTCTTCGGTGATATCTTCGCTGATATTCTGGGAAATTAATAGATGTCACAAGAAGCCATGCTTCCTTCATAAAGCCATGTAATGTATAATTCTAGCCCCATTAATTAAATTCAATAGATGTCATCCCTGTTGTGCTTCCTTCATTTTTGACATGATTCTGCGATGCTGTGGTATTCGCACAAATGTAACGTCTCTAGAGTTGATGTCCATTGCGATCTTTGATGTCAGTTCACTTGTGTTATGCATTTGTTTGTTATGGATTCATTTGTTCAAGTGGAAGTTAATTTTGTTGATAAATTAATTGCTCGCCAAAGTTAATGACAAAATATTCTTTATTGTTGTTCCTTTACTACGTTGCTTCTCTTCTTCTCTTTCTACTGGCTCTTCTATGCGAGGTGATGATTTAATTAATCTGAGAGGTTGGTCATTTTGATCTTCACTGTGGCACCTCCTTTTATCGTTGTCCAAAGATTGGCTTCGCATCAATTACTCTCTATTGATGTTGATAATCTTGGTCTTTGAATTTCATTTTGTATACTTTTCAGTGAGCAACATCATTTCTCTTGCATATATTCCTTTGAGCCTTTTTCTTCACTGGCAATCTAAATCTACCATTCTGACCTCTTTTTTGTATCATGATGCTTTTAGTCCACCTCCACATGATTGTGACGTATTTTCTTCATCTTGCAATTTTTTCTGGACTTGTTACTGCAAACTTTAACTCATCATTCCCCTCCTCCAGTGAAGTCATCGCCCCTAGTAATTCATCCGTGGAGATATCTTGACCTATTTTATGAGATTGTTCTCAATCGTTTGCTGTAACATCAAACCATTAAAAAAGAAATTAATGTTTGTCAGTTGAATCTGCAAATTAAATCCAAATTTCAATATTTAACGTTTTCAAAATTAGTTGATTGGTTTTTGTAAACAAATTATTCTGGAATTTTAAGATGTCCATGAAATTTTGATAAATAATAAAATCAAATATTCATGATTTTTTTTTTTTTGACTAAAACGTTTTAAAATCACAAGATCTGAATCCTTATGGAAAAAATTAAAAAAATTGAGTTAGAATTGGTCTTCATGAATCAATTGTTGGTGTATATTTTGACCAATTTCCCTTTACTGACTATCTTCCCCACTGATTTTCACGAGCATATCTTGTACTTTGTATTTTTCTGTCATTCAATTTCACCAAACTTCTAACATCACTTGTTGTCTGTTGATCCAATTTTTCCTTCGTAATGTTCTCTTTAATCCACCTTTACCAAATTGACAACTTCTCTTTATTTTCTTCAATCTAATCCACTGCAGGTAGTGTTTCTAGCGCCAAAATGTAGTTGCAAGATTTCCCACAACACACCCCTTGTAATATCTTGATAATAATCTCTTGATCTAAACTAATTTGATATTAAAAGTATGATTAAAATTCTAAAAATTGTAAATAGACACACGGATTTTTACATGGTTCGATCAATTTGATCTACATCCATGATTTTCCACTATGATTGTTAAAATTTTCATTTGATAATCTCCATTAATGGAGTTCTAAATCTAGTTTTGGGGAAGAAGATGATAAAGAAAAATACATTTTCTCTCTCTAAAAATCTCTCTGCAAAATATCTTCCTCTCTCCTAAAATTGTCTCTCTCCTCAAGACTCTCTCAACTCTAAAAAATACATCCTTCCCTCCTGAATCTATTGGATCTCTATTTATAGGAAATTACATAATGGGTGACAGCTAAGCTGTCTTCTAATTTCGGATATCTCTCGCGATATTATCGCAGTAGCTATATTATTCCTTCTCGCAAGCATCGTAACCATCACCAGTCAATCATGATCTTTTTGTGTTTCTTCAATCGCCAACTGTTATGTCATTATTTTGTGACACTCGCAAAGTGTTGTTGGAGAACTCGTTGTGACGCTCGCAGAAATGTTGTTAATCTCGCCAGAATATTGCTGTGGCGATATTCTGGTACTACACACCCATAATCTTCGACACGGACGATGTAGAAGAATATATAGAGGATCATAACAATCCCCTGGTTCTCACACTACCAATTACAGGATGCAATATCAAGAAAATCCTCATCGATGGGGGAAGCTCCGTCAATGTTCTATTCTATGATACATTCAAACGAATGAACTTAATGATGAACATCTATTATCCTCATACTACACTATCTACGGATTCAATGGGGCAGCCACGAATCCCTTAGGGGATATTGTCTTACAAGTTGATGCATGGCCAATGAAAGTCGACACCCGGTTCAGCGTGGTGGACGCACCCTCACCATACAATGCCATAATCGGCCGAAGATGGGTGCATAAACTCAAGGGTGTGGCCGCTACATACTACCATTACCTCATGTTTCCAACCCCCCAGGGGGTAATGGAGATAAAAGGAGATCAATTTACGGCACAAGAGTGTCAAACTTTGCAAAACAAGCTCAACAGGGAACAAGATAACCAACGAAAGAACCGGAGATCCCGAAATAAGGAAGTCGCGAAATAAAAAGCCATCGACGCCTACCTAGAAGAAATCTCCAGAAAAAGCCTTTCAAAGGGACACATTATTGGGAACACGGAGGCAAGTACCTCAGCCACGAAGGAAGGCGAGAACCCTACCAAATAGCAATCAAAGAAGATTCATCTCCTAGGGGAATCAAATCCCACGTTTACACCTGTAGAAGTTGTGAAAGAAATAAACATAGAAACTGAAAAAGAACCAAGGATGGTCAAGATCGGAATGCTGATGGATGAGGAGAGCGAGGCATCCTTAATAAGATTGGCCATAGAATATGCAGATTATTCGCATGGAAACTAGGAGACATGCCAGGAATTGACCCTAAGACTATCCAACATGAGCTTCGCATAAAGCAGGGTACACCACCTTTCAGGCAAAAGGTACGAAAAGTCGCCCCAGAATATCACAAAGCTGTCGAAATAGAGCTTTGTAAGCTACTAGAAGCTGGATTTATCAAAGAGGTCAAATATCCAACATGGATTTCAAACATGGTCATTGTACCTAAAAATAACGGTGGGGGTGAGAATATGCATCGATTTTACCAACCTCAACAAAGCGTGCCCCAAGGACAGTTTCTCTTTATAAAGCATCGACCAACTGGTCGAAGCGGTCGAAAGGTACGAAGAGATGTCATTCATGGATGGATACTCCGGGTATAACCAAGTATTCTTATCAGAAGAAGATCAACATCATACATCATTCTACATCCCGCATGGCCTCTACTGCTACGTAAGAATTCCCTTCGGGCTCCGAAACGCAGGGGCAACGTACAAAAGGATGGTTGACGCTATTTTTAAGCCATGGATTGGAAACACTTTGGAAGTCTATGTGGATGATATGCTAGTCAAAATCAAGCTATGGAAATATCACCATCAAGATCTGAAAGATATATTTCAGGCAATGAGAGAACATAACATGAAATTAAACCCAGAGAAGTGCACCTTCGGTGTCACTTCGGGAAAATTCCTCGGATATTTGGTAACGAAAAGGGGCATTGAAGTGGATCCTTCCAAAATTCAGGCCATTGCAGAAATGCCATCTCCAAGGAACCTGAAAGAAGTCCAAAGACTCAATGGCTCCCTAGCAGCGCTAGGGAGGTTTATATCCAGATCCTCAGAAAGATGCAAGCTTTTTTTTAATATCCTTAAAAAAGGGAGCAAGTTTGAATGGACAGCAGAGTGAGAGGAAGCCTTCAAATAAATCAAGGACTACCTTGCTGGAATCCCCATTTTGCAAAAACCCGATCCCGACGAGGTTCTGGCCCTATACATAGCAGCAATAGAGAATGCAGTCAGCGCGGTGTTGGTTAAAACCAACACGAGGATAGAACAGCCCATATACTACGTCAGTAAAACTCTCAATACATCAGAAAGGAATTACACAAAGATCGAGCAACTCATCTTGGCGTTAGTATGGGTCACTCAGAAGCTAAGGACCTACTTCCTAACCCACTACATCTGCGTCCCCTGCAAATCCCCGCTAGAGGCTATCCTCAAAAGCGGGAAAGACTGGGAGAATCGCAAAATGGAACACTCATCTCGACCAATACATCATCATACATGAGCTCCAGCATTCCCATAAGTCTCAAGACTTAGCAGATTTCCTGGATGACCTACCACTAGACAACGATGAAGAAATCCTCATCGATGGGCCCAACACAGCAGGGTTACCAGAACGCAACGGAAGCAAAGATCCCGTCGATGTCCTCGAGCCGGCAAACCCAAGATAATGGGAAGTCTTTGTCGATGGCTCGAGAAACAAAGAAGGAGCAGGCATTGGCATCGTAATCACTACCCCCACGGGAGACCGAATCATACATGATTTCAGACTAGAGTTCAAAGAACACACCAACAACATCGTCGAGTACGAAGCCGTTGTACATCCTCTACGTCTAATAATAGAAATAGGTATAACAAATGTACGCTTGACCAGTGACTCACAATTGGTTATCCGGCAAATAGAGCAGGAATATAATGTGTATGACAAAACCTTGTCGGCATACATGACTTTAATCCAGACACTGGCACATCAAATACCAAACATTATATTCCGGCACTTAAGCAGAAAGGAGCCCAGGCATGCAGATGCTTTGGCATACATCTCATCTATGTTGAAAAACAAAGATGTAGAAGCAATTAAAATCACCAGGGTTTACGAACCCTCAATCCCCTCCCGAGAGCTCTGCACTGCAAACAAGAATGATAGCACAGGAGGGGACATAGCGGACGATGATGTGGGAGAATACATCGCGGACGACTTTCAAGAGGTTGACATCATGACAAGAGCAGATAAAGACGAAGACTTCAGCAAAGAAGAAGACTGGAGGTTGGATATCCACCACTTTCTCAAGGAAGGAACATTTCCCAAGGACCTAAAGCAGGCCAGGAAGATATAATCAAAAGCAGGGAGGTACGACTTAAGGGGGGAGATTTTCTACAAAAAATCTTTCCTCAGACCTTTACTACGCTGCCTATCCAGATCCGAAGGTCACCTAGTGTTAAAAGATATCCATCGAGGAGACGCGGGAAATCACAGCGGGATGAGATCCCTGGACGACAAGGCAAAAAACCAAGGGTATTATTGGCCAACAATGATACGAGACGCTGCAAGGATGTCAAGAAGATGCGAAGAATGCCAGCGGTTCGCCAGAAGAATCCTCGCACCAGAAACGATGCTAAACTCAGTAGATAGTCCTTGGCCATTTTCAAAATGGGGCATAGATATCGTGGGACCACTGATCGAAGGATCAGGGAAAAGAAGATTTTTGATAGTGGCCACAGACTATTTCAGTAAATGGATAGAAGCTAAAGCTTTGGATAGAATCCGCAACTCGGATGTCTTCACATTCATTTTTCAGAACATAATCTGCTGGTTCGGAATCCCAGCAGAAATTGTCTCTGACAATGGTAAACAATTACAGGGTAAAAACATCGATTTACTATTTGATACTTTCAAAATCCGAAAGAACAAGTCAACACCAATATACCCTCAAAGCAATGGCCAGGCATAGGCCACAAACAAGACCCTCGCTCTCATTATCAAAAAAAAAAATTAGACGAGCACAAAGGACGATGGTGTGAACAACTACATAATGTCTTATGGGCATATCGAACAACCCGAAGGTCAGCCACGGGGGAATCCCCTTTTTCTGCTCACCTACGGAGCCGAAGCTGTCATCCCCACGGAGATTATCATTCCAACCACAAAAATGGAAGCATGGGAAAAGAACCTCACAACAGACATGATGCTATAAAGACTCGACGATCTCGAGGAAAGAAGAGAAGCAGCGTTATAAAAGATGGAGAATTATCAAAGGAAATTAGCAAGGGAGTACAATAAGAAGGTTAAACTTAGAAATTTTGTAGAAGGACAATATGTGCTGAGAACCATACCCCAATACCAAAGAGAAAATAAGTGGGGAAAGTTGGCACCAACATGGGGAGGACCTTTTGTCATACAAGATATAGCGGGAAACAGATCCTATTACCTGCGCAACCTAAAAGGGGAAGTCCTCCGACATCTATGGAACGCCAAATATCTCAAGCCATATCATCCATAGATAGCAGCGCAATTTTGCAATTGCGCGAAGAGTACCTGAAGAAGAAAACGATGCATCTCATCAACATGTTTCTATCTCCGGATGAGGAATAGCAGACCTCAACAAATCAATCAAACAATCTTTCTTACGTATATCTTTGGATAACAATTAGCCTAAGGCAATACAAGGGGCAGTGTACTAGCAGAACTGATACTTGTAAATACACTTACGAACATGCTACCAAAACGACGCACCTATACTGAAAGACCTCTCAGGACTCCCCTATCAGCGTCTATAAGTGTAAGACCACGGGAAGGGCATCCAGTAGAAAGAGATCTCCACCTATTCTAAGTCAATGGTTCGAAGGAATGGGGACATGTAAATAGAAACACCCCATATCCTAGAACGCTGCATCGACCCCCACTGTCTGGGAATCCTCTGGCAAAGGATTAGCCAGAGGGGTGATAGGTCTCAAGATGTTCACGAAGGTACATACCTTCGGCATCGCATTCAAACATTTCATTCTTTATTTTCATTACAAGATTGGTTAGCTAAATAATATAGCCAAAATAAAGACGCGGGAAAATATAACCAATAAACGATGATCTATTCCATGAAAGTTGATTACATGCTCGACAAAATAAGCAAAAGAAGAAGAAAATCAACAAATATCACTAAGCAGCAGAGATCAACTTTCTATAACTAGCAGAAGAATCTACTTGGATGATTCAGCTCCACCAGCGGGGTCCTCCCTCTGAGACAAAGGTACGCTCCAACCTGAAGAAGGCCCGGAATATCCAGACAGAGCCAAAGGCTTAGGGAGATGAGGATAGTTCTTTTCAATACCATGCTCGATCAAGAGGTCATGCTCTATCTTGGCCAGCATCTTGTTTGTCTCCTTGGTCAGCTGACAACGATCCTTCTACGTAATAATGGTGTTGCGCATCTCGGCCTGGGATAACAGAGTTGACAGACGGATCAATTCCGACGAGGCCAAGTGATTTTTTCCAGTTTGAAAATCAGAGATTACAGATTGTGAGTCAGTCCTGAAGCATACTCTAAGAACATGTTTATTCACAGCCCATTCTCCTGCACAGATGACTGCAAAGATTTCTGCCAGATAATTGCTAGCAGTCCCTAAGCCTCCTGAAACAACAATTTCAAAAACTCAATTCCATTTCCTACAAATGAAACCATATCCAGCTGCACCTGGGTTGCTTCTTGAAGCACCATCATAACAAATGAGGAAATAAGAAGGGTCAGGCAGATAGAAGAAGATTTTAGTTACCTTGACTGTTTTCACTTTTCTACACTTCAGTTCAAATGTTTTTAGGATTTGAAGATCATATGCAGAGTTCCAAATTACACCAGACATTCTCACATCATTGTCTTTAATAAAACTTATAATTCTCTTCTTTAAAGTATCACAGTTATAGGCCTCTTCTTCATAAACCATTTTGTTTCTCATGAACCAAATTTGTTTCAGAGTTACAAGAGCCGCAACTTTCCATATCTCTTTCACTGCAGGACTTTTATGTTTTGCAAAAATAAGAATGTCTTCAAATGATTTGGGTTAGTGAAACTGAAGATTCCACCAAGCCAACTCCAAATAATTTCAGTGAAATCACAAAACCATAAAATATGCTCCAAATTTTCCTCTGAGTTCTTGCAAAAAGGGCATCTAGAAGCTAATTGGAACTTTATTTTCTTCATCTTGTCATCTTCAGGAACTATCCCTCTTACTAACTTCCAAACATTACTAGCAAGATTAGGATGAATAGACTTATGCCATATAGTTTTTGTCCATTGAAGATTTTGGATTTTCTTTCTAATGCATTCATAAGAAGAAGCCACTGAAAAATCACCAGTATTAGTGCCTGTCCAAATTTTTCTATCTCTTTTCTCCTCCAGAACAAGCAATTCAGAAGGCTCAAAAAATTCAAGTAAGTTACCAAGAATTACCCAATCACCATCACATATTAATTCATCTACTTTCATCTATGGGTTTTATTGCATTATAACATTCTCTGGATGTAGTATTTTCAAAGGAATATCTTTTATCCAAATGTCAGACCAAAATAATATGTTTTTTCCATCTCCAACTAACCATCTGGAATGTTCAAATACCTCAGGAGTGTGGATGGGGAAAAATGGTTCGCTGGTTTTTAGGAAAGTGGAGAGACGGACGTGCTATCGAGACTCCTCAACCAGGTAAACTGCTTAACCTCACACAAATGCACTAAAAAGGGAGTGCTTAGATTCGAGATATCAATATGTAGAAATCCGGCCTAAACCAAGTCAATGGCCGTTTCAGAGTCAATTCGGCCGCAAAGAGGGAGATAGGTTGATCTGTAGGTGGGAAGCTGAGAATTGTGTAGGATCAGTGATGATCAAGGATTGTTGATGTGTTGAAGGTTTCTGCAATAATTGGTGAACTGTTGAGTTCGAATAAGTTCTGATGGATTGATGAATTCTTGAGAGTAGTTACTCGAGAAATTCTGTGTAGACAATTGATAGCTAGTGATCATTCGTTGTCCTCAATCATGGATTCAGAGACTTATTTATATTGTCAGATTTGTGAACACCTTGATCCCTGTAAGTGTGACGGTTTCATGAGTGGAAGAGTGGACAAGTGGAAGATCGTGGTAAAGTCAGTTCCATGTCGTATGGAGACTTGACGGATCGTGCACCCATTACTTTGATAAATCCCTCAACCGTTTACATAACTTACGAACATTTCTCGTCGTGGATGAATCCACGTGCTGTAGGCCACCAGACCAAAACCCTAGTTTTTATCCCCCAATTTGACGTGATTGATGTCTCACGAATCGTGAAGTCTACATGACATATGTGTATTTAGTTTGTCAATTGTTGACTGATTAGGCAATGAGACTAGGCTTTGTTGAATCGAGCATGTTTGACAAATGCTCAGCGATTCATGAATGTTAACGTTGCTCGTATGAGCAAATATTGTAAATTCAACGAGTTGTTAAATATTAATGAGTTACTAAATATCGATAGTTGGGTCAATATTCAAGCAACTGAGCAAGTACTGCTCAATTCGAAGAATCACTGAATATTGAGAATTTGATGTGAGCAAGTATTTCTCAATTCGAAAAATTACTGATAAATTGATAATTTGACGTGCAATTGAGCAAGTATTGCTTGATTCGACAAATTCCTGATAAGTTAATAAATATTGATAGCTGGATCAATATTTGAGCAAATGCTACTCAATTCGACGAAATATTTATTGGTGACATGACATAATAAAATATTAAAATATTGGTAGATTACCAAATATTATATAATTAATCCCCGTGGATCAACATAAATTCATTTAGTGTTTGAACTTGCTCAGATTAATGATTTGTTGAGCGTTTGTTCGAAAACCCTAATTTTGATGAATTGCTCATTAGTCGACGAATTACTGAAAATAGGTCATAAGCGAAGGAGGGATCAACCACATGGACATACACGTGATGCCCAATTGCTCCAGTGAGCGTGCACCGGGGTTCTCAGTTGGAGAGTTGGTGAAGTAATGATGATTAGGTGTCGGTTTCATCATTTAATGAAATACTGTTGGGTTCAACATTAGGGGATAAAACCTAGGTATGAAAGATGGGACCGACCAAGAGAGCATGGGACCTGCTCTTAGTGGTCACGGGACTAGATGTTGTCCGTTTGAGCAATCCCCATGGTGGTTGGAGTGAGTTTGGGCCCAATATGGGAAATTGAGCAAATTAGGTCAGAATTATGAAAACATGTGGGACCGGATTTGTGCAAGCCCTAGGAATGACCCTGGTCGGTCACCAAGGTATGCACGTGTTACCACGGTGTCTGTATCTCCATACTGAGAGTTTCAGTATTTTCTGATGTGCGTTCGAGCAACATTGTGAATTTTCAGAAGAGTTTTATGTTGACTGAAATTCTTGATTTTTGCTGGAATGAGCATGTATGCTCAATTAATCAATATTTTGTAAAAATTAAAATAAGAGTATTTTAACATCCAAAATTGCCTTGAGAGGCTAGGCTTTTGAATTTTCATGATTTGAGCAATATTCGAGAAGTTATGAAGAAATCATGATTTTTGCTCAAACCAAGGAGTCTCGTGAATTTGACGAAAATAATAATTATAAAAGACTAGGGATTGCAGTGTGTGGGACTGGCCACGGCTAGGGCATAGCCGGGCATCTATGTTGCCAGGTCCCGCACTCCTTTCTCTATTTTATAATATTATTTTTCATGAATCCGTGATGTTATGGAGAATCCATGGGTTTTTGTTGAAACGGAGGAGTTTCATGATTTTAGGGAATAATAATTATAAAAAGTTAGGGATTGTGAGGTGTGGGTCCGGCACTGCTTGGGAATGGACGACCGGCTATGTTTCCCGGTTTCGCACACCTTTTCCTGTTTTATAATATTATTTTTTCATGAATCCATGAAGTTATGGAGAATTCATGAATTTTGCAAAAACAAGGAAAGTTGTTAAAATCAAGGAGTTTTTCATGAGTTCATGAAAATAACAAAATAGGGAAAAATAATGGAAGAAGCATGGGGACCGGCCACGGCTAGGGCATGTCCGGCCGACCGGTGGGCCCGCCCCCTGGGCGCTCCTTATTATTTTATTAATATTTGTTGTTTTGTCCTGTTTTGCGTAGGATTCCTCATCTGTCCATGTTTTTGGATGCTCGTTCGTGCATCCGGGCGCTCAATCGTGTATCATTATCGAGTACACTTACACCATTTTGGTGGGGCTTACTCATGGATGGTCCAGATGCCCGGTTGTTGAGCATTTATTGCTAATCCATGAAATTCAGTGTGAAATAATTCATGAAACGAAGCAGTAAAATGAGTGATTATTTATTATCAATTCATAGGATCGGCAGTGGATTCGACCATGAACTCAGAATAATAAAACAGGCATTACCATTCCATGGGATCGTGGATTCGACCATAGAATCGGAGTAATAAAATCATCTATTACCATTCCATGAGATTAGCAGTGAATTCGGTCATGAAATTGGAAAAATGAGATAACATAGTTGTTTATTGCCATTCTATGAGATCAAGCAGTGGATTCGATCATAGAATCAGAGCATTTTTTATTGGAATTCCATGGGATGAGGCTGTGGATTCGATTATGGAATAAGAGTAATTGTTATTGCCATTCCATGGGATCAGGACGTGGATTCGACCATGGAATAGGAGCAATAATAGATCATTTTTGGAATTCAGTGGTGAATATCACGGCAGAATTAATCTATGTGCATAGTCAGGAGACGACTAATATCCTGAAGGCGCTCTCAGATCTTTCGGAGAACGCCCGAGTCTATACACGTCGCTTTACATAGTCAGGATCAGCGAGTGTCACTGTCCCGAAGGCGTTGTTGCTCTAAATCTTACGGAGAACCGCCCAGTCATTCTTCTATGTAGTGGGGGGGTCGCTCTCCTGTAGTCAGGGAGCAATGAGTATCACCGACGTCCTGAAGGCATTAAGCTCTCTCAACAAACAATTATGTAAGGGGACCGCCCAATTCTATTATTCTATGTAGAGGGCACAATGAAATGACAGGGATCGAATGCTCATCTAGTGGAGGCTTTTCTAAAGACATGTTCATCATGGCTTCGTAAAATATAATATGAATCGTCACATGCCTGAAGACGTATCAGAAACATGCAGTATCATAATTTTACGGTTTTGACCTTTGTTGAAAATCCACAATCTACATTAAGTCCCCTGCTTAGGGAGGAACAGTCATGTTCCGTAGTAAGCATTAGATGGTGATTTTTAGTCGACGAGATCGCGGTTGAATTCAATCTACAAAGGTAGCTTCAGAATCCTCGAATTGCTCCAATGGTGTCATGTACGAGCAAATGTTCAGGTGAGGGCCCTGATGGTGTAATAGAGAGTTATTTTGTGGATATGGAGAGGTGAAGTGCTGCTGATTTGGTCAGTTAAAAGTATGGTTTTGGTCGATTTAGGATTTTCGGGCCCAAGCCCAAAAAGGAAACCCGTCTTTTATTAGGTTTTGGAAATAAAATTGACATAAATGGGAAGAGACCCTAAATTTTGTTTTAAAAGTTCAGTTGTTCATGAGTTCAAAATAAAATTCCATGTGTGCATGTGTGCGTAGGTTTCATGAAAATTTGTTTATGAAAACATATGCACGTTCGTTCGTTAGTTTAAGAAACGAGCAATAATACCTAATATGAAAGAGATACATGAATCCTTGAATAGACATGATTTAGTTACAGTAGATAAATTTTTGTTTGTGAGGCTTCATGAAAATCAAAATTTTATCTTTTAAATATGTGAGATTTCACAAGATGGAATAAACTCTTGTTTCAAAGTTGAATGCTCGAACAAGAGAATTTTTTTTTTTTTTTTTTTTTAAAGATGTGCATCCGTTACTAATATTTTTTTTGTCCATGAGCTTTCATGAAAACAAAATTTTAATACAAGAATATGCGGATTTTCGCAAAGATGAAAGACTCTCGGATGCTCGCGAGAGGGAGCAAAATATATATATACATATATTTTCAAAGTTACGTGAGTTTCACATTAATATATATATATATATATATATATATATTTTGTAAAATCAATGTTTTGATTTTGAACAACCGTTGAAAGTAGACAATTATACATGGTGAAATAATGTCTGTATGTGAGTTTTCACAATTGTAGAATGGACCTCTGTCCAAATTTTGAAAAACAGTTCACATAGTAAAGATTTATGTGGGTTGTTCACGATTTTGTGAAAGATTTTGCAAAATGATTTTAAACAATTGTTAAAAGCAAACAATAATATTTTCGTGAATTTCTTGATTTCATAATGTATGCACACTCGGTAGAAAATCAGTGAATGTTCACATGAAGGGTTATATGAATTATTCATAATTTCGTGAAAAGTTAGGTGTCAGACTTTTAAGTAATGGGTGTTGCTCGTCTTTGCAGGTTTGAAGGAGCGAGCAAGATTTTCGAAATTTTACGTTATTATCACTAAGTTCGTGAAACCATATATAGGTAAGAGTTGAGAGTTACCATTTTTTTAGAAGCTGATGTGAGCATCCTAATTATTTTTGTTGTGCTTTAATTCCCCTGCTTTGATGAAATCTGCGCGCATCTACGGATGATATACTGAAGTAGGAATGTTGTATGGACGTCACAACAACTTTGCAAGAATGAATGATTCCCATAATGATACTTCCATAGATGATATCTCTACAGATTCAGCTTCAAGAAATGGTGGTTCTGGGACCTCTGAGTGATGGTGAGAGATCCTTCACACTGAGTTGTACTCCTGATTATTAAGTATCAGTAATGCACGAGAAGTCTCTGATGGAGGAATATAACATCGATAGAGCAACTCGACAAACGGGTCCTTGTTCGATTGATGTGGATTACCCAGAAATAGCAGTAAGCTTCGTAGTAGAGAATCCAGAAATAAGGATCATAGAATGATATCGATCACTGTAAAGTCCCGACTATCTATTTGTTGAGTTGTTAGCGCTCCTTATATCATGACTTTTTCTTGTCTGTGAAATTACGATCATGAAACCAATGTTTGTTACTTCATTTCAGAACTTTTCCCCATCGAGCCTTGACGGTCTTTAGTTCATTGCTGCTGAACAAACAATTTCTGAATCGAGCGTCAAAGAAGAATTCGATGTAAGTACCTCTACGTATAATCATTCATAGCACTTCTTGAATGAAATACCACTAATTATTCAAGAAATAAAGATTCAAAATTGTACATACCTTCTAGTTTGGCAGTGCTGGGGTAAGAAATCAGTTCAGTGGTTAGAATAACCTTCCCAAGGTAGCTCTGGTGGTATCTTATGTCTCTGGGAATCTGATAAGATTCAAGTTTTGGATTCTCTCATATGCCCATACTCTATAACTGTTCATTGTAAAATAATTTCTAACTCTTTGGATGGATGTTCACTAGTGTTTATGCTCCTTGTGCTTCCAATACTGACGAATTAAAATTGTTTTGGAGGGAGATTGAAGAAGACATATGTTTTTGGGACTTTCCTTAGGTCATTGGTGATGATTATAATGAAATTAGATTCACTCATGAGAGATCTTATGGAGGAAAAGTAACTTCTGGAATGAGAAGGTTTAACAACTTTATTTCCAAATTTTATTTCTGTTTTTAGAATTTTTTGGTCTTCTTTTGTTGTTTCTAGCAGTGCAGGTTTTGTTTTTTTTTTTTGCAAGAAATTACAACTTCTAAAACAAAAACTCAAAGAATTTAGCAAAATAGAATTTGGTGACTTTTAAAAGAAGACTAGAAGAGTTGGAGAACATCTTTGTTGATCTTGATACAGTGGAGAATGCCAATAATGGTTTGACTGAGCAATAGTTGGAGGAAAGACAGAAATCTAGACAAGAATATTGTAAGTTAACTATTGCTAGAGCTGATTGATCGCCGTCGTACGTGTCAAAAATAAATTACTTTCTCACTACTCCAAATATAAATATAGCAAGGGCAAGAAAGGATCGTTCCCACAGAGAGGACTAAGGTTGTCAATATGTTTCGGTTTCTTGTATAAAACAATGGGGAGATTTTCTAATTTTTATGTAGTTAAACTAATATAAAAGCAAAACAAAGAAATAAAGCAAGCAATTCAAATATGTGAAAGTATTGGTCAAGGATATTGTTTTCATTCACAAACATGCTTTTCAACAATAACTAGAATTGATATTTAATCTCAACTTAATCAAAAGCCCTAAGATATCTTGATCGCAAGAAAATCATGCTAATTTCCTCTTATCATCAACAAATACATTAAAAGATGCGAATATGAATTCTATCTAAGAGAGCAACCTAACGTGTAAAAGCACTAATCAAGTTTAATTCCCTAGATGCATTAAGTTCTATGAAATCAGGTCAATCAAAGCAACCAAACATGGAAAACGCACTAATCTGATCTAACAAAGGTTATAATTCACTTGTGAATACTAAGATGTATCACTACAAGCAATACTCAAAATTATACTACTTGTAATCAGGAATTTATCACTTTTGCGTATAATAAATCATAATCTAGCAATAGAGATGAAATCAAACTCAATCGATTCTAGACCCGATCAAATAATCATTCAAATCATAAGAAAATATCAATAGAAAATCATAAACAATAAAGTATGGGGACAAAACTAATTCATTGCATAAAGCCCATGTTTGGAAATCCAACTTATTCCTTAACCAAAAGAAAATTAACTACTCATAATCATGAAGTTCGTAACAAGAAGAAAAAGGAAATTTATCATGTTGTAACCCTAAAATAAAAGTAGAAGCAAAGATCTCCAAAGTTGTAGAAAACTTTTCCTTTTTGTAGTTTTTTCCTCTTAGGGTCAAGTATTCAAAAATCCAATAGATAGAAATCCTCCAAGCCCATATGTACAATATACCCATGCAGAAAATCTCTGCCAGGAAGTAGTCGCCGGATAAATTGTGTGGTGCCGGAAGTTGGCCTGGATAGTCACCAGAAAACTCAGGTGACCGGTAAAGTCAAGCCAATCACCGGTCAAATGCTCAGGTCATCGAGTCAATTCAGTCAAAGTTACTGAGTCAGGGTGAGTCAACTGGGTTAAGTGAGTTAGGATCTGTCTGTCAGGCCAAAGCCATTTTGCGAAGGCCAAAGTTTGTGTTTCCCCAGGATGGTGCGTCACTGCTTTACTTCCAGCCATTATGGCGCATTATTCCTTCTCGGGCTTGAGACAGCTGCAACCAAAGCCAATCAGCTTCATCCATTTCACTGCCAAACAACCAACACTGTCACATATAGCACTACACCCTTCTTTGTATTTTTTTGCTCAACCAAAGCTTCATCCTGAAAACTCTTGGGTCAACACATAACATCAGTTTACAACCACTCTATAGCTTCATCACCACCAGAAATCAACCATTCTGCAACAACTCCATGAGCAGCTTTAGTCTCATTCTCTCCATCACTTAAGCCATAAGCTAAACACAATAATCATTTCTAGCTTCAGTTCAGTTGTAATTGTAGCTCAACTCACCTACACAGTCACATGCTCATCGTTTATCCACCTGCAATGCCCTTCAACCTAAAACACACAACTAATACTCTCTGGCATTTCAGAAACACCATAACCCATTGCTCTAGTTCCATAACGCAACATCCATCAGCTTCATAGCCATCAACACAATTCATTCCTACAACAACCTGTGACACATCCACAACCACCACAAAAACTCCACCAGCTTCCTCCATTACCTCAGCCATCTGTTACAGAGCAAGCTCAACATCAGTTACCCCAGATCCAACCCAAACCAACCCATTTCAGCTCAATTGCACTGCAACGGTCATTCTGCACACTTCGATCGCAACAATAGTAACACCACAACTCTTTTTCCAGTTTCCCTTCTTCTCAGTTCAAACATCTCCATCTTCATAACACCACATCGATATCAGTATCACTGTCACCTGTAATATACCAGACGACCACTATTTTTTCTATCATATCAACATCACATACAACTTCAATCACCACAGATAAGCATATCCAGCTCCAACTGACTGAACCCAACATAACCAGCTTCACTACCATTACCACTGCATTTCAGTGCCACCAACACAATTCATTCCTCAACTGGATTTTACTGCCACAACCTGAGCCATCCTCCATCCTAAACATACATCTAAAATTTAAGTTCAACTCCTCCATTCTTGCTTAACCCTTTAGCTCAAAGCAACATAAAACACTGGAACTCCCATGTACAACTTAACACCCCCATCATCAACCAAATCTCCACCAGAAACCTAGTCATTCATGAAATCTGAACTAAATTGCAGAAATCCAACATAGCACCACACACAACTGACCATGTGAATTCAAACAACACCAGCCAACAACAGCTAGTCTTCATACTCTTCTCTCAGCCAACAACAAACCATCCAACCACACAGCACCATCATCTACGCTTTCTTCAACTAAACATCAGCATCAAGTTCTTTTCAAAACCATCTCAGATTCAGAAGCAAACCCTAGCTTCTCTCTGAACTTTCTAATCTTAAACCCATTTCTCCTAATCTTTCACTGATGCTTGAATCCATTTTATTAATAACCATCTGCAACGGCAACATAGATTCATCATCTTCTTCCATACTCCAAGTTCACATCCACCATCAGCAGTTCCAGAAGCAATAAACCCTAATCGACTAATTTCTTCACCTGGTTGTTAAATTCAACTAACATCACTACTGTTTCTCAGTTATTCTCAGCATCAAACCCTAATTCTTTATCTGCATTAACCAATCACCCTACTCAAATTCATTTCTTTCATCTGATCTTCAAAATCTTTTGAATCTCTGACAACAACAGTTCATCTTCTCATTCTTTAACATGAACCCTAATTATTCTTGTTCTCATCTTAAATCGATCTCTGGAATCAACCCTAACCTCCTATATGTTCTTAGATTCGAATCCTGATAGGATCCTGATACTAATCACACAAGACCCTAATACTAACACAAACTATAGTAACCAGTTGATCCGTTGATTGGAGATCAGCCACCTCAATAAGCAGAGCTTACTTAAATTGTTTTCATTAATTTTCTTGGATAACTCCAACCCTAAAAAAAACTACGGATTTATAATAAACATTACTTGGAAAGCAAGGAAATAAACCTAAACTAATTACTAAAAGCACCCATATATTGGATTGTTGTTGGTATCCCAACATCCCCAACCCCTTGAAACACAACTTGTCCTCAAGTTGGATCGAAATGATTTATCATATTTTGCATCTAGTATCCAAGGTGGCTTCCATAGTCTTGGTAAGCTTGACTCATGCAAAGCAACAATTATTCCAAATATACCTAAATGGTGTATCAGGTTCTGCTCAATGTCTTCATCGAAAATTCCGAACCAAGCAATAGATAAATTTAATATAGCATCGATTTTTGCATCAGGCATGACTATTGCATGATTTTTGAGTCCAGCACTTGACTGATTACCATTCTCGTTATCAAAGGTATAATGGCATGCCCATGTAGGTGGTATCCAGCTCCCTAACTCCTTCCAAATAGGTCCACGTCTTTCAAGAATATGAACATCAGACAAATGATAATCTGAAGCATGTTCACAATCAATGAAAACATATTTATTACTCCTTAATGAAGAAGTGTGACTATCTTGAGTAGACGGTGGGGTTCCAGATGTTACAACACATCTCCATATTAAAGTCTCAGTATCCGGTATATAGAGATTGTTACAATAAACATCGGATGAATTACCTCTCCCACCCTCCTTAAATAAGACATTGTCCTCAAGATCCCAACTTGATGCCGTTATGAAGCCATACTCTTTTGAATGACCAGTATTGGCATGGCTACAACACGTCTGATTCGAAAGATCCCATAGGCACAGAGACTTGTCTCTGTTTTTTCTAGCTAGTTGTATTCCATGAGTGGTGAATGTAATGGAAATAGCCTTAACATCACCATGATCACAATTATCGTTAACAGTGTCGTTGGAGCCATGAACGATGTTTAAGATTTCACTAAGCAAACGAGATTCCATAGTCTTCACGAGTATCATGGAAACTACTTGATTTTTTTTTCCTGATGGCCTAAAGATAAAAGTGTTTCCACATATAACTGTAATTACAACATCGACATCATCCCCTTGATTACCATGCTTCTCATGGTAAATTTCTGAAATCAAACTTGCATTATATCCAAAGTATGTGATAATGGGTTTTCCATGATAGTCACGAAGAACAACTCCAAAACACCCTTGATTAAGTTTGAACCCCTTTCCACGATCAAATATCTTGCGAGTGTATTCGAGACAAGGGTAATAATAATTCTCACCTTGAAGTATATATTCAGTGAAAAATGCAAGAAAGTTCACATGGGAAACAGTACTATTACCAAGCCTGTTACTAGGATCAATCTTCAAAACATCACTTAAATATTCTTTCTCCAGCTTGTACCCTTCGGTGCTCTTGTAAAGAAGTGCACATTGTACTAGGACATCAACATCTTTGTGGTCCTGCTCCGGCACCTTCAAACTGTCGTCAACTGTCTTTTTATACTCCTCAACTTGTTTATAATAAGAAGCTCCTGATGTCATATCTTCCATACTTTTCGTAGAAATTCCAGATAGTGCTTGTTGCACCACATCCCAAGAAATCCACTTGGTGGGAAGGGTATGCATATATCTTTAATTTCTGAATAAATATCTTTTCCAACAACCATTGATGACGACGATGTTGTGGTGGCTTGATTTTGTACTTGTACAGTCCGTAGATCATTGTTAACATTTTGAGGTGCTAACAAAGCCTCCATTCTTATATTAAATCTTACACGATCTGCACGTATCTGTTCGAGCAACGCTAATTGTGAAATTTGGTTTTGCCGAAATTTTTGCCAAAAAATAGCATTAAATGCTATACGATCTGCCCGCATCTGTTCTAATAACAAATCTAATTGTGTATTTTGTGCCATTAACAAACTCCAAAAGAAAAACTTGAAGTCCGAAAGAAAAGACACCTAAACTTGTACCGGTAGTGGTCGGCAACCCAACTAAATTAGTTTTGAAAAGATGTACGTAAACACTAAACCAGTTAAGATGATTACAAGAACAAGACTTAAATAATCAATTTATAACTCACCCGACCAGAACTGATGGAATCTTCTTTTTGTTGTTATCGCACCTTGTCACCAGATTGAAGTGTCATCCTACCTTATTCACCAGGAAGATACGAGGTTGTTTGCCGATAGTAATACAAATACCTCAAATTGAATATTCACGTTTTTTTTTGTTAAACGATGCTTTTCGATAGAGAACGTCAGCAATCAATCGTTCGTGTTTTTTTTTAAAGATAAATACTGATGGGATGGTATAGCAGCGTAAGATGTTGTGAAGAAAAATAAGGATCTAAACCTAGTTGATAGGATACTGATACTAATCACACAAGATCCTAATACTAACACAAACCATAGTAACCAGTTGATTGGAGATCAGCCACCTCAATAAGAAGAGCTTACTTAAATTGTTTTCATTAATTTTCTTGGATAACTCCAACCCTAAAACAAACTACGGAATTATAATAAACACTACTTGGAAAGTAAGGAAATAACCCTAAACTAATTACTAAAAGCACCCATATATTGGATTGGTGTTGGTATCCCAACAAATCCCATCTCCAATTACTCCGGCAGCAACGATTTCACCATGAACACGACCTCATCTCATACAACAGACTAGGTCTGTTCGACCTAACGTAGGAGTAATGTCGTACGGACAGGATTTAGGCACCCGACTGATGGATATGGGCCACCAAAATGGCAACCCCAACTTCAGTATCACTTGCATGTGGAATGCTTGTTTTGCCTCTCTTCGATTCTCGCTCCAATTTGGATGCTTTATTCTTCTTTCGCGCTGTATGACTCCAAAACACCTAAAAACTCAAAATGAATGTAATCAAGAATACAAAACAAAGTTAGGCTAAGTTTTCCTTTGTTATTGGTGGTCAGGATTTGTCTGTGGGAAAGATAAATCAAAGGATGTGGTTCTCCTTGTCACACCTTACAATTCGCACACGTGGTGTTAATTCCAATATTATGAATGAAAAATGAATACTCAAGTCAAGATATGGAATTTCAAAAATTATAACAGGGAGGTTCGAACTCATGACCTATTGTGTCATAAGAGTGGCCTCTAACCATTGTTCCACCTTGGTTGGAATTGATAGAAAAGATAAATCAACAGTGGTGGTTTGTTCAACTTAAATACCATAATTGGTCTATTAATTAGTGTTTCACTAATTGCACATAATAAATAATCTATTCATTATAAAGTGTTTTATTAATTAGTGTTTCACTAATTGCTCATAATAAATGACTAATCATTTTTTTATTATAAATGTTTTCTTAATTAATTATAATATTTATTTCTATTAATAAGTAATTTTGATAAATAATATCAATAAACATTTTCTGCAACAATGAGTAGTAGAAGAGGTGGAGGCCGAAAGATTAGTGGTGGTTAAGGGCGGAGCCAAGCATAATTATATTTATTTTTTTTCTTTTATCGTAAAATGGGATACAAAGTCCATTTTTCACATGTTTCCAGCTTTTCAAGAATTTTTTCTCCCTCTCTCCTCAAAATCATGGCTATGCCCCTGGTTTGTGGTGGAAGAAGTAGTGACGGTGAATGCTGGTGAGTAATGATGGACAATATTAATTTTATGTTGTCGTTACAACATCAATAACATCGTAGTGTGGAAGATGTGGTTGGTTGTTTTTAACACTTTTGATAAAGGAAGGTACCATATATCAGGGATGATATCATACAAGACAACATTTTCATGATCGTAGTTGGATCACCCAAATGGTACCCCTGTTATTTTTGGTATTATATCGTATAAATCATGATTTTTTAATGTTAAAATAAAATTGATTGCAATACAAAAAAATATATACACGGAAAAAAATTAATGAAACTAATCAATTGACAAAATTTTGTTCAATCTAAACCTAATAATGACATTTGCAATTGAAAATTAGAATTGCGCCCAACAACCTACATGGGATGGGCGGAAGTGATGGTGGCAGTGGTGGAGCCAAAAATTAACATTGAGGAGGACTATTTTTTTTTTAAAGAAACATGTAAACTTTGGTAGACTAAACCATAAATATATATATGGACAAAGTATTATTTATAAAATAAACAAAAAAAAAATGTAGTTATTAAAAATTTAAGGGGTTAGAGCCCGGTTAGTCAACCCTTGGCTCCGCCACTAGGTGGTGGTGGATAAAAAAAGTGGATTCATATGGTTTTATGGTGGTGGCGGGTATTGGTGAACAAAAACATATTGTGCTAATTTCGTAACACCACAAAATGTGTAACGTTATATTATAAAGTATAAAACGTGGTTGATCATTCTAATGTTAAAATAAACTTGATAAAACACATGTCCATTTTAAAAAAATGGTGCAATCAATTGCCATGTTATGTAATAACTAAACGAACGACACGAATCAAGATCAGAACATATGAAATTATTTATTATTGATTTGTTTATGTAAAGAGTGGTCAGGATTTGTCCTTGCCAAAGATAAATTTACCGCTGGGTTTTAAATTTAACCATTTTTAAACGTTTTATTAATTAGTGTCTCATTGATTGTTCATAATGATTAATTAAATTTCTATTATAAATGTCCCTTTAATAATCTAACATAAATACATAATTTTATTAATAAATAATTTTACTAAAAACTATATTAATTCTAATGGTGGTAGTGGAAGTAGAGTTAGTATAAGCGGTGGTGGGTGTTTGTGAATGGTAGAGGGGGTAACATTACTATTGGTCGAATAAATAGTGGCGGTGGATGGTTTTTATGGTGGTGGGAGTTGGTAATAGTAGTGTATAATAATAGTTTTTGCTTTTTAGTGAGTTTTATTGACCAAGTAAAAAACTAATCTTCACAAAACATGCAACATTGTATTGTGAAAGATATAATTGGTTGTTTTTAGCACGATTGATAAGGACAAAAACTAAATATTTCAAGGATGATACCGGAACGTATAAGACAATATGATCATGACTGTTCGATCACCCGTATTATATAAAGGCAATTGGTGTACCCGCTTAAGAGAACATTACCGCTCTCTCAAGTACTATTACATTCTTTTTCCTGAAAGACGATCAATGTCGAGTTGTTTTGCGACAACTACCTACAAAGACAACAACTTTCACTCAATTCCCGATATAAAACCTAATTGACCGGGAAAATATATTTGCATTCTAAAATATTTGTTTGAAAATTATGTTTGTTCATCAAAATCATCATAAGAAACTCTAAATCATAAATCTAAATTTGGCCTCCGATGTTTATATAATATTTTTTATATTTTACATTCTCAAATCATGCGACCTCTTGATGACAAATCAACAATATCAAATTACGGATCAATATGTATAGGTTTCATTCACTGGGTTAGAAGGTAGAGTAGACACAGATGGGTAGATCAGACAAAGCAAAACATGACTGAGAATACTTCAATAATTTGGTCAAGAGATAAGGTCAAAAATTTAAGATTAACTTTCTATAGGACTAACTAGATCGGCTTCAATAGGAGCTGACTAAAATATGGATTAATAATAATTTTCACGCAAGACAATTGCAAAACTTAGTATGGCTAACTCTGCCTATGTAAAGAGTGGTCAAGATTTGTCCTTCCTCAATTGCTATGTTATGTGAGAAGAAGGTGATATCTAAGATTGAGGTATAATTCAAATCTATTAGATTCATACCATTTACAACTGGATGCCTTGAAAAAAAAATTGACGTGTTGTTATTATTATTATAGGCAAGGGATACATTGACCACACTTGCGCAAATAGCTCACTTTGCAAATGATTGGTGTTGCATGTATTGTCTAGAATGCAACGAGGAATTTGAGGAAATAAGGCACCAAAAGCAGTGTCCAGGGTATTTTGGATATAATAACTTAGACCCGATGTAATACTTATGTTCCTTTTTTTTAATAGTTTTTCCACAATCTATTTATTTAAGAAAAATGAACATTGCAAATACATAACATCAAAAAAAATTAGACAAATTGCGTTTGACAATAATGGCTACTGATGGCCCGGAAACGACAAAACAAAGGAATTGTTGTAGAAGAATTGTTGGGATATACAACGGATTACTTAATACGAATGAAATAGGTATAACTATTTCGATTCTGAAATCACATAAAGTTCACAGTAGAAGATTACATCAAGTTTAAAGTTAGTCAAAAACATAATATGGCTAACTAAAATGGTGGATCGACATCATCTACGTAGGTTAGTTAGTAAATTAGTTTGATTTTTATTATGTTTTCTACTTATCTACACCATTTTGGTGGTTTTATCTACTCTTTTGAGGTTTATCTTCACTTTAATGGCGATTCTTGGTTATTGGGTTGATATTTAAGATTAATAGTGATGCTCTCCATGCTCTCCAATGACGAAACCTTCATCTTGGTTGTCTCTGACGAAGGAATCTACATCGGAATCTTCATCATCAACTTATCCGGCGATGGAACCTCCATATGTGGTCTTTTTGGCGACGGAAACTTCATCAAAAAAATACTATTCTCTGCCTATTTGGAGGATCGACAACATGACCATGATAGATGAATCAGCTGGAGTGAAATAGGAGCATGTGGAGACTTTTATGGACGATATTGATTAGTTGATTTCACTAAGATGAGCGTTGCTGACGACATATTTCCAAAAAATATTTAAACTTCCATGTTCGTGTATAACATTATCTTATTATAAGCAATGAACCTAAATAAAAAAGTGTCTGGAAGTTAACATTATATTTCTTTCGTTTGAGAAAACCTCCGGCGGTAAAATATTAAAGGAAAAAACAAAGAAAAAAAGAGAGGAAAATCCCAACTATTTTTATGACAAACACATATTAAATCATAATGAGTTGATAAATATTCGGGACACAAATTATACGATATATTAAAAATGAACCAACATCATGGCCCGTGCCGTTATGGCACTGGTTAAGGGGTAGTAATACATAATTCACAAGAAAACATAACAAAGAAAGCATAAATTATAGATATAATCAAGGTGTTTATGACACCTATCACTGATAAATGGAGAAGCAAATCATAAGTAACTCATATTAAGGATTTTGAAAACAACACAAAATATTTTCATAGGATTGCAAATGATAGGAGAAAGAGAAGCTATATTGGTTCAATCTAGGTGAATGGTATTCTCACTTTCAACATATTTTTCAGTCTCAGCTTCAAATAAATGTCTCAATGGAAGGTATGGATTTCTCAAAAATTTCTGATGATATGTGATATAGAGGAAGTAGAATTTCTTGGAGCTATTAAAATGCTTGGGAAAAATAAAGCTCCAGGACCAGATGGGTTACCCATCAGTTTTTAATGTCTTTGTTGGGATACTTCGAAATTAGATTTCATAGGTGTTATTTAGGAACTACAACAAAAAAAACTTTCTTGACTGGAAACTGAAAAATACCTTCATTGCTCTAATCCCTAAAAAAGAAACTTTTGAGGAAATTAAGGATTTAAGATGCATAAGTTTAGTTCATGGTGCTTATAAAATTGTCTCTAAGGTTATTGCTGAGAGGTTTAAACAGTGTCTTCCTTCTATCATTTCTCAAAATCAAACAACTTTTATTAAGAAGAGAAAAATTCTTGACGGTGTTTTGATAGCTAAGGAATTGATTGTTTCAAGAATTAGAAGTGGTAAACCTGGAATTCTCTGTAAAATTGATTTTGAAAAGGCTTTGGATCATGTTAATTGGGATTTCCTTGATGAAATGTTCTCTCTTATGGGTTTTGGTTCTAAATGGAGGGCTTGGATCAGAAGATGTGTTTAATTATCAAGATTCTCTGATTTTATCAATGAGAGTGCTACAAGTTATTTCAAAAGCAAAAAACGGATTAGGAAAGGTGATCCCATGTCATATTTCTTATTTCTTCTGGTGGGAGGAGATATAAATTTCATGGTAAAGCAAGCACGGGATCAGGGTATTCTTACAGGCTTTAGCGTTAAGCCAGATGGCTTAGTTATTAGTCACCTAAAATTTGCATATTACAATTTGGTTTTCTTGGATGCGGATATTGAGCATGTTAAGAACCTAAGATTGGTTTTACTCTCCTTTGAACTTCTCACAGGTTTAAAAATAAATTTTGCTAAGAGCCAAATTTATGGTGTTGGTTATGATGGTGATATTTCCATTTTCTCCTTTATTTTGGGTTGTTATCATGGTTCTCTTTCTACTACTTATTTGGGGTTGCTATTGGGTGACAAATGTGGTAGCATTTCCAAATGGGATAAAATTATTGAAAGATTCATTGCTTAATTGGCAGGGGTGGAAGAAGATTCTTTTATCTAAAGATGGTAATATTACACTTATTACCAGTATCTTATCAAGTCTTTCTGTGTACTATATGTCTCTTTTTGAAATTCCCTCTTCTCTGATTAAGAAACTTGAAAAGCTCATGAGATATTGTCTCTGGCATGATAATAAAGGCATAAGAAAATTGCACTTAGTTAAATGGAGTGCTCTTAGCAGAAGGAAGAAGTTGGGTGGTCTGGGTATGAAAAACTTGAAGCAGTTTAATCATGCTCTTCTTTCAAAATGGTTTTCGTGGTATGCAACAAAAGACAATCCTCTCTGGAAATCTGAAAAAAACGGGGGTCTAACAACCACACCCAATATTAGGTTTCGGCAATCTTTATGGACTAACTCCAATATATTTCCAAGATAATCAACTAGACATTCAGACTCAATCAAGGAAAATACATCTAAGAGTTATACCTCTGTTTCTTAATGTTATCCGCAAATCAAACAGATATAAATCTGTGAGCCTGATTATTATGAGAAACAACTTGAACAGTACCCAAGACCAATGTTTAAGTTTCAATTAATTTATATCAACAACCAAAGGTTGGATTATCTAATTGATTGAACTACGCACTGTTAGAGCACTGCTCGGTCGAACTCGCAAGCGTTGCTATCTCAAGCTTGTTGGCAAGTTTAGTTGCCAACACTATAAGTCTTGATTTCTAGTCTACTTATAGCTAAGTATCAGACTAGGATATAAAGTGTAGTTGAGCTCTAGACTCCACGACGTTCATCATACAAAGACGAATAACTACTCAAGGAACTGGTAGAACTTCAACGAGTAAAAGGTATGTGGAGTCTTGAACTTATTTATCACTCAAAAGTATATCTACTCTATCTCCTATCTTGAGAAAAAAGTGGTATTGCTATATAGACTTCGATTATACAAATTTTCTATTTCTAGCCGAGTTTATCTCGCTTATATTTTTCTCGAAATATGTGATGGTAAGCTTTCGCTTTGGCCAAGTTCATCTTTACAAGTGACGAGAGTCACGTTGGTTATTTCAATATCTTGAAAATTGCTTTGATGAAAAATAGTGTGTGAATAACCTCTATTTAACATCCTCTAAGAATGTTTCAATGAAGCCAGACTAACTATTTTCTCTGTAGTTGCGTGTATAACAAGCTAAGTTCGATCTTGTTTCATTTGGGATTGTGAAGACTTCATTGGGATTGTGAATTCATACCAATGAATTCTTCACCAAGATATCATTGGTCTTAACAAGCAATCTTAAGCCAGACCAATGAAGTCTTCATCAACTAGCTTGTTTCATTTGTGTATAACAAGCTAAGTTCGAACTAACAGTCGAAAGATATTAGTTTGAATCTAATAGGGGAAAGATAAATCAAGGGTTGTGGTTCTCCCTGCCACACCCTATAAGTCGCACATGTGGTGTTAATTCCAATATTATGAATGAAAAATAAATACTCAAGTCAAGATATGAAATTTCAAAATTATAACGGGGAGGTTCGAACTCATGACCTATTGTGTCATAAGAGTGGCCTCTAACCATTGTTCCATCCTGGTTGGAATTGATAGAAAAGATAAATCAACAGTGGTGGTTTGTTCAACTTAAATACCATAATTGGTCTATTAATTAGTGTTTCACTAATTACACATAATAAATAATTTATTCATTTTAAAGTGTTTTATTGATCATTCTAATGTTAAATTAAACTCGATGAAACACATGTCCATTTTAAAAAATTGGTGCAATCAATTTCCATGTTATGCAATAACTAAGCGAAGCGACACGAATCAAAATCAGAACACTGGTTAAAAATAATAGGAATCATACAATTCGTCTTAACGAAGGCTTTGGTAACTTCAAAAGTATTGGACATTTTGCTAACCAAATATTTCAAGGATGATACCGGAACGTATAAGACAATATGATGATGATTGTTCGATCACCCGTATTATATAAAGGCAATTGGTGTACCCGCTTAAGAGCACGTTACCGCTCTCTAAAGTACTATTACATTCTTTTTCCTGAAAGATGATCAATGTCGAGTTGTTTTGCGACAACTACCTACAAAGACAACAACTTTCACTCAATTCCCGATATAAAACCTAATTGACCGGGAAAATATATTTGCATTCTAAAATATTTGTTTGAAAATTATGTTTGTTCATCAAAATCATCATAAAAAACTCTAAATCATAAATCTAAATTTGTCCTCCGATGTTTATATAATATTTTTTATATTTTACATTCTCAAATCATGCGACCTCTTGATGAAAAATCAACAATATCAAATTACGGATCAATATGTATAGGTTTCATTCACTGGGTTAGAAGGTAGAGTAGACACAGATGGGTAGATCAGACAAAGCAAAACATGACTGAGAATACTTCAATAATTTGGTCAAGAGATAAGGTCAAAAATTTAAGATTAACTTTCTATATGACTAACTAGATCGGCTTCAATAGGAGCTGACTAAAATATGGATTAATAATAATTTTCACGCAAGACAATTGCAAAACTTAGTATGACTAACTCTGCCTATGTAAAGAGTGGTCAATATTTGTCCTTCCTCAATTGCTATGTTATGTGAGAAGAAGGTGATATCTAAGATTGAGGTATAATTCAAATCTATTAGATTCATACCATTTACAACTGGATGCCTTGAAAAAAATTGACGTGTTGTTATTATTATTATAGGCAAGGGATACATTGACCAAACTTGCGCAAATAGATCACTTTGCAAATGATTGGTGTTGCATGTACTGTCTAGAATGCAACGAGGAATTTGAGGAAATAAGGCACCAAAAGCAGTGTCCAGGGTATTTTGGATATAATAACTTAGACCCGATGTAATACTTATGTTCTTTTTTTTTTATAGTTTTTCCACAATCTATTTATTTAAGAAAAATGAACATTGAATATACATAACATCAAAAAAAATTAGACAAATTGCGTTTGACAATAATGGCTACTGATGGTCCGGAAACGACAAAACAAAGGAATTGTTGGGATATACAACGGATTACTTAATACGAATGAAATAGGTATAACTATTTCGATTCTGAAATCACATAAAGTTCACAGTAGAAGATGACATCAAGTTTAAAGTTAGTCAAAAACATAATATGGCTAACTAAAATGGTGGATCGACATCATCTACGTAGGTTAGTTAGTAAATTAGTTTGGTTTTTATTATGTTTTCTACTTATCTACACCATTTTGGTGGTTTTATCTACTCTTTTGAGGTTTATCTTCGCTTTAATGGCGATTCTTGGTTATTGGGTTGAGATTTAAGATCAATAGTGATGCTCTCCATGCTCTCCAATGACGAAACCTTCATCTTGGTTGTCTCCGACGACGGAATCTACATCGGAATCTTCATCATCAACTTATCCGGCGATGGAACCTCCATATGTGGTCTTTTTGGCGACGGAAACTTCATCAAAAAAATACTATTCTCTGCCTATTTGGAGGATCGACAACATGACCATGATAGATGAATCAGCTGGAGTGAAATAGGAGCATGTGGAGACTTTTATGGACGATATTGATTAGTTGATTTCACTGAGATGAGCGTTGCTGACGATATATTTCCAAAAAATATTTAAACTTCCATGTTCGTGTATAGCATTATCTTATTATAAGCAATGAACCTAAATAAAAAAGTGTCTGGAAGTTAACATTATATTTCTTTCGTTTGAGAAAACCTCCGGCGGTAAAATATTAAAGGAAAAAAAAAAGAAAAAAAAAGAGAGGAAAATCCCAACTCTTTTTATGACAAACACATTTAAATCATAATGAGTTGATAAATATTCGGGACACAAATTATACGATATATTAAAAATGAACCAACATCATGGCCCGTGCCGCTACGGCACTGGTTAAGGGGTAGTAATACATAATTCACAAGAAAACATAACAAAGAAAGCATAAATTATAGATATAATCAAGGTGTTTATGACACCTATCACTGATAAATGGAGAAGCAAATCATAAGTAACTCATATTAAGGATTTTGAAAACAACACAAAATATTTTCATAGGATTGCAAATGATAGGAGAAAGAGAAGTTATATTGGTTCAATCTAGGTGAATGGTATTCTCACTTTCAACATATTTTTCAGTCTCAGCTTCAAATAAATGTCTCAATGGAAGGTATGGATTTCTCAAAAATTTCTGATGATATGTGATATAGAGGAAGTAGAATTTCTTGGAGCTATTAAAATGCTTGGGAAAAATAAAGCTCCAGGACCAGATGGGTTACCCATCAGTTTTTAATGTCTTTGTTGGGATACTTCGAAATTAGATTTCATAGGTGTTATTTAGGAACTACAACAAAAAAAACTTTCTTGACTGGAAACTGAAAAATACCTTCATTGCTCTAATCCCTAAAAAAGAAACTTTTGAGGAAATTAAGGATTTAAGATGCATAAGTTTAGTTCATGGTGCTTATAAAATTGTCTCTAAGGTTATTGCTGAGAGGTTTAAACAGTGTCTTCCTTCTATCATTTCTCAAAATCAAACAACTTTTATTAAGAAGAGAAAAATTCTTGACGGTGTTTTGATAGCTAAGGAATTGATTGTTTCAAGAATTAGAAGTGGTAAACCTGGAATTCTCTGTAAAATTGATTTTGAAAAGGCTTTGGATCATGTTAATTGGGATTTCCTTGATGAAATGTTCTCTCTTATGGGTTTTGGTTCTAAATGGAGGGCTTGGATCAGAAGATGTGTTTAATTATCAAGATTCTCTGATTTTATCAATGAGAGTGCTACAAGTTATTTCAAAAGCAAAAAACGGATTAGGCAAGGTGATCCCATGTCATATTTCTTATTTCTTCTGGTGGGAGGAGATATAAATTTCATGGTAAAGCAAGCACGGGATCAGGGTATTCTTACAGGCTTTAGCGTTAAGCCAGATGGCTTAGTTATTAGTCACCTAAAATTTGCATATTACAATTTGGTTTTCTTGGATGCGGATATTGAGCATGTTAAGAACCTAAGATTGGTTTTACTCTCCTTTGAACTTCTCACAGGTTTAAAAATAAATTTTGCTAAGAGCCAAATTTATGGTGTTGGTTATGATGGTGATATTTCCATTTTCTCCTTTATTTTGGGTTGTTATCATGGTTCTCTTTCTACTACTTATTTGGGGTTGCTATTGGGTGACAAATGTGGTAGCATTTCCAAATGGGATAAAATTATTGAAAGATTCATTGCTTAATTGGCAGGGGTGGAAGAAGATTCTTTTATCTAAAGATGGTAATATTACACTTATTACCAGTATCTTATCAAGTCTTTCTGTGTACTATATGTCTCTTTTTGAAATTCCCTCTTCTCTGATTAAGAAACTTGAAAAGCTCATGAGATATTGTCTCTGGCATGATAATAAAGGCATAAGAAAATTGCACTTAGTTAAATGGAGTGCTCTTAGCAGAAGGAAGAAGTTGGGTGGTCTGGGTATGAAAAACTTGAAGCAGTTTAATCATGCTCTTCTTTCAAAATGGTTTTCGTGGTATGCAACAAAAGACAATCCTCTCTGGAAATCTGAAAAAACAGGGTCTAACAACCACACCCAATATTAGGTTTCGGCAATCTTTATGGACTAACTCCAATATATTTCCAAGATAATCAACTAGACATTCAGACTCAATCAAGGAAAATACATCTAAGAGTTATACCTGTTTCTTAATGTTATCCGCAAATCAACGAGATATAAATGTGAGCCTGATTATTATGAGAAACAACTTGAACAAGTACCCAAGACCAATGTTTAAGTTTCAATTAATTTATATCAACAACCAAAGGTTGGATTATCTAATTGATTGAACTACGCACTGTTAGAGCACTGCTCGGTCGAACTCGCAAGCGTTGCTATCTCAAGCTTGTTGGAAAGTTTAGTTGCCAACACTATAAGTCTTGATTTCTAGTCTACTTATAGCTAAGTATCAGACTAGGATATAAAGTGTAGTTGAGCTCTAGACTCCACGACGTTCATCATACAAAGACGAATAACTACTCAAGGAACTGGTAGAACTTCAACGAGTAAAAGGTATGTGGAGTCTTGAACTTATTTATCACTCAAAAGTATATCTACTCTATCTCCTATCTTGAGAAAAAAGTGGTATTGCTATATAGACTTCGATTATACAAATTTTCTATTTCTAGCCGAGTTTATCTCGCTTATATTTTTCTCGAAATATGTGATGGTAAGCTTTCGCTTTGGCCAAGTTCATCTTTACAAGTGACGAGAGTCACGTTGGTTATTTCAATATCTTGAAAATTGCTTTGATGAAAAATAGTGTGTGAATAACCTCTATTTAACATCCTCTAAGAATGTTTCAATGAAGCCAGACTAACTATTTTCTCTGTAGTTGCGTGTATAACAAGCTAAGTTCGATCTTGTTTCATTTGGGATTGTGAAGACTTCATTGGGATTGTGAATTCATACCAATGAATTCTTCACCAAGATATCATTGGTCTTAACAAGCAATCTTAAGCCAGACCAATGAAGTCTTCATCAACTAGCTTGTTTCATTTGTGTATAACAAGCTAAGTTCGAACTAACTTGATCGAAAGATATTAGTTTGAATCTAATAGGGGAAAGATAAATCAAGGGTTGTGGTTCTCCCTGCCACACCCTATAAGTCGCACATGTGGTGTTAATTCCAATATTATGAATGAAAAATAAATACTCAAGTCAAGATATGAAATTTCAAAATTATAACGGGAGGTTCGAACTCATGACATATTGTGTCATAAGAGTGGCCTCTAACCATTGTTCCATCCTGGTTGGAATTGATAGAAAAGATAAATCAACAGTGGTGGTTTGTTCAACTTAAATACCATAATTGGTCTATTAATTAGTGTTTCACTAATTACACATAATAAATAATTTATTCATTTTAAAGTGTTTTATTGATCATTCTAATGTTAAATTAAACTCGATGAAACACATGTCCATTTTAAAAAATTGGTGCAATCAATTTCCATGTTATGCAATAACTAAACGAACGACACGAATCAAAATCAGAACACTGGTTAAAAATAATAGGAATCATACAATTCGTCTTAACGAAGGCTTTGGTAACTTCAAAAGTATTGGACATTTTGCTAACCAAATATTTCAAGGATGATACCGGAACGTATAAGACAATATGATGATGATTGTTCGATCACCCGTATTATATAAAGGCAATTGGTGTACCCGCTTAAGAGCACGTTACCGCTCTCTAAAGTACTATTACATTCTTTTTCCTGAAAGATGATCAATGTCGAGTTGTTTTGCGACAACTACCTACAAAGACAACAACTTTCACTCAATTCCCGATATAAAACCTAATTGACCGGGAAAATATATTTGCATTCTAAAATATTTGTTTGAAAATTATGTTTGTTCATCAAAATCATCATAAAAAACTCTAAATCATAAATCTAAATTTGTCCTCCGATGTTTATATAATATTTTTTATATTTTACATTCTCAAATCATGCGACCTCTTGATGACAAATCAACAATATCAAATTACGGATCAATATGTATAGGTTTCATTCACTGGGTTAGAAGGTAGAGTAGACACAGATGGGTAGATCAGACAAAGCAAAACATGACTGAGAATACTTCAATAATTTGGTCAAGAGATAAGGTCAAAAATTTAAGATTAACTTTCTATATGACTAACTAGATCGGCTTCAATAGGAGCTGACTAAAATATGGATTAATAATAATTTTCACGCAAGACAATTGCAAAACTTAGTATGACTAACTCTGCCTATGTAAAGAGTGGTCAATATTTGTCCTTCCTCAATTGCTATGTTATGTGAGAAGAAGGTGATATCTAAGATTGAGGTATAATTCAAATCTATTAGATTCATACCATTTACAACTGGATGCCTTGAAAAAAATTGACGTGTTGTTATTATTATTATAGGCAAGGGATACATTGACCAAACTTGCGCAAATAGATCACTTTGCAAATGATTGGTGTTGCATGTACTGTCTAGAATGCAACGAGGAATTTGAGGAAATAAGGCACCAAAAGCAGTGTCCAGGGTATTTTGGATATAATAACTTAGACCCGATGTAATACTTATGTTCTTTTTTTATATAGTTTTTCCACAATCTATTTATTTAAGAAAAATGAACATTGAATATACATAACATCAAAAAAATTAGACAAATTGCGTTTGACAATAATGGCTCTTGATGGTCCGGAAACGACAAAACAAAGGAATTGTTGGGATATACAACGGATTACTTAATAATACGAATGAAATAGGTATAACTATTTCGATTCTGAAATCACATAAAGTTCACAGTAGAAGATGACATCATGCATAAAGTTAGTCAAAAACATAATATGGCTAACTAAAATGGTGGATCGACATCATCTACGTAGGTTAGTTAGTAAATTAGTTTGGTTTTTATTATGTTTTCTACTTATCTACACCATTTTGGTGGTTTTATCTACTCTTTTGAGGTTTATCTTCGCTTTAATGGCGATTCTTGGTTATTGGGTTGAGATTTAAGATCAATAGTGATGCTCTCCATGCTCTCCAATGACGAAACCTTCATCTTGGTTGTCTCCGACGACGGAATCTACATCGGAATCTTCATCATCAACTTATCCGGCGACGGAAACTTCATCAAAAAAATACTATTCTCTGCCTATTTGGAGGATCGACAACATGACCATGATAGATGAATCAGCTGGAGTGAAATAGGAGCATGTGGAGACTTTTATGGACGATATTGATTAGTTGATTTCACTGAGATGAGCGTTGCTGACGATATATTTCCAAAAAATACTTAAACTTCCATGTTCGTGTATAGCATTATCTTATTATAAGCAATGAACCTAAATAAAAAAGTGTCTGGAAGTTAACATTATATTTCTTTCGTTTGAGAAAACCTCCGGCGGTAAAATATTAAAGGAAAAAAAAAAGAAAAAAAAAAGAGAGGAAAATCCCAACTATTTTTATGACAAACACATTTAAATCATAATGAGTTGATAAATATTCGGGACACAAATTATACGATATATTAAAAATGAACCAACATCATGGCCCGTGCCGTTACGGCACTGGTTAAGGGGTAGTAATACATAATTCACAAGAAAACATAACAAAGAAAGCATAAATTATAGATATAATCAAGGTGTTTATGACACCTATCACTGATAAATGGAGAAGCAAATCATAAGTAACTCATATTAAGGATTTTGAAAACAACACAAAATATTTTCATAGGATTGCAAATGATAGGAGAAAGAGAAGTTATATTGGTTCAATCTAGGTGAATGGTATTCTCACTTTCAACATATTTTTCAGTCTCAGCTTCAAATAAATGTCTCAATGGAAGGTATGGATTTCTCAAAAATTTCTGATGATATGTGATATAGAGGAAGTAGAATTTCTTGGAGCTATTAAAATGCTTGGGAAAAATAAAGCTCCAGGACCAGATGGGTTACCCATCAGTTTTTAATGTCTTTGTTGGGATACTTCGAAATTAGATTTCATAGGTGTTATTTAGGAACTACAACAAAAAAAACTTTCTTGACTGGAAACTGAAAAATACCTTCATTGCTCTAATCCCTAAAAAAGAAACTTTAGAGGAAATTAAGGATTTAAGACGCATAAGTTTAGTTCATGGTGCTTATAAAATTGTCTCTAAGGTTATTGCTGAGAGGTTTAAACAGTGTCTTCCTTCTATCATTTCTCAAAATCAAACAACTTTTATTAAGAAGAGACAAATTCTTGATGGTGTTTTGATAGCTAATGAATTGATTGTTTCAAGAATTAGAAGTGGTAAACCTGGAATTCTCTGTAAAATTGATTTTGAAAAGGCTTTGGATCATGTTAATTGGGATTTCCTTGATGAAATGTTCTCTCTTATGGGTTTTGGTTCTAAATGGAGGGCTTGGATCAGAAGATGTGTTTAATTATCAAGATTCTCTGTTTTTATCAATGAAAGTGCTACAAGTTATTTCAAAAGCAAAAAAGGGATTAGGAAAGGTGATCCCATGTCATTTTTCTTATTTCTTCTGGTGGGAGGAGATCTAAATTTCATGGTAAAGCAAGCACGGGATCAGGGTATTCTTACAGGCTTTAGCGTTAAGCCAGATGGCTTAGTTATTAGTCACCTACAATTTGCAGATTACACTTTGGTTTTCTTGGATGCGGATATTGAGCATGTTAAGAACCTAAGATTGGTTTTACTCTCCTTTGAACTTATCACAGGTTTAAAAATAAATTTTGCTAAGAGTCAAATTTATGGTGTTGGTTATGATGGTGATCTTTCCATTTTCTCCTTTATCTTGGGTTGTTATCATGGTTCTCTTTCTACTACTTATTTGGGGTTGCTATTGGGTGACAAATGTGGTAGCATTTCCAAATGGGATAAAATTATTGAAAGATTCATTGCTTAATTGGCAGGGGTGGAAGAAGGTTCTTTTATCTAAAGATGGTAAAATTACACTTATTACCAGTATCTTATCAAGTCTTTCTGTGTACTATATGTCTCTTTTTGAAATTCTCTCTTCTCTGATTAAGAAACTTGAAAAGCTCATGAGATATTTTTTCTGGCATGATAATAAAGGCATAAGAAAATTGCACTTAGTTAAATGGAGTGCTCTTAGCAGAAGGAAGAAGTTGGGTGGTCTGGGTATGAAAAACTTGAAGCAGTTTAATCATGCTCTTCTTTCAAAATGATTTTCGAGGTATGCAACAAAAGACAATCCTCTCTGGAAATCTGAAAAAACGGGGGTCTAACAACCACACCCAATATTACGTTTCGTCAATCTTTATGGACTAACTCGAATATATTTCCAAGATAATCAACTAGACATTCAGACTCAATCAAGGAAAATACATCCAAGAGTTATACCTCTGTTTCTTAATGTTATCAGCAAATCAAACAGATATAAATCTGTGAGCCTGATTATTATGAGAAACAACTTGAACAGTCCCCAAGACCAATGTTTAAGTTTCAATTAATTTATATCAACAACCAAAGGTTGGATTATCTAATTTATTGAACTACGCACTGTTAGACCACTGCTCGGTCGAACTCGCAAGCGTTGCTATCTCAAGCTTGTTGTCAAGTTTAGTTGCCAACACTATAAGTCTTGATTTCTAGACTACTTATAGCTAAGTCTCAGACTAGGATAGAAAGTGTAGTTGAGCTCTAGACTCCACGGCGTTCATCATACAAAGACGAATAACTACTCAAGGAACTGGTAGAACTTCAACGAGTAAAAGGTATGTGGAGTCTTGAACTTATTTATCACTCAAAAGTCTATATACTCTATCTCCTATCTTGAGAAAAAAGTTGTATTTCTATATAGACTTCGATTATACAAATTTGCTATTTCTAGCCGAGTTTATCTCGCTTATATTTTTCTCGAAATATGTGATGGTAAGCTTTCGCTTTGGCCAAGTTCATCTTTACAAGTGACGAAAGTCACGTTGGTTATTTCAATATCTTGAAAATTGCTTTGATGAAAAATAGTGTGTGAATAACCTCTATTTAACATCATCTAAGAATATTTCAATGAAGCTAGACTAACTATTTTCTCTGTAGTTGCGTGTATAACAAGCTAAGTTCGATCTTGTTTCATTTGGGATTGTGAAGACTTCATTGGGATTGTGAATCCATACCAATGAATTCTTCACCAAGATATCATTGGTGTTAACAAGCAATCTTAAGCCAGACCAATGAAGTCTTCATCAACTAGCTTGTTTCATTTGTGTATAACAAGCTAAGTTCGAACTAACAGTCGAAAGATATTAGTTTGAATCTAATCGGGTTTTCATCTAAAGGTGAATATTGAATGCTTTGTTACAATGATAACTTGGATTGCAGACCCTGATTTGGAGACTATATGAAGGAAAACTCTAGCAACTGGGAAACTTAATCCCCATACCTCCTGTGTGATACTAGTTGTATAAGCTAGTACCTGATCAAAAGAGAGGTCATGGTGGACAAATTTTTGTTCACCACAGCACAGCTTGATTGTGTTGTTTGGTGCATCTTGTCTCATGTGCTTGATCAAAAGAGACAAGATTGTGCACACCTCGGGCTTTATGAAAAAAATGTTTTTGTTTTCTCTCTTTTGTTAGCTTTGCTGTGTTTTGAAAGATGGAATTCATGCCACTTTTCATATATAATTGATATTGGAAAGGACTTTCCTGTTTAATCAATAAAAGAGGGTTAAAATTTACAATTATGCCTTTTATAGGGTATGAGTTGTGTGTATGTAAATCATTTAAGTTTATAAAGGTTTTGTAACCTTACATTCCTTTTTCCTTCCCTGAAACTCTTTTTATCTTAAGATTGCTTGTTGAGACTTAAGTTGTGATTTTCTCTCACAAACCCGTACGCATATGGATATTCCAAGCATCATGTCTTATGATGGAAAAGATGTTAATATGATTGTTAAGCCATCAATCATGAAGGAAAAACAAGGATCTCCGTTACCTCTAACTTTGAAAAGAAAAAGAAGGAACGTGGGGAAGCCAAGAGTTGTTCCTTCAAATTCTCAAAAATTTTCTGATGTTATTGAAGAGTTGAAGGAGACAAGAAAGGAGATTCAGCAAATAAAGGCTTTTGTTTTGAGAACTCTTGAGATTCAGAAGGCCCTGGTTCGACATCTTCAGCCAATTGAAGGTTTGTTGGAATTGAATCCTTTCTTCACGAACCATATGTTCCTATGGATGTTGACGACAAGGAGTTTGGGGACGATAAAGAATTTTTCAGAGGTCTCAATGTCTAGGAAAGCTTCTTATAAGAATTTTATTCTTGCGTTTTTAAGAAGAATAACTAGAGTTTGGAATAGTCATTATTGTGATTACACATGGCTATGTCCAACGTTTTCATCTTCATTGTTTTTAGATTTATTTGTTTAAATTCTAAAGTTTGTTTGGAAGATGATTTTTGCAGTATTAATCTTTATGGTTTTATATACTGCAATTTTTTATGGGATATGTGTGTTTGCATCCGTGAACTATGATTGTCACATACGTTTTCAAAAGTTAAGTCCTTCGTATGTCGATATGCAAGTATTGATAAAAGAATGAATGAACTTTTGACAAAAACAAAAGCTAAGCCTTTTATGTCATTATGAAAATATTTATGGAAGACAGGATGAGCTTTTATTTACAAAGATTAAGTTTATTGTATGTCATTGTCCAAATAGTGATGGAAGATAGAATGAATTTTATCTATTCCACAGTATTGATCTTCCCTGATCCATATGTTTTATGTATATATTGTGTGTCTCCGTAAGTTCTCTTATGTTGAGCATATTCCAATTAGATTAATCATGGGTTCTCTTGTGATTTATTATTGTCTAAAGAAATCCCTCTTTGATTTAGTATTGTATGTCATTTTCCAAACATAAGTTCTCTTATGTTTAGTATTTTGGACACAAATTCATATTCTTATATGATTTGTTATTTTCCAAAGAAATCCCTCTTTTCTTGTGAAAGTAAGGTCGCTCATGTTGTTCTTTCGGGAATGACATTTTATGGGGGAAAGTTCTTAATTGAACTTGTGCTTAATTTCCAAATCTTTGTGGGGAGTGCGGATGTGGAACATTATAGGGGTTATCTTGTATCTTTATAAACTCCTTGATGAATGCATTTAGTTTCGGCTATATGATTGCATCTAAAAAGTTGATATGTGCTTTCTTTTGGTCATGAAATGTCTCTATGGAAATTTCATTAGGATCCCACTAGTTTCCGTACCTTTGCCAATTTCAAGGACAAAAAGGGGGAGAATTAATGTGTAGTTCACACTACAAATACACATGGTTTTTGGATCATTATGTAAGGGGGAGTGGTTTCCATGTGAGATGGAATATTGACTAAGGGGGAGTGATACATATCACCATAATATTGTTGTCGAAGTTGTGATACAATTGAACTTTGATGCTATGTAATAATACTATGACATTGTGTAACAATGATTGAGAGCTTTTGTTTTCTCATTGTTATGGCTAAGGATCTTCAACAACGGTGATGCTGATTTGGATATCTTTGGAATGATTGGAGTACTTGGAAGTGATGAAGATTTCGAGTAATGTTGAAGAACCAAGGAGATCATGCATGTGGAAGAGAAGTTGCAAAGTTTATTTTTTGCATTTCATATGTATTGATAGTTTTGTCACTAAAATTGACAAAGGCGGAGATTGTTAGAGCACTGCTCGGTCGAACTATAAAGTGTTGCTATCTCCTCTAAGAATGTTTCAATGACTGAAATGAGAGTTTAGAATATATAACCTTGAATGGATATAAACATTGTATGTGTTCTTATACGTGTGTAAGTCCAAAATCCTTGAACCAAAGTATGCGTACTTTGCTGCTCAGCATAATAGGAACTAAAGTTCGCATACCTGTACGCGTACTGCCGGAAGTCCACGTCCCGTGAATTTCTGTTGGAGTTTGTGAACTGAAAACAAACTTAATCCGGGTAATTAAGTATGCGTACCGGTATGCATACTTAAGTCTAAAAACGGTTTATTCGTGAACTTAAACTTACTCCCCCCGTTTCTTTTTAATACGCCAGTTTTGTTTTTAGAGAAAATTAAAGAAATTAAGAGCACTAATCATTGAAAGTGGTCCTCATGACACTTGTCAATAAAATAAGTGAAGTGAAATGGTCCCCATGACACTTGTCAGCAAAAGAAGTAAAGTGAAATGGTCCACATGACACTTGTCATCAAAAGAAGTTAAGAGAAAAGTGGTCCCACAAAATTAAAGTAACATTTGACTTTCCCAATTAGGAAACCAGCCTATTTTTTGAAACATTTATTTATAGAAACTAGCCTATTAAAAAGAAACGGAGGGAGTATAAACTAAGGAATGTATATTTGCTAACCGTGGCTATAAAGTTCATGAATCGATTCGAGTGAATCAAAATCGTTTTTGCTTCGATTGTGTCTTGTATACTTCTATGAGATCTAAGCAATTGAACAACTCTCTAACTAGCTCTTTTGAGTCATTTGAACTAGTTATGGTGAAGATGAATAAGGTTGATATGAAAGTTCTCATATGGCTAACCATTTGGTTAATTACTATTGAGCCAACTAGGTGTACATGTTTAGGTACGGTTACACAAACTTAAATGGACGTGCATTTCATTTGTGTATAACAAGCTAAGTTCGATCTAACGGTTGAAATATATTAGCTTGAATCTAATCATGTTTTCATCTAATGGTGAATATTGAATGCTTTGTCACCAAGGTAACTTGGATTGAAAACCCTGATTTGGAGACTATATAAAGGAGAACTCTAGCAACTGGGAAAGTTAATCCCCACACCTCCTATGTGATACTAGTTGTATAATCCATAGTCGATTTTCCTTTAACCTTAGGTTTCTACCGAGACCCTGTAGGTTAACGATTTGAAGACTTCATTGGGATTGTGAAGCCAAACCAACTATTTTCTCTGTAGTCGCTGTAGATGGTGGATTTTCGACAAGGGATAAAATCGTAAACCCATAATTATACGACCTCTGATTCAGCAATCAGAGGTGAATATTGAGACACGGGTCTCTCATCGAATCCTCTAATGGAGAATACTTTATCTCAGAGTGCATATAGATATGTAGTCTCACAGCTGTACAACGACATATCTCATGAGTACTTAGCACTTCAGTAATTATTTCTATCACGGGATGAACAAATCCCAAACAACTTACTCTGCTAGTATAAAGTCATAAATTAATTATTCCTAAATTCTTGGATTCATCCGCAGAATTTCTGAAAATATTCAAATATTTTCGCAGATATCTCATTGATATCTCATTACGCAAACCATGGTTCTTCCCAACAGAAGTCCATGGATTAGTAATAAATATTGGACGCACAGGCATCAGAGCTACCGCCAGAGCAAGCCTTGTCTCAAACCTAAATTGAAATTCTGAAAATATTCAAACATTTTCGCAGATATATCATTACGCAAACCATGGTTCTTCCCAGTAGAAGTCCATGGATTAGTAATAAATATTGGACGCACGGGCATCAGAGCTACCGCCTGATCAAGCCCTGTCTCAAACCTAAATTCTTTGATTCATCCGCAGAATTCCTGAAAATATTCAAATATTTTCGCAGATATTTCATTACGCAAACCATGGTTCTTGTCAGCAGATGTCCATGGATTAGTAATAAATATTGGACGCACGGGCATCAGAGCTACCGCCTGAGCAAGCCCTGTCTCAAATGGTGCAATGTATTCAACAATGATACATTAATAACCATCGCACGAACGGGTATTTCAAAATACGATTAAACGATGAACCTATGCAAAATAGGATGAAAAATAACAAATAAATAAAAATTGACCAAGGCACTGGGAGCATGGGCTCACTGACCGGCCGACCGTGCCATGGTCAATCCCACACCAGTTTCATATTTTTGTTGTTTTCTCTGAGTTTATGAAAAACCTTTCATTTTGAACGAATATCCTTTGTTTTGAGGAAACTCCTCAATCTCATGGTGCTTCGCGCGGAGGAAATAATATAAAATTAGGGAAAATGTGATGGGGCGTGACCATTGGCCAACCGTCCATGCCTTGGTTCCAGCCGGCCCACACTTCATGATTCCTCATTATTTTATTATTATTTCCCTAATTTCATGAAAACTCCTTAATCTCATGATATTTCCTTCGTCCCATGAAAAATAATAAAAATTAGGGAACCCGTGTGCACGGGCCATGGCCGGTCGGCCAAACCCTAGATGGCTCACACGTCCCACTCTTTTATTAGCATATTTTTCATGTTTTCATAATCCCATGAAAATTCCTTGATTTCATGATATTTCCTTCAAATTATGAAAGTTCCTTCAAATCATGAAATAATGCATAAAATAAGGAAAACGCACGGGACCGGGCCTTGGTCGGCCAGTCATGCTCCAAGCCGGTCCCACACGCTCACACGTCCCTTATTTTATTATTTATGATTTTTTATGTTTCCCTCATCTGATGGAAACTCCTTGATTTCAACAAAACTCCTTCGTATTATCATATTAGGAAAAATGTTATGGGACCGGCCCCTTGAATTTTTCCTGAGTTTTATTCTCTGGCTGTTTTCACCTCCCGAAAGAGTTTAAAACCTAAATATTCCTGCGTTGGGAGAGAGGAAATTCTTTTCCTTACGGAATGGAGGGGCGGTCCAACAAAATCCGAGTCTTTATGAGAAATCTATGTTGATTCTACCAAAGGACGCTAATTAGGGTTTCAACCAATCTGGGGAGTGCTCAAACGATCAACATTTGATCCCGTGACCACCCATGGCCGGTTTCATGACCCCTTGGTAGGTCCCTCACCTCTTCATAATTCCTTCGCTTTTCATTATTTTCCTTCATCCGATGAAGTTTTGACGGTGTTATCAGAAAACCTTAATTTTGTCATATTTTCTCAAATGATCGCTCAAACGTGCACCAGAAAATATCAAAATTCTCAGAACTGAGACACGGACGTCTCAATGACAAAAGCATGTTACTTTGACCGACCAAGGTTGGCTTTTTGGCTCGCAATGAGCCAGTCCCACGTGTTTCTCACAATCTAACCTAATTTGCACAATAGCACGTATTAGGTCCAAAAACTTTCCAAACAATTTCAGAATTTGACGGAGCGATCATCATCTGATCCCGTGACCACCCAGGGCCGGTTTCATAACCCCTTGGTCGGTCCCTTATATTTTAATAATTAATTAGGTTTTATCACCTAATGCTGAACCCAGCAGTAATTCAGTAAATGATTAAACCAACATTTAATCATCCTTTCAACAACTCATCAACTCTTCAAAGAGGTCTTGGATTTTGCTCACGTGAGCATATGAGAATTTCATGGTCGATCCACGATCCCATGAATCCGGTTCTCCTTCATTCTATGGTTAATTTCAAATAAACCATCAATTGGTCATCAATTGATCAAATTAGGGTTTCTGAATCCAAGGATCATGATTCCAGATTCAAACACTAATAATTTCACACTGATCTCATGATCGATATTCTTATTAATTATGCTCGGTTCAACTACCAGCACTTTAATTAATATTTTATTTTGATCACGCTACCAATAATTCATCAAACGAGCAACACTTGCTCAGATGAGCAATATTTACTCATAGAACTATCAATATTAAAATTAGCGAGCAACACTTGCTCTCCTCAACGTGAAGATCCTATCACTGTCTCAGCAGACACGTTCGATTCATAAGTTGCAGAATATTCTACAAAATCATGTTTAGCTCAGCAAATACGTGGACTCATAGTCCCACGAAGTTATGAAATTAGCAACTGACTTAATTAACCACGAGACATCAATCGTGTCACTTGGGGGATATCAATTAGGGTTTTGGTTTGGCGGTCTATGGCACGTGTGTTCAAACACACGATGAAATGTGAGCAAGTCGTGCAATTAGTTGAGGGAGTTAGCGAAGTATTGGGTGGAAAATCAACCAAGTCTCTGCACGATGGGCGCAACTGGTTTCAAGCACTATTTCCATTTCTCCACTGCTTCACTCCATCAACTGTCACACTTCATGGGATCATGGTGTTTTCAAGTCCAGCATTATATAATGTCTCTGAATCCTGATTGAAAGGACAAGATTTGAAGAGTTCTAAAATATTCGAACGACAATCGTCTGAACGAGCAATTTCTCACCAAAGTTCATACAGACACACATTTGTCTACACGAACTCACAGAAATTACTCTCAATCAGGCAATATTCAATCATTCAGAGCATTTCACGCTGAAATCATAACACACCTACAATCTCAGATCACCATTGATCTCACACATTTCTCAGCTTCCCTCCTACAGATCAACCCATCCTCTCTTGTGACCGAATTTACTCTGGAACGGCCATTGTCTTGGTTTAGGCCGGAGTACTATAGATTGGTCTCTCGAACTTAAAACACCCCTTTCATAGCGGTGCATCTATGTGAGGTTGAACATTTCGCTCGGTTCAAGGAATCTCCTCCGTACGGTCGTCCTCAATTCCGCAAAAACCAGCAGATCATTTTTCCCCATCTACAGATTGGCGACCACAGTTGGAGATCATTCTCTCGGTTGAAATCTCTCATTTTCACAAGATGGTTGGTCTTAGGTCAGGATCGGTCACAAATCCTGACGCAAATATCGCTAGCACTAGCAACAATGAATATATCCCGAAAACTGTTCCGGCCACTAGCACTGACAGTGGTGACATCACTCCTCCTCACACCAACGCGGAAGGTCATCCTTTGTTCGGCCGACATCCCGAAGAGGTCAGAGGAAACCCACCACCAACTATGGCTGATCTCGTCAAAGTGCAAGAAACTCTTGCAAAAAATCAGACAGATATGGCTGCAGCGCAACAAAAGCTATTTGATCACTTGAAGACTATTACTGACAAGCTGTCAGAGAAAACTCTAGACAAAGGGAAAGAGAAGGAGAAATCCTCAGATGCTGCTGACCCTGAGATAATTCCAATTCACATCGTGAATGATGATAAAACCAACAAAGCCACGGGCAATTCATAAAAAGAATCATCAAATTTCATCACTCGAGAAGACTTGGTGCGCCTTCTGGAAAATCATGGGAAAGATAAGACACCGCATGTCCATCGTCACCAACCTCCCTATCCTACCGCTACACAAAGAACTCCACTTCCTAAAGGTTATATCTCCCCAACTTTTACTCTATATGATGGAACTGGCAATGCTCGAGAGCATGTATCTCGCTTCCTTGAAGCCTTAGGAGAGCATGAACATAACCATGTCGTCAGTCTCAAGGAATTCTCAAAATCCTTGAAAGGCAGAGCATACACCTGGTACAACAACATCGCATCGGGGACCATCAATAATTGGGGAGAGATGATTAACGCCTTCTACAGAAAGTACTTCTTCGTGTCAGATCAAGTCACTCTCTCTGACCTTGGAAGAATGTTTGAAAGGGTTGGTGAAAATCCCAATGAATTTGTGAAAAGATTCAGAATCCAAGCCTTGGATTGTCATGATCCAAATGTCACGGAGTAACAACTGGTGGATTTGTGCATCAATGGAATGTTCCCAGTCTACAGAGATCTTTTGGAGAATCTCTGATTCCAGACTTTCTCAGAGCTCCATGAAGAAGCGAAGAGGTCGGCAACCACTGCGCCTGCTCTGTTAGAAAGAGCAAATTCCACAAAGACTGAAGAAGCACGAGATACTCGGGGAAGCAGACGCTTAGTCAATAAGCAGGACAGTCTGCAACCTTCCGCAAATGTTATCACTGAAAGGAGCGAACGGAAAGCTGACCCACAGCGCAAGCATGCTTCTCCCATCCCTTCAAAGGCACAAAAGAAAGATAATGTGGAAACGGCTCCTCAGCATATGGAAGATCCAGAAGCACCTGATTTACCCTGCTCCATTGAAGAAGTTATCGAATTGATAGAATCCTGGATTCAAGACGGTGCAATCAAATTTCCATATGTCAATAAGAAACCAACTGAAGAGGCGATAGAAAATCCTCGGTACTGTCGCTTCCATAGGTTCATCGGCCATCTTACAAATGCTTATAAGACTTTGAAGCGCATATTTAAAGAAAAGGTCGAGTCAGGGAACTTAATCTAGGGACTGAAGGAGTGCACAGAGATCCTCTTCCTGTCAGAACTTTCTCTACCTCTGAAGCCCCAGTCAAGGAAGCAGTCCAGTCATTAGTAGAGCATATGTGCGAATTACTCTATCTATCGAAGGTGCAAAAAGGAGATATGTTTAAGGCTTTGAATCACATAGTTTCCGAGAAGCGCCTGCTAATTTCAGATATAACTCATGAACCTTCATCCACTGACAAAGAAATGAACGACTGGGGACTGCTCGCCACAGTGCACATCAAAGGAAATGAATTCAAAAGGGCTTTTATTGATGTTGGTACTGCCGTCAACATCATTCCTTTAAAGACTCTTAAAGCTGTTGGCATTACTCGACATGAGGCTACTCACGCTCCCACAACAATCAGAGATCATGAAGGAATTCTCAAGGATGCATATGGCTTCATCAATCTCAAAGTTGTGAAAGGTTCGACCTGCACTGAGACCAAATTTTACATAATCCGGGAAGACCCTAGATATGACATGATTCTTGGGCGCACATGGATCCATGATGGAAAAGTTGCACCAACCCCTTCGGTTGTACTTTCATCCACTAAAGAAACCCCTGACTCAGAAGAAGAAGCGGAAGATATCTCTCCATTTGAATATCTAGAGGAGGTCAAAGCCTTGACAGAACTTGCACAGAATTCTGGGGAGCATCCAAACACTTTTTTCAAGAGATTCCACGCTTAGGCAAGTCTTATTCCTTCTCATGTGCCCATATCGTCAGTTCTCAAATATGATCATTTGGTTCGAGGGCTTCACTCCACAAATGATTTAGCAATTGCAAAATGCTATGCGTAGATCATCGCACCGCAATAATATTTTACCCATTAGCTGAATCCAGAGCCTCTTCAAGCTGATCATCCAATCAAGCGATTCATTGTAGAAGACGCGGCTAAACATGACAGGCAATATGAGGGATGCTCCCTTTTGCACAAGTGTCCACATGTGCCACATCCCTGGAGTCACATCACTCGAAGGATTCCAAATCAACAGAAGATATTCAAGGCACGGATTGCAAGGCCAAACAAGTTCAAGGAAGGAGATTTGGTTCTCAAGGCAACTAAACGGGATCTCCATTCTGCAAGAAACTCCAATTGGGAAGGACCGTTTATGACCGCTAAGTCCATGATCAGAGGATATTAAAAACTGATCAACACAGATGGACGGATCCTACCAGTGATCCACAAAAATTGGCTTAAGGTATTTGTCTAGGACTACAGGACATTCGAGGTACTGGGCGCTTGAGCATTCATGATGTCTGGATTCGGCATTTTAGGATTTTCTTTCATTGTATTTCAATTCCTCCAAAACGTTTATAACACTTGCAATCAGTATTTGAATTCAGCAATTTATCAGAATTTCAGTTCATATTTCTTAAAGGAAAATCCCTATCAAATCCAAAAGAAAATCCTTAACCATCTACCAATCCAAAACCATGATATCAAAACCCAAATAAAACCTCACGTCTCTCAGAAATTCATAAGCCTAAGAGATTATGCAAAACAAATCAAAGGAAATCAGCAAAAAAAGATTTTTGCGCCTCCGCATCCTTCAAAGCCTGTAAAGCCGCCTGCTCCTTGCTCAACTCTTCAGTCAGTCTGGAGATCTTATCTTCCTTCTCCATCACAGCATCATTGGGAAGGGGTATGTTATTTTCACATGAATCCTTAATAGAATTCATATTCTTACGAAGCCACTTCACATTGAAGCCAAGTCTCTCAAAATTCTCCAAGTTGAACTCCCAATCAAATAGTACATCTGGAGTTACAGTATTTCTGGCTCTAGTGCATATATCGCTTACAACACGCAAGAGTACACTTACCTGCATTGTTAAAGCATAAGCACGCCCAGGATTCCTTTCAACAATTATATGGCCAAATTTCTCCCATATTTTCTTGTACAAACCCGCATATCCAACAGGAACGCTGAATCCACTAACCGACTCATGATACGGGAGTAAGGCATCGAACAGAGGGTCAAAAGAAACTCCTGCATTTGGGTATTCGTGCACAACCATATAGTTTTCAATTATTGGAACAACTTCTACAGTCAAGGCAACAGTTTCTTCAGTATTTTCTGCCGGTGTCCTGGGTTCTTCTATTACAGCAGCAATCTGAGTCACCACGACTCCATCAAAAACGCTTTCATGATCTTGAGGAGCATAGATGGTAGCCTCCCTATCAATATCCTCAAGGTCGCTCGTTTCGTCATTTTGGATTCCTTCATTCTCAACTTCGATATTTTGTACCTAATACGAAGATTACATGAGATTAGGATCATCCAAGCATGAAACCAAAGGAAATCATGAACTACAGCATGAAAACGGTTTAACATCATCAAGGCATTTCATTATACATGCTATATGTCATTAAAAAACGTGAAAGTCACAAAATCACGTTTTGCAACAAGTCCGCCTGAGGAGATTTTACACTGCCCTGTACAACGCAATGAACGGGGAGCAATTGGAGAAGAATCAAGGGTTGAGTCATATACCATTATCTTGGTATTGGTATTACCTACAACATGTCAAAATTTCATAGCAATCGGATGAACGAGAAAATAGATATGGTCGAAACTCGGGACTACACGATATCTGAAAAAGTTCTGAAAGTCTCATGGAAGTTCACTATTTCGTATTTTTCAGGCTCTGAACGTGCTCAAAACGTGAAAAGCTTCTTCACAAAAGCTTGGAAATTTCCTGGGCTTGAATATGCATATGCGGATCAGCAAAATCTGACATCAAAGGAAGATTCTACGACGTTTTTCTTAAAATGCTGAATTCTGAATTTTCTGGCGACGTATTTTCGGCAAAACTTGTCATATATTCACATACATTCTTGTTCAGTCATTCATAGATCAGAAAGTCTATAATTCTATGGATGAAATACAAGAGAAATACTTACTTGGGTGGTTTCCGAAGAATTCAAAGAACCAGGATTGCTCACATCAATGTCGACAGCTCCGCTACCTTCATTCGGTCTTGAACCCTGAGAGTTCTCTTTATCGCCATCCTTCGGACGACCGTCACCGGTATTCTCTACAACCATGGAATTATTCTCCTGGACATATCCCCAACAATTAGCATTTCATTCATAAAGCGCCATGATTACTGTGGGGAGAGATACTTACAACTTCTTCATCGCTCAAGTTAGAAATTGTTTGCTCAAAAGCGGAAAAACGAAGACCATCAATACTTGATGGGGCAAAGTTCTACAACGGAACAACAATATCAGTTTCATGATCCTAATAATACGGCCGAGAAAGGGTCATAACAAAGAGAGTACTAGAAACTCACCAAAGCGCCAGCTGGGGACTCTATAGTATTGGGTAACATCTTATAGCTCTTATGCCTGCCTTCTCCGCCATGAAAAACAGCCTCAATATCTGAGAAATCTACACGGATTCGAGGTCTTACAACACGACCATCATGTGATAAATTTCAACAGCATAATCAGAATACAGTTATCATAATTCTTATGGAGATTATATAACAAAGCGCACCTGAGAACATCCTGGAGACGATTTTCGCTTATCACCAGAGAGATACTTCAATCTTGGTCGACTAGAAAATATCTCATCGGAAGGACGATCCTTCACCGGAGGCTGACCAACTATCATGAATTCATGCAATCGCTCAAATTGATCGTCCCAGAAGGCTGCATAACCTGGAGTCACATAGGCAAATATGTCAGAGCAATGGAACCAGTATTTACTTTCTTCCACATGAGTATAGTCCAGATGAGGCATGAGCTTCTTAGTTGATGGTTTCCTCCTATAAATAGTCGGAATGCACTGGTTCATACCCATTTGTTGAGCTTCTCTATCAATATTATACTCTTCCACTGAAAATTCCGCGTACGAGACTGACAGCAGATGACCAGGGGTGCAACTCAACATGAAAGACCTCTCACCATCGCTCAGATCTGCACCAGACGATAAGCTAGTACTCTCTCCAGTATTGAAAGTCATTGGTTGGGAAACATAGGAAGGCACTGACACCCAAGGAAAAAAATTAAACTCAGACTCATCGTCCAACACGTCAATAAGGTGCGCCTTAGACCGAGGTTGCTTTGTGGACCAACGCATGATCCTAGCATTGTCTTTCTCAGGGAAAATGTGGCGAGCGTCAGTATTGGGTCCTTGAAAAACATTACGTGGGATGGGTGCATAATTCTTGAAGTGTTCCCACATAAAGGCTTGAAGAAACATCGTGTTAGCATAACATTCAATCTTCATGAATCTATTCGACATACTGGAGTCTATAACCAAAGAATCTAAGTTGTAATACAAGGAGCCCAAGAACAAGCTACCTATCGGAAGTTGCTCACCTTGAGACATTTTAATAGCAAAGGGGATCACGAAAGGCTTCAACAAGTTTCCGCTGTCTTCAAAGACATCTCTGGACAACCATAAACACAAGAAAGCAGCAATGGGTAATATATTGTCAATAAGTTTATCAGAAACCTCATCTTTGGGCCACCAGCGTGTCAACCAGAAAGCATAACATCCTTTACTGCTAGCCTTGTTTGATACCTCCATTGCAGCAGTCAAGATGTGAGAAATGGCGGTCTCCTCATCTGAAATATCCCCAGGGAGATTGCCCATGATTGGGAGGTGCATCAAAGCTGCAACGTCTTCCAAGGTAACGGTAAATTCTCCCCATCAGCATATGAAAGTGTGAGTGGGAATACACCAACGAGCAAGCAGAGCTACCATACTCCTTGCATCATGATAAATGAACAAATCTCCAGAAGCCTGAATATCTCTCGTCACCTGCGCCTGATCGAGCATGGCCCTCACATGAGGAAAACCCAGCATATGCCTCGCCCATCCAGCAAATTTCTCCAAAGGTGGACGAGAAAGTTTGAATTCTATAATTGATGCAAAGAAGACTCCTCGATCAAGACAAAATTGGATGACTATCTTAGGAGTCACAAATTTATTCTGAGTGACAGTTCTGGGATTTATCAGAAGACGATATGCTGGAGACTTCAGATGTTTTTTGTCTCCTGGAGTATCTTCCTCAAAGAATGCGTCATCAATGTTTGGGATGTTCTTAATCCCAGGAGCTTCATCTTCGTCTTCACCAACAGAAGCTTCATCTATGCATGTCTCATCTCTGGAGATCTCATCATCAATACACATTTCATCTCTTGAAATGTCGTTAACTTGGGAGCTGGTCATATTTATGAAGTAGCTGCAAAATTCACATTACATTCTACTTCAGCGCATCATCCAGAATCAAGGAAATACTAGCATCTAATGGTAATTCTTAACTCTTACCTTTTTACGCTTCCACTAAACAGAAGTGAGAGTAATGCTAGAGTTAATGATCCAAAATCGTCTGCTTCTTCAAAACCTACAAAAGACGTTCAAGAACTCATATTTTTCATAAAATCATGAACATTTCTACTGTGTGAACGTTCACCATAGAATTATGAAAATTAAGACATTATTTCATCATGAATAATCTTTATCTCTAAGCAACATCACATAAAACTCAAGTTTTGATTTTAGAGAAATAATATATATTTGCATATATATATATATATATTTGCATATATATATATATAAACAAAACGTTTATTTACTCACGTAATAAATAAATAAATAAATATTTTCAACATGAGCCAGGATCATAAAAATAAATCGTGGATACTCCACAGTTCAAAAATAAATAAAAATAAATCCATGAATCTACCATGGTTTTGCAAAACCCTTGTCCTTCGTGCCGTCATACGTCTTCAAGACGAAGGTTTATTTCAATTTTATGAAAACTCATGCATTACACGATAAATTTTTACATGAAAGCTCATACATAAAATTTTATCACTGAACACAAGTTCATGTATACATAAAGAAGAGAACTCGTTTCTCCGCATCATCATTATTCTTTAAAACGAAGATTTTACTTCGGTTTTGTGAAAAATTAATTTTTTCGTGATAAAACTTTGGCTCACAAGAAAGCTCATAAACATAGTTTCATCACTGAACCTACATATTCATATATGAAAAGAAATCACTCCTAAATCAGGGATCATTACTAGTTTTCAAAAACTAACGATAAAACGAACATATGTTTTCAAAAACGAAGGTCTTTTCAACGAAACCCACAATCATATATACACGGGTATGTAATTTTATCATGATCAATATGTGAATAACCCATAAAACTCATGAGCATCAGCAAAAAAAAAAAAAAAAAGTTTTGGACGCATACCTGTCGGCGCCGGTGAAGAACTGCCGCACGGTGACGGCAATGACGGCGGCGCTGGAGCTCCGACGAAATTTTTTTTCTTCCTCTCATGGTGCTGGCGTGAAGATGATGAGGTGACGGGAGCTGCTGGTCATGATAAAATTAAAAAAAAAAAAGGAGAAGCAATTCCTTTTATATCAAACTTTGTTTCCAAAACCTAATTTTCTAAAGATTTCCTTATTGGCCCGGCCCGCGAATCCTGAACGACCAAGATCCTGTCATCCAAATCAGCGGTTCAACATCAATTCATGCTCACCAAATTTCATTCTATCATGCCACTAGAGTTTGCTTTCAAGTCATGATATGCTCGTACGATCGAAATCTGGTAACATCTTAACTTACGACTGAGTTCAATTACTTGCACTGTTATGACCAGAAAATCACCATTCAATGCTGACTGAGGAACACGGCTTTCCTCACTAAGCAGGGGACTTAATGTAGATGGTGGATTTTTGACAAGGGCTAAAATCGTAAACCCATAATTATACGACCTCTGATTCAGAAATCAGAGGTGAATATTGAGACACGGGTCTCTCATCGAATCCTCTAATGGAGAATACTTTATCTCAGAGTGCATATAGATATGTAGTCTCACAGCTGGAAAACGGCATATCTCATGAGTACTGAGCACTTCAGTAATTATTTCTATCACGGGATGAACAACTCCCGAACAACTTACTCTGCTAGTATAAAGTCATAAATTAATTATTTCTAAATTCTTGGATTCATCCGCAGAATTTCTGAAAATATTCAAATATTTTCGCAGATATCTCATTGATATCTCATTACGCAAACCATGGTTCTTCCCAGCAGAAGTCCATGGATTAGTAATAAATATTAGACGCACAGGCATCAGAGCTACCGCCAGAGCAAGCCTTGTCTCAAACCTAAATGGAATTTCTGAAAATATTCAAACATTTTCGCAGATATCTCATTACGCAAACCATGGTTCTTCCCAGTAGAAGTCCATGGATTAGTAATAAATATTGGACGCACGAGCATCAGAGCTACCACCTGAGCAAGCCCTGTCTCAAACCTAAATTCTTGGATTCATCCACAGAATTCCTGAAAATATTCGAATATTTTCGCAGATATTTCATTACGCAAACCATGGTTCTTCCCAGCAGAAGTCCATGGATTAGTAATAAATATTGGATGCACGGGCATTAGAGCTACCACCTGAGCAAGCCATGTCTCAAATGGTGCAAGTGTATTCATTAATGATACATTAATAACCATCGCACGAACGGGTATTTCAAAATACGATTAAACAATGAACCTATGCAAAATAGGATGAAAAATAACAAATAAATAAAAATTGACCAAGGCGCTGGGAGCATGGGCTCACTGACCGGCCGACCGTGCCGTGGTCAATCTCACACCAGTTTCATATTTTTGTTGTTTTATCTGAGTTTATGAAAAACCTTTCATTTTGAACGAATATCCTTTGTTTTGAGGAAACTCCTCAATCGCATGGTGCTTCACGCGGAGGAAATAATATAAAATTAGGAAAAATGTGATGGAGCGTGACCATTGGCCAACCATCCATGACTTGGTTCCATCCGGCCCACACTTCATGATTCCTCATTATTTTATTATTATTTCCCTAATTTGATGAAAACTCCTTAATCTCATGATATTTCCTTCGTCCAATGAAAAATAATAAAAATTAGGGAACCCGTGTGCACGGGCCATGGCCGGTCGGCCAAACCCTAGATGGCTCACACGTCCCACTCTTTTATTAGCATATTTTTCATGTTTTCATAATCCCATGAAAATTCTTTGATTTCATGATATTTCCTTCAAATTATGAAAGTTCCTTCAAATCATGAAATAATGCATAAAATAGGGAAAACGCACGGGACCGGGCCTTGGTCGGCCAGTCATGCTCCAAGCCGGTCCCACACGCTCACACGTCCCTTATTTTATTATTTATGATTTTTTATGTTTCCCTCATCTGATGGAAACTCCTTGATTTCAACAAAACTCATTCGTTTTATCATATTAGGAAAAATGTTATGGGACCGACCCCTTGAATTTTTCCTGAATTTTATTCTCTGGCTGTTTTCACCTCCCTAAAGAGCTTAAAACCTAAATATTCCCGCGAAGGGAGAGAGGAAATTCTTTTCCGTACGGAATGGATGGGCGGACCAACAAAATCCGAGTCCGTATGAGAAATCTATGTTGATTCTACCAAAGGACGCTAATTAGGGTTTCAACCAATCTGGGGAGTGCTCAAACGATCAACATTTGATCCCGTGACCACCCAGGGCCGGTTTCATGACCCCTTGGTCGGTCCTTCACCTCTTCATAATTCCTTCGCTTTTCATTATTTTCCTTCATCCGATGAAGTTTTGACGGTTTTATCAGAAAACCTTAATTTTGTCATATTTTCTCAAATGGTCGCTCAAACGTGCACCAGAAAATATCAAAATTCTCAGAACTGAGACACGGATGTCTCAATGATGAAAGCATGTTACCTTGACCGACCAAGGTTGGCTTTTTGGCTCGCAATGAGCCAGTCCCACATGTTTCTCACAATATGACCTAATTTGCATAATAGCACGTATTAGGTCCAAAAACTCTCCAAAAAATTTCAGAATTTGACGGAGCGATCATCATCTGATCCCGTGACCACCTAGGGCCGGTTTCATAACCCCTTGGTCGATCCCTTATATTTTAATAATTAATTAGGTTTTATCACCTAATGCTGAACCCAGCAGTAATTCAGTAAATGATTAAACTAGCATTTAATCATACTTTCAACAACTCATCAACTCTTCAAAGAGGTCTTGGATTTTGCTCACGTGAGCATATGAGAATTTCATGGTCGATCCACGATCCCATGAATCCGGTTCTCCTTCATTCTATGGTTAATTTCAAATAAACCATCAATTGGTCATCAATTGATCAAATTAGGGTTTTTGAATCCAAGGATCATGATTCCAGATTCAAACACTAATAATTTCACACTGATCTCATGATCGGTATTCTTATTAATTATGCTCGGTTCAACTACCAGCGCTTTAATTAATATTTTATTTTGTTCACGCTACCAATAATTCATCAAACGAGCAACACTTGCTCAGATGAGCAATATTTACTCAAAGAACTATCAATATTAAAATTAGCGAGCAACACTTGCTCTCCTCAACGTGAGGATCCTATCACTGTCTCAGCAGACACGTTTGATTCATGAGTTGTAGAATATTCTACAAAGTCATGTTTAACTCAGCAAATACGTGGACTCATAGTCCCACGAAGTCATGAAATCAGCAACTGACTTAATTAACCACGAGACATCAATCGTGTCACTTGGGGGGATATCAATTAGGGTTTTGGTTTGGCGGTCTACGGCACGTGTGTTCAAACACATGATGAAATGTTAGCAAGTCGTGAAATTAGTTGAGGGAGTTAGTGAAGTAGTGGGTGGAAAATCAACCAAGTCTCTGCACAATGGGCGCAACTGGTTTCAAGCACTATTTCCATTTCTCCACTGCTTCACTCCATCAACTATCACACTTCATGGGATCATGGTGTTTTCAACTCCGGAATTATATAATGTCTCTGAATCCTGATTGAAAGGACAAGATTCGAAGAGTTCTAAAACATTCGAACGATAATCGTCTGAACGAGCAATTTCTCACCAAAGTTCATACAGACGCTCATTTGTCTACACGAACTCACAGAAATTACTCTCAATCAGGAAACATTCAATCATTCAGAGCATTTCACACTGAAATCATAACACATTTACAATCTCAGATCACCATTGATCTCACACATTTCTCATCTTCCCTCCTACAGATCAACCCATCCTCTCTTGTGACCGAATTTACTCTGGAACGACCATTGTCTTGGTTTAGGCCGGAGTACTACAGATTGGTATCTCGAACTTAAATCACCCCCTTCATAGAGGTGCATCTGTGTGAGGTTGAACATTTCGCTCGGTTCAATAAATCTCCTCCGTACGGTCGTCCTCAATTCCGCAAAAACCAGCATATCATTTTTCCCCATCTACAGTCGCGTGATCTGATCTTGCTGTTTCTATTGTATCGAGTACAATTGTAAAATTGGCTCGAGATTAATTTCTCCGATATGAAAGATTGAAAAGTAGTCACAAACATCTTCGTCTCATCGTTTGTGATTCAAAAATATCTTGTTTCGCTAGTCGATTAAGATTATTATGAGGTGATTTATAATTCTAGTCTGTTCTTCGGGAATATAAGTCTGGGTTATCGATTGGTTCCTGTTCACCTTGATTTACCGAAATACGAAACAAAACTCGTAGGAATTTCTGTGGGAGACAGATTTATCTATTCCTGTAAAATTTTCAGTGTGATACAAATTTGTTTATTAAAGTCTTCGATTTTGGTCCTAGCAACTCTTAGTTGTGGGTGAGATCAGCTGAGGGAATCAAGTACGTAGTATCCTGCTGGGATCAGAGACATAAGGAGCGCAACTATAACTTAGATCAGTATGAGATTGATTGAGGTTCAACTACAGTCCATACCGAAGTTAGTTTGTAGTAGGCTAGTGTTCGTAGCGTCTTAATACAGTGTGTGTTCAATTTGGACTAGGTCCCGAGGTTTTTCTGCATTTGCGGTTTCCTCATTAACAAAACTTCTGGTGTCTGTGTTATTTATTTTTCGCATTATATGTTGTTATATAATTGAAATATCTCAGGTTGTGCGTTGAATCAATCAATTGGGAAATCCGACCTTTGGTTGTTGATTAAAATTGATTGATACTTGAACATTGGTCTTTGGTACCGTTCAAGTTAATTTCTCTTTTAATCAATTAGACTCACATATTTCTTTTTGCTTGAGTAAGTATTGAATCGATAAATTGACATATAACTCTTTGATATAATTTTTATTAAGATTGAGTTTGACTGTCTACCATAAAGTTAAGTTATTTTGAGTGTCGTGGAGGAGCACGTTCTTGTTCAACAGGAATAGCCTGATTAGGGCTCTTCTCCTCGTCACTAGAAATGTCAGGATCAACAACTGCTACTGATTCTGGAATTTCCTTGACTTTCTCAATTGTCTCGGTTGGAGGCAATTCAGCAGGAGAGCTATCATGACGAAAATTGCTCAGATCATCAATGATGACATTTGCAGATTACATCAGAACATGGGTTCTGAGATTAAATACTCAAAAACCATGACTATCAGATGCATAGCCAAGAAAGATACCTTTATCACTTTTATAATCAAATTTCCATTTCTGTTCTCGATCTTTCAGAATGTAACACTTACTTCCAAACACTCTGAGATAGTGTAGGTTGGGATTCTTACCGTACCACAACTCATAAGGAGTATTTAGGGATCTTGACCGTATGTAGATACGGTTGATCAAATAGCATGCCGCAAAAAAAGATTCTCCCCAAAACTTTAACGGTAAGTTTTTGCTATGGAGCATTACCCTTGCCATTTCCTGAATGTTCTTATTTTTCCTTTCCGCAACTCCATTTTCTTGTGGAGTAATGGGTGGTGAGTATTGTTGAATAATCCCCAGTTTGTCACATAATTCAAACACCTTAGTATCTTTGAATTTAGTACCATGGTCGATTCTAATTTTCTTTAGCTTGCGACCTTGTTCATTCTGGATTCTATTAACAATAATCCTGAATTCACCAAGGGTTTCATTCTTATGAGCTAAAAATGCCACCCTAGTGAATCTAGTGTAATCATCTACCATAAATAAAGCATACTTCTTTCCAGCAACAGTAGGTTGTTGAATAGCGCCGAAGAGATCCATATGAATTAAATCAAGTGGAGCTTTAGTGAGAATATCTAGAGATGATTTATGTGGAACTTTTGTTTGTTATACCCTTTTGACAGGCACCACAGACAACCTCAATTTAGCATTGATTTTGTGAACACCTCTAACAAGTTCTTTATTGATGATCTTAGTTAGAAGGCGATAATTGATGTGACCAAAATGTTCATGCCAAAGATTAGTAGATTCCACCTTAGTCAAATTGCAACAATTGCTAAACTGAGTATCTAAGAGATAACAGTTATTTTTACCACGAGTTACCTGAAAAATTACATTTCCAGTTTTGTGAACAATGTTACATCCATTCGCATTGAAGAAAACTTTATGGAGATCTAATTATGATGAAGCATTTATAGAGATCTAATTATGATGAATCATTTATAGAGACTTTACTATCCATAGAGTGAAATTGTTACAAACACAGACTTATGAGGTCTTAAAGATACTTGCCGTATCTGATACCAATTGAAAAAACGGGGGTCTAACAACCACACCCAATATTTATTTTCGGAAATATGTATGGACAAACTCCAATATATTTCCAATAGAATCAACTAGACGGTCAGACTCAATCAAGGAAAATACATCCAAGATTTATATCCATGTTTCTTAATGTAATCAGCAAATCAAATAGATGGAAATCCGTGAGCCTGATTATTATGATAAATAACTTGAATGGTACCAAAGACCAATGTTCAAGTGTCAATCAATTTATATCAACAACCAAAGGTTGGATTATCTAATTGATTGAACTATACACAACCTGTGATATTTCAATAATATATAAAATATAGTGCGGAAAAAAAATAACACAGACACCAGAAATTTTGTTAACGACACCATGTTGTATTAAGCCGCTACAGACTCTAGCCTACTACAAGTTAACTTCAGACTAGAATATAGTTGAGCCCTAACCGATCTCACACTGATTAAGGTACATTCACGTTCCTAACGTCTATGAATCCCAGCAGGACTCTACGCAATTGATTTCCTTAGCTGATCTCACCCATAACTAAGAGTTTCTACGACCCAAATTCGAAGACTTGATAAACAAATCTGTCTCACACAGAAAAGTCTATTGAATAGATAAATCTGTCTCCGATAAAAATACCTACGAGTTTTTGTTCCGTCTTTTGATAAATTAAGGTGAATAAGAACCAATTGACCGGTCTTATATTTCCAAAAAATAGCCTAGTAATATCAATCACCTCACAATAACTTAACTATATGGTAGCAGAACAAGTTATTGCGGAATCACAAAGAATGAGACGAAGAGCTTTGTGATTACTTTTTATATCTTACCTATCGGATATAAATCTAGAGCAAATTTTAGTGAAGATAGAACTCGATACGATAAAGAAAAGTAAGATCAGAACACGCAACTATAGAGAAAATAGTTGGGTCTGGCTTCAGAATCCCAATGAAGTCTTTATTTCGTTAACCGATAATGGTTTTAGGAAAAATCTAGGTTAAAGGAGAATCGACTCTAATCGCAACTAGTATCACACATGAGGTGTGGGGATTAGTTTTCCCAGTTGCAAGAGTTCTCTCTTATATAGTCTTCAAATCAGGGTTTGATAACTTTGGAACAAAGCAATTAATATTCACTGTTAGATGAGACCTAATTTAAGATTCAAGCTAATATCTTCCAACCGTTAGATTGAACTTAGCTTGTTACACAAAAATGAAATATACTTTCATTTAGATATGGGTAACCATACCTAAACACGTATATTGAGTAGGCTCAATAATAGTAATTGAAGTTAGCCATATGAACACTTTTATCTTAACCTTGTTCATCTTAACACTTCTAGATCAATTGATAATCAAATGAATCTAATTGTATTACTCATAGAGTTGTTCAATTGTTAATATTCTCATACAAGTATACAAGACACAATTGAAGCAAAATCAGTTTGATTCAAAAGAATCAGTTCATGAACATTTTAGCCACGGTTTGCAAATATTGCATTCCTTAATTTATTAATGTATTTATTCATGAGTATGAAATTATACTTAACCGATTTAAGAACTTGAACCACTTAAGTTTGTGAACGGGTACACGAACTTAAGTTCCGGACATTGGTCACAAGCCGACAGTTTAAAAACGGGTACGCAAACTTTAGCTTCGGACCGAACTCAGTTGAAATCGTTTGCGAACGGATATGCAAACTTAAGTACCCTGAATTAAATAGTTGAATAAGTTTGCGAACGGGTATGCAAACTTCTGGTCCTGAATTCCGTCAAAAACATTTCGTACACTAAGTACACAAACCGTAATGTATCCAGACTTTAGTTTTAGCTCTTAACTCCCATTTCAATCATTGAAACATTCTTAGAAGTCGGGAATAGCTATCTCACACAAACTGTTAGCTTCAAAGCAATTTTCAAGTGATCGAATGATTAATACGAAACTTTTAGAGCCTACATTAAATGATTGTCTCACATGAATCATGTAAGATGTTACCAGGTGATTTTCACATGATCATCTTTTGACTTTCGTCAAGAATAATGATGAATGTGGTTAAAGAAAAAGCTTTCCAACACATATTTTGAGAAAGATATAAGCAAGTTAAACTCAGCTTGAAATATCAAATGTGTATAAAGTAAAGTTTATATGGCTATACGACTTTTGTCTCAATAGGAGATAAAATAAAAATAGACTTCTGAGTGATAAATGAGTTCAAGTCTCCACATACCTTTTGTTGATGAAGTTCCACAAGCTCCCCTTAGTAGGTTTTCGTCTTCAATCGATGAACGACGTGAAGTCTAAAGCTCAACTACACATTCTATCCTAATCCGAGACATATCTATAAGTAGACTATAAATCAAGACTTATAGTCTTGAAAAACAAGCTTGAGATAGCAACGCTTGCGAGTTCGACTGAGCAATGCTCTAACAAAATCCATTATTATGGAAAAACGTGGCTATGGTGAAGTGTCTTGGATTTTAAAAGCTCCTACATGCTCTTATGGTTTTTCCGTGTAGAGAGCCATTATGAAATTTAACTCAAAATTTATGAGATTTGTGAAATTTAAAGTCTCAAATGGTTTGAAGGTCAGATTTTGGGAGGACATATTTCGATGAAAGTGGGAAACTTCCGGACCTGAATTGGATTTATGATTTACAAATTAAAATTTGCTTTCCTAATCTTTATTTTATTTTTAGAGCCAAGTCTTCTTCAATTGCAGATATGTGTGTGACTATTGGTAACTCAATCACTTGGAATTTACAAGTCCCAACAAGAATGAATATTGCTGCTAGAATCGAGCTTGCCATGCTTAACTCTGATCTTAACAATTTCAATTTCAATCATAACGGTGAAGATGAACTTCAATGGAGTCTTAGCAAGGATGGTGCTTTCTCTGTTCATACAATATATGATAAATTAACTGAAGAAGCTGATCATTTGAATGTTGATCCTATTTTCTCTCATATTTGGAGACTGAAATGTCCTCCAAAAATAGGTTTCTTCCCATGGCTTGTGGATCACAACAGATTGCCAACTAGGGATTTTTTTCTCAGCAAATGGATTGATGTTCCAGTGGAATGTGTCTTTTGCAATGAACCTAAATCTACTTCTCATATTTTACTATGTTGTAAGTTTGTAAGAAAAGTTTGGGAGGTTCTTCTTAGTAAACTGAATTGGTTCTTCTCCAAGCCCTTGACTGTAACATCTGCTCTTCATGTCTAGAAAATTATTCAGCATTCAAAGGCTAGTTCAGCAGTATGGGATATGATTCCTGCAGCAGTTTTATGGTGTGTATGGAAAGAGAGAAATGCTCTAGCTATCTATGAGTATAACACTGTTAGGGTAGACGATGTCATGAAAAACTGGTTCCAATTTTACTTTGATCCTTACTGAACTTGGTAGTCTGTTACCAGTTTAGCTACTTTTCTTGTTTTCTTTTAGACAATTACGGGTCGAGGAATTCCAAAACTAGCAATAAAACCATCAACGAGCCACCGGATTGCACACTCGAGCAGCTAGGAAACAGTTCATAAAACATTCAAGCACAGTAGAAAATTAACAACAAATAAAGATAGAAATTGAAAATATACTTTATGTAGACCAATCAATTACTCATATTCATGAAATCAATTTTAACTCTAATCATACAAAAAATTAGTTACGCGTGGAGTACATGTTCTCGAAAATTTAACACAGAGAACTAAAGAGGTCAAAGTGTCAGAAAACGCAAGACAAAACCCAATCGTGGCTGGTGGTAGTATGGTAGTATCTCTTCAAGATATAGTTGATAGTCGCAAGGTGCTAGTAATGCGGAATGAACGAACTTATGATATTGGTGGTGTGGTGCGTGTACTATAGGTGGAAGAGGTGGTGACTGCGATAAGGAGTTGTTGTATAAGTGCTTGCTGCTATGCTAGGATGTCAGGAACCTCCCTGTTATATTTATGGTGATGGAAGTGAACTGTTGATGGATATATGCAAAACTGATGGAGATGCATATGGTATGCAGACTTGCGATGATGAAGATGGTTGTGGTGGATCGCTGAAACTAGGGTTGCGAGCAGTGGTGAGGGAGTATGTGATTGTTGTAGCCTTTTCTCCCTTTTATAGCTTCACCTTTTCTTGTTCTCAAATCTTGCAAATAGATACCTAACTCCTATTTCATCTCGACTTATAAATTACCTTTCCATCTCCTCTGTTAATCTCGAATCGATGACAATATAATATCCCAACAAAAATACGTGTGCACTGAATTTCCGGTTTAGAACTCTTTCCAAATTTCAATCTGCCGACAACCCATCTTCTAGTTCATCTCAAACTCATCATATCTTAAAAACTTTAGATACACCAATCAAGGCCATGGTTAACCCACGACAGTACTTGGTGCAGCATGAGAGAAGCTAAGCTGAAAACTGGTCACTGAGGACTTTTGACAAACACCTTGTGTGCATCTAGCGAATGGTGAAGTCTATGTATTTATTGTACATTGGAGATTGCAAAAACTCCTTGAACTTGGTAGTAGCTTCTTCTCTATTCAGTGTAGAGATTGGACATAGTGAATGATGCAGTACTGGGCTTGACCTAGTTTAGATAAGAATACTATTCAGGTGCCCTGCTTGTTTGCCCCCTGTCATATTCAAATGTGTTAACAGGTGCTTTCCCTGAGGAGATGGTGTAGGCTCTCCAGCAAATTCAATTTCCATCACATATAAAGTTTATATCCTTCAATGTTTGAGTCTACTAACATCTCAGGCTCTCAAACAACGAATTGAGCTCCTTTTAATCTTCTTTGGCGTAACATGACCCCAAAATACCTATAAAATGCAAACGAATCATAATATACACTAATTTATAAGAGAAATTGCAAATAAAGTATACACAATAGATAGTAAATCAAGTTATTTTAGACACCTATCATGAAACATCATCCGTGATGTGTTGAGAAGCTCCAGAATCAACATACCATGTATAATCATCATCATGAATAACATCACCAGCTAACATGGCCTGAATGTTGCGTGGTGGTTGTCGACCTTGATAGGTTAAGTTAATCGATTTGTGAATTCTAAATCAATGTGAGCAAAATTTTGACAGAACTGATAAGGTATTTGAGGCCATATCAACAATAAAGTCGTCCATATTGCAGCGTTACCATCTCTTTATTCTCCTGTTTATGATGCTGATTTCTTCAAACCTCGGGAAAGCATCCCTGGTTCACCAAGAAGAATCTACAGCACGCCGCTCTCTAGTTGGAAATCAATCGATAAAGATAATCAACTATCATCTCCAACACCTGCATGAAATACCAAACTCTCAAAGTCAACCAAACCGCTCAGATATCATCCTGCTAAGGTTCCATCCAAGAGAGGACATAATTCTGTAACCAGCTACGATGCAAAAGAAAAAGTAATCTACCTTAGACGACGAGATTAACAATTAACATGAGTGACCAATGGAAGTTCTCCATATCCAAAAGAGTGTTATCACATTGAAGAGTCGTGTGAAGACGAAGTCCAAGATGCTCCATGACAACTACAAGATGGTACAGATTCCACAACTGATAGTCTCTAGACGGTCAATATTGGAACAGTTGAAAACTCAAGACTCATCTCAATCATTTCAGCTATGCATGTCACTCGAAGAACAAATAGGATTATTGGACTTGTTAAAGGAATATCAGGATATCTTCGCTTGGACATACGAGGAAATGACGGGTCTAAATGAAAAGTTGATCACTTATTATCTTCACATCATCCCTGGATCTAAACCTATCAAGCAATCGCCTAGGAAATTTCGGTATGACGTTGAAGATAAAATCAAGATCGAGATCCATAAATTTTTGGTCGCTGGATTCATCAAGCTCATTCAACATTCGAGTGGTTGTCTAACGTCGTTCCTGTCAAAAATAAGAATGGCCAAATCAGATATTGTGCAGATTTCAGAAATCTAAACAAATACTACCCCAAGGATGACTACCTACATAACACTGATATGCTCATTGATGAAACTAGTGGTCATGGGATGTTCTCATTCATGGACGGTTACAATGGCTATAATAAAATCAAGATGTACGAGCACGATGCCAGCAAGACAACATTCCACACTCTAATTGAAAACTTATATTATACAGTGATTCCCTTTGGTTTGAAGAATACATGAGCCACTTATCAACGAGCCATGACCACGATCTTCCATGGCATGATGTACAAATAAGTAAAGGATTATGTCGATGATGACGTTGTCAAATCAAAGACTCGGGCATCCTACTTGGAAGTTCTACATCAAGTCTTTGAAAGGTGCAGAGGATGCAAATTGAGAACAAATCCCTTGAAATGCGCCTATGTAGTTTCCCCCCAAAAAAATCTAGGGTTTCAGGTGACTGAAGAGATAATTAAAGTTGATCCAGTCAAGACACATGCCACCATGTCTCCTTCGTGGACCGTGAAAGTAAACGAAAGCTTCATGAGCAAGGTAAACTATATCTGACATTTCATTCCTGGATTGGCTCAACTCATTACTTCATTCACACCACTGTGGAAGAAACGAGAAAGATTCATCTGGATATCCACTCAGCAAGATGATTTCCAGTAGATACAATAGATACTGATGTAACCCATTATCATGAAATATCTTGTACAAGGACGACCATTATTCATTTACACTGCATCTAGAGAGGTCGTTGTTGGAGAATTCCTCGCTCAAGAGAATGATGAAGGAGTCAAATGTCCAATTTGTTATTTCAGGAGCACATTGAAAGATGCAAAACTCAGATACCCTAAAGCCGAGAGAGCATGCTTAGCACTGGTTCATGTCATTCAGAAGTTCAGACACTACTTGTTTTCAAACATAATCTTATTGGTCACTAAAACATATCCAATAAAGTTTCTATTATCCAAGACAGCTTTGATAGGAAGACCCATGAAGTGGTTGCTTCAGATGTTAGATTTGGATATAAGATGTATCTATCTCAAGGCGATCAATGGTAAAGTAGTTGTATATTTACTTGTGGCTTTTCCTGGAGAAGACGTTACCATGTTACATGAAGACATACCCGGGGAGTTTCCAGAAGTCTCGGTCATCAAAGAAAAAACATGATTGTTGTATTTTGATGGGTCAGCTACACCCAACAATGATACTGGGGGGCAGGTGTGGTCTTAGTATATTCAGAGGGTGAAGTTTTCTCACACACATTCAAATTAGACTTCCACTGCACCAACAATTCGGCAGAACATGTAGCTTTTTTATTAGGGTTATCATTGTCAAAGAAATCAGGAGCAACACATCTGGAAATAAGGTGTGATTCAAATTTGATGATAAACTAAATGAACGATATATAATCTCTCAAGGAAGTAGCACTTGCTCCATTCAGAGCTGAGGCACAAAGGCTATCAACACATTTTGCTGATGCCAAGATTATCCATACTGGCTGTACCATCAACATGCATATTGATTGTGTGGCAACACTTGCTTCGAAGCTGTAATTTGAAGGATTAAAGAAAACCATAGCAGTACTGAGATGTTCCTTACCGTCCACTTGGCTCATGCAATATGAAGACGTCAAGGAAAATGATTGGAGGACACCTATCATCCATGAATTGAATAACTCTATTCCAAAAGGAAAGATCAATCTTAAAAAAAAAAAACTAAAGAGTTTCTTCCTGCTTCATGGAGTATTATATCATCGTAACCCATATGGTTCATTATCACAATGTCTTGGATATGACGAAGCACAACAACAAGTCAAAGTATTCATAACGAAATATGCGGACAAACATTGGTGATAACTCTTTATAGGTGATCTCAGCGCCTTGGATATTATTGCCCACCATGGAAACTCAGTCGAGGTTACTACAAGGATCATACTCGAATTTTTAAGTGCTACCACATCAACTAGAGGTTATAACGATTCACCTTGCTGGGGACTGGAGAGAGCCTTACATCAAATACCTTTGTGATAATGACCTACCTTCAGAGAAAAAAGAAGCAGTCAGGCTGACTATGGAATTTAAGAGGTTTGTTTTTCACGATGTAATTCTATATCGCAAAAGTTTTGGAGGAAATCTACTAAGATGCCTAGCAGAACATGAAATTTTGATGACTTTAAAAGAAATTCATGCATGAGAACATCAAGGAAAGATGAAGTTATTTCTCCAACTTCACAAGATATATTATTGGCCGACCATGAAAAATGATGCAACTTCCTATGTTCAGAAATGTCATCAGTATCAAGTTCATAGTAATCTCATTCATACTCATTGCCTTCCATTACATTCTGTGAGTAGTCCATGGCACTTCTATAGCTGGGGACTGGAAATCATTGGTAAAATTAATCATGCATCATCAAAGCAGTATGAGTACATTCTCACAGCAACTGAGTACTTCACCAAGTTGGTTGTAGCCATTCTTCTTCGAAGAACCACTAGTGTCACTATTGCGGCATTCATCAAGGAGTATATCATATGCAGATTTGGTGTTCCTAAACACATCATTATATACAATGGTACTTCTTTTGCCAACAAACATGTAACATAGTTTCTCCAGGAATATTGAGTCAAACAAATATTCTCTACGCCGTACTATCTGTAAGGGAATGGGAAAGCAGAAAACACGAATAAGACTTTGATCCAGATCCTTAGTCGAACAGTGCATGATAACCGAAGAACATGGCACGAGAAATAACCTATGGCGTTGTGGGCATATCTAATTGCGGCAAGAAGTTTAACTGGGACTTCACCATACTCCCTCGTCTACGGTGCAGATGCTGTTTTTCCAGCTGAAATCAAAATTCCTTCAGCGATGATTTTAATAGCTAGTGGAGTACACTAGGATGAAGCTGAAATATCAAATTCCAGAGTTGTTGATTTAGACGCAGTTGAATCAAGAAGGTCCAAAGTCGAGAAATACATAAAGGCTTACATATGAAGGGTTTCCAAAGCATATGGATAAACGGTAAAACCCAGAACTTTTCGAGTAGGAGATTTAATACTGAAAACTGCAAAGCATATTCAAGAAGACGTGCCTGCTCCAAAGTTGTCATCGAAACAGAAGGTCCCTATATGGTCATTAAAACTACACCCAATGGATATTACAAATCCTTGCTTTTAGGGGTGGGTTAAAGGGACCATAATCAATGGCAAGTGGCTCAAAGTATATTATGCTTAGTCGCAAGTCGACTATCGTTTTAAATTTTAGAGTGTAATTTTTATTCCTCCAAAGAGAAATTTCCTAAAATGCTCCATTGATCATTCAAAACTCAAAAAACAGATTACACCAATCTAAGAAAAATTCTCACATTTATCATCAGTCAATCAAACCTTATTCAATAAATAATTTTGAACCTATAAAACATTAAAAGACTCTAAAGCATCCCATCCAACAACAAGTAATTCCTACTGCACACCATTTCAAGCCTCTTCAGGTAGTCTTCGGTCTTGATCCTTAAGTCTTGAATCGCTTTGTCCATCCTTGTGGACCCCATGGCTAGAGATTTTTGTTCCTCTATGATAGCATTGGCAGAAGTGATTGCATTGGAAGCGATGAACGCCCTGTCAATCATATCACTTGTACACTTGTTTCGGACATCACGAAGATTTTTATTTTTCATCTCCTCGACCATGGGAAAAAATCTATCTATAACAGTCACGAAAGTCTGTGCAAAGTTTCTCCATAACTCAGTGGTTTCGATATGTCGATACCTTTTATGGTGTAGGTGGCGGAATAACACTTGGGTACTATAAAACAACCTACATGCTGGTTGTCGCGGCATGGGTTCTTTATGTGAAGATCGAAAGAAAGTTCAGCAACTGGATATTCATGGACATAAATTCCCTGTTCAACTTCAGCAGGGTTAGCAGATAAGATGGCGGGAGTCTCATCATCATTAGTAACAACCACAGTCTTGTCATTTTTTCTCTTTTCAGCGTCAACATGGATGTCAACCTTCCATGACAAGGAAAAAAGTTTGTATTCAACATAAACCCTGGATAAACTGGCTGAAAAAAATACTTACTGCTGTTCCAATATCGACCGCCTGAGCAGCACCAAAATGTGCAAGTGCTTTGATAGTATTTTTAGTTCTCAGATTGTTTGGAGAAGAATAAGAAATACGATCAACTTGATATGCCCGTAGAAAATCATATCTTGATTAGTTACCAACAACGAAGATAAAGAAGCAGAATGGAATATATCTTACCATCTTGGATGCTTCAGCTCTGCGACTTGAAGGAGACTCGAGAGATGATGCGATTCTATCAGATATGTTGTTAGGGCAATGCTAGGTTGAACCCACCAAGCATTGGTATGTCAAGGTTGATTGTCATATTTTAGTATCAAAACTCAATTAGAGTCTCTTGATTAAGATTACTAGAATCAACTTTTGTTTAGCTTAAACTAGAAAGTCTAAGAATATTGAGACATACAAGTATTAATATGAAGACCTGAAGATCGAGAAGACATTATCCTTCCACTTGAGGTTAGTAATATTGACTTGACCTTGTTTTCATTCATATCATTTCTTTCAAGTCGTTTAAGATTGAAAACATAACATGCGAGGTTATATATGTTACTCTAGTATTAGACTTGGTCATATTATTATCATCAAAGTGTCAAGGAAGTATATACCATTTGTTGAATGATTTGATATGGTATATTGGGAGTCAAGGTAGAACCGATCCCAAGAGAAAAACCAATTTCCGATATTCACATATACTTTAGGGTTTGTGTGAGTTTGGAATGAGGGTTTGCTAGATAGGAAAGTTTTAGATGTCGACATAATTTGAACATGTGCATAATTTTATAGTTGATTGTTCAAAGATATTCCTCGATACTCAAGATGATCCCGAACCGAAATATTGGAGAATTTATGTTCGAATTTATATTTTTTGATTTTCCACCAAGGATGTTTGGACAACAAGAAAATTCCAAAACCGAAAAGATTCTCAAGATATGCAATAAAGTACCTAATTTCGATTTTCTTATTTCCAATTAATATCCAACCTGTAATTCCGAAATCTCTTTTAGAAAATATCTAATATTAGCTTAGTACTTGACTAATATAGCTTTTCTAGAGATATGTTTTATTTCTGATTCGCTGATTTGAGCCCCTAAACAAACTTAAAACTCAAAAAGATTCTATGACATGGATGGGAAATTTTTCGGGCATGATAAAGTTGGGGTAGACCATCGAAAAAGGATGCCAGATGAGAATTTTACAACATTTTTATGAAAGGAATTATTTCTGTATTTTTCAGAAAATGAATTACAAAGAGAATCCTCATTCATCCATTTGGTTCTTTATTCATTCATTCAATAGAATACATACGAAAAGGATAAGAAAGCATGCAATCAAAGAATTATTGCTTAAAAGGTCCTGACCTAAGCTGTATGGATAAAAAAACTACTGGAATTTCAAGACAACATCTACAAACTAAGAAAAATAAAATATGCATCTACTAAGAGTGGTGCATTGAGCAAGAAGACTAGTTTTCATAGTCACGGCTATCTTCATGTTCGTCATTGGCCACCTATGTTTCAGATTGTATGCACATAATTCAACACTCACCATGTGTCATTGGATAGACACGTGGGAAGCATGTGGCACAGGGAATCAAGATCTGATGACACACACATACATCCAAGAAGCATGTATCATCAAGAAGGGACCCTCATCTAACCAATTCAATGGCTCTGATTGAGGAGTACCGAGGCGTGATGATACTACGAAGCACCAAGGATCACCCTTGTGTTCGCTTTATCCCATCTCGAGAGAGATCCAGCATCGATGGCCGAGATGCATCCCACTGACGCGGATGTGACTAGAGCAGGGGACAGTTGTCTAGCGCGTGCAGACAGCTCAACTACCCGTATTAAACACCACGAGCAGCATACATGTCAGCCAACCCACGAAAGACACGACCGCAACTCTTCGATAATGATAAAGAAACGATGGAGGCATCGTGAAAACCGAAGAGGTCTGCGTACTGGCATAAAGCACAAGACGATAAGGTTGCAACGGCCTCGACGGTGGACCCCACGTCAGAACCCCTATAAATACCCCTCCTCACCAAGATAGAGGGGCAAGTCGGTTCGAAAGAGAGGAGGGAAAGAGAGAATTAGGAAGAGTAAGTAGTACCCTAATCCTACTGCCTCAGTTAAAACCCCAAAAGTCATTTGACTATGCTTGTAATCAATCTACACATAATAAAACCCACTTTTACCCCGTGGATGTAGGCCTCAGTGCTGAACCACGTAAATACTTATCTCATTTACATTCCGCACTTTACATTCCGCAATTTATACTCCGCACTTTGTATTTAGTTATATACATTATTCGCTTCATACAACCTGCGGGTTGCTATCTACTTTGCTATATGAAAATTGTTAGTGATAAGTAAACGACTAGACAAGGACGAGTCCGAAGACTCAGAGTCGATGAATCGGTGTATTCACTTCGCTTTACGCATATTACATCTAATCTATGAATTTCAATATATGCGAACATTGTTTGTGGACACGTAGATACCATCGTAATTTATGCATCCACAATCTGGCGCTAGAAACAGGGACTTTGTCCCGGTAAAAGATTTATCTTATCCTGTGATTTGAACACTCCGGACGCTCCGAGCATCGCTCTCTGAAAATAGCGGTGCTTTGAGCATTTTATTTGTCTCTTCACACTCATAAATAACACCTGCAGATAACGTCTTTATGGGTCTCCCCACGAGTTATCTAGTAGATCTACACCTTCGAAAACATTTTCATACTTTTGTCTTTGGAAAACCAAGCATGTGGATATATCCACGTATATTTCAGTAGATCTATATCTTCGAAAACATTTTCAATCCTTTGTCTTCGAAAAATCAAGCACGTGGACAGATCCACGTATATTTCAGTAGATCTATATCTTCGAAAACATTTTCAAGCTTTTTTCTTTGGAAAATCAAGCTTGTGGATAGATCCACGTATATTTCAGTAGATCTACATTTTCGAAAGCATTTTAACAAATAAGTCAATGCGTGGATATACTTTCCGTCATATCTACGTTTCTTTTGTAAACTACACCTGCTCGTGGTCATACTTTGTGATATAAGCTGAAGGAATCAAGAGATCCGATACCCCTGAAAGGGGGAATAATAGCCGGATAATCTCTTCAAACCTCCAGTATTTTATTTCCAGGACTCTACTAATGGGTTCCCCTTGAACCACTCCTTTCTTTTGTATGTGGTAACCTTTTCAGAAAATATCATAAATGGAGAAGAACAAAGATACAGGAAAAACAAGAGCCTCATCAAAAGAAATACCAAGGACAACACCGGTAATGACTAGGAGCAAGCAGAAGGGCGAAAAGCTCAAAGCCGCAGACAAAACGCAGAATGGAGCAAAAAGCTCGAGGCCTTTGGATGCCAGCACTATTGTAGCGGAATCTCTAAAGTCCGCGGCTGCCAAAGCCGTAGCATCAAAGATCGGGGCATCCAAAGGAAGGGCCTCTAAATTGACCGCTGCCACCCGACCGCACGAACCGCGTGAAGGGATGGCAGAGTCAGGAATGCGGCAGCCTCTCAACGGGATGCCTCTCACCAATGAACAAAATGTGCCCCTCCAAGTAAACCAACCGCTCCTAATAACGAACCAACATATTCAGAAGCCAGCAGAGCAGCAAAACCCGCAGACAGATCCACCTGAACCCTTGATTCAAATTATCCACGAAGATCAAACGATAGCATCGGTAGGGAAATTGTAGGAAGGGACTCATAATCAGGAGTCGAATCAATCTGCCTAGATGAGGGTAGAGCTAGAAGAATTGAGAAGAACTCAAAAGACATACGTGGATGCGGTAGCTCTGTTGGCACAGGAAAATCAGCAACTCAGAGATAGAGCTACCCATAGAAGGGATATGGGAGTCCAGTGCGACGAGGCCAGCTTAATGGCACCGAGACTGAATCAGGATCGTAGGATGGTAATGGACAACAACCCAGACCCATTGAACTAAAGAGATACGACAATAACGTGAAGATCCGACCCGGATTACAACCCACATAACTCGGATTACTTCAACAGCGATGCCCCGCGGATGGAGCGATCCTCTACTCAGGAAGAACATCAGCGCGCAATGGAAGATCTCCACGCCGAGATGATGGCGGAGATCAAACAACTGAAAGCTAGGAAAGGGGGGGGGGGAGATTGGAGAAAGTGATGAAGGAAGAAAGCACTACCCCCCTAACACAACACCTAGCCAAGGCTCTCATTCCCCAGAAATGCACAGTTCCGGCCTTCGAATGCTACGATGGATCTAGCGACCCCGCCGCCCATCTTCGATATTATAATCGAATGATGGCACGATGGAATTTTGACGAGGCCATATTGTGCAGATACTTCCCTTCAATTTTGAAAGGATCTGCACTCTCCTGGTTCGACAACTTGCCACCAAATTCCATTAACTCGTACGATGAACTTACCGAGAGGTTACTAACAACTTACATGTACAATAAAGTGGTGAACACCAGAATGGATAAGCTTTTCTCACTAGCAGTCAAGTACAAGGAAACAAACAGGGAATACACAGACAGGTGGCACAAGATCTTCCAAGCTATCGGAAATGTAGATCTTGTGGTCAACGTCAGCTGCTTTAAGTGGGGGATCGACAGGATGAGCCCCATGTTTGTCGAGATCCACAGAATCGTCCCTGCTACTTAAGGATACCTTCGAGTGATCATAGAAAAGCATGCCAGACTAGAAGAAATCCAACGGGAAAATCCCAGAGCTCAGACCCAGCGTCCACCACGTACAAACTCCGCGGAACAATCCAGCGGACCAAAAAGGGGAGACTTGGGTGAACGACCTAACAGAGATAGAAGAGAGCGCATGGATGATCGACGAGGATATATTCGAAAATTCGAAGATCAAGTCTACACAAATATGAATGCCAGTTACTCACGCATCTTGAAAGAAATCAAGGGCCGCGAGAACCTTGATTGGCCATGGTCTAAGGGGAAGCAACCCCCTAGATCAGAACATTCCGAAGAATATTGTGAATATCATTGTTTCAACGGTCACTTGACAGAGAAATGAAAGAACCTAAAGATGATGATTTAAAAGTTGGTAGATGCGGGAGACCTCAAACAATATGTACAAAAGACGGGCGATGAAGATAAGGCCAAACGAAGCAAGCAAGTCCAACTTCCTGAAGGAAACCGCACCCTTAACACCATCTCATGTTCTGAGTCCGCGGGAACACGGAGGCAAGTACCTCAGCCACGAAGGAAGGCGAGAATCCTACCAAATAGCAATCAAAGAAGATTTATCTCCTAGGGGAATCAAATCCCACGTTTACATCTGTAGAATCTGTAAAAGAAATAAACATAGGAACTGAAAAAGAACCAAGGATGGTCAAGATCGGAACGCTGATGGATGAGGAGCGCGAGGCATCCTTAATAAGATTGCTCACGGAATATGCAGATGTCTTCGCATGGAAACTAGGAGACATGCCAGGAATCGACCCTAAGACTATCCAGCATGAGCTTCGCATAAAGCAGGGTACACCACCTTTCAGGAAAAAGGTACGAAAAGTCGCCCCAGAATATCACAAAGCTGTCGAAATAGAGCTTTGTAAGCTACAAGAAGCTGGATTTATCAAATAGGTCAAATATCCAACATGGATTTCAAACATGGTCATCGTACCTAAAAAGAACGGAGGGGTGAGAATATGCATCGATTTTACCAGCCTCAACAAAGCGTGCCCCAAGGACAGTTACTCTTTACCAAGCATCAACCAACTGGTCGAAGCGGTCGAAGGGTACGAAGAGATTTCATTCAAGGATGGATGCTCCGGGTACAACCAAGTATTCTTGTCAGAAGAAGATCAACAACATACAATATTCTACACCCCGCATGGCCTCTACTTCTACGTAAGAATGCCCTTCGGGCTCCGAAATGCAGGGGCAACGTACCAAAGGATGGTTGACGCTATTTTTAAGCCATGGATTGGAAACCCTTTGGAAGTCTATGTGGACGATATGCTAGTCAAAATCAAGCTACGAAAAGATCACCATCAAGATATGAAAGATATCTTTCAGGCAATGAGAGAACATAACATGAAAGTAAACCCAGAGAAGTGCACCTTCGGTGTCACTTCGGGAAAATTCCTTGGATATTTGGTAACGAAAAGGGGCATTGAAGTAGATCCTGCCAAAATTCAGGCCATTGCAGAAATGCCATCTCCAAGGAACCTGAAAGAAGTCCAAAGACTCAATGGCTCCCTAGCAGCGCTAGGAAGGTTTATATCCAGATCCTCAGACAGATGCAAGTTTTTTTTTTAATATCCTCAAAAAAGGGAGCAAGTTTTAATGGACAGCAGAGTGCGAGGAAGCCTTCAAAGAAATCAAGGACTACCTTGCTGGAATCCCCATTTGGCAAAAACCCGATCCCGACGAGGTTTTGGCCCTGTACATAGCAGCAACGGAGAATGAAGTCAGCGCGGTGTTGTTTAAAACCAACACGAGGATAGAACAGCCCATCTACTACGTCAGTAAAACTCTCAATAAAGCAGAAATGAATTACACAAAGATCGAGCAACTCATCTTGGCGTTAGTATGGGCCACTCAGAAGCTAAGGACCTACTTCCTAACCCACTACATCCGCGTCCCCTTAAAATCCCCGCTAGAGGCTATCCTCAAAAGCGCGGGAAAGACTGGGAGAATCGCAAAATGGAACACTCATCTCGACCAATACAACATCATACATGAGCTCCAGCATTCCCAGAAGTCTCAAGTCTTAGCAGATTTCCTGGCTGACCTACCACTAGACAATGATGAAGAAATCCTCATCGATGGGCCCAACACAGTAGGGTTACCAGAACGCAACGAAATCAAAGATCATGTCGATGTACTCGAGCCGGAAAACCCAAGACAATATGAAGTCTTTGTCGGTGGCTCGAGGAATAAAGAAGGAGCAGGCATTGGCATCGTAATCACTACCCCCACGGGAGACCGAATCATACATGCTTTCAGACTAGAGTTCAAAGAACACACCAACAACATCGTCGAGTACGAAGCCGTTGTACATGCTAAACGTCTAATTATAGAAATGGGTATAACAAATATACGCTTGACCAGTGACTCACAACTGGTCATCCGACAAATAGAGCTGGAATATAATGTGTATGACGAAACCTTGTCGGCATACATGACTTTAGTCCAGACATTGGCACATCAAATAACAAACATTTTATTCCGGCACTTAAGCAGAAAGGAGCTCAGGCATGCAGATGCTTTGGCATACATCTCATCTATGTTGAAAAATAAAGATGTAGAAGAAATTAAAATCACCAGGGTTTACGAACCCTCAATCCCCTCCCGAGAGATATGCACTGCAAACAAGAATGATAGCACGGGAGGGGACACAACGGACGATGATGTGGGAGAATACATCGCGGACGACTTTCAAGAGGATGACATCATGACAAGTGCAGATGAAGACAAATACTTCAGCAAAGAAGAAGACTGGAGGTTGGATATCCATCGCTTTCTCAAGGAAGGAACACTGCCCAAGGACCTAAAGCAGGCCAGGAAGATACAATCAAAAGTAGGGAGGTACGACTTAAGGGGAGAGATTTTGTACAAAAAATATTTCCTCGGAACTTTGCTACGCTGCCTATCCAGATCCGAAGGTCATCTAGTGCTAAAAGATATCCATCGAGGAGACGCGAGAAATCACAGCGGGATGAGATCCCTGGCCGACAAGGCAAAAACCCAAGGGTATTATTGGCCTACAATAATATGAGACGCTGCAAGGATGTCAATAAGATACGAAGAATGCAAGCGGTTCGCCATAAGAATCCATGCACCAGAAACGATGCTAAACTCAGTAGATAGTCCTTGGCCATTTTCAAAATGGGGCATAGATATCGTGGGACCTCTGATCGAAGGATCACGGAAAATAAGATTTTTGATAGTGTCCACGGACTATTTCAGTAAATGGGTAGAAGCTAAAGCTTTGGATAGAATCCGCGACTCGGATGTCTTCACATTCCTTTTTCAGAAAATAATCTGCCGGTTCGGAATCCCGACAGAAATTGTCTCTGACAATGGTAAACAATTATAGGGTAAAAATATCGATTTACTATTTGATGCTTTCAAAATCCGAAAGAATAAGTCAACACCAATATACCCTCAAATAAATGGCCAAGCAGAGGCCACAAAAAATAACCTCGCTCTCATTATAAAAAAACAATTAGACGAGCACAAAGGACGATGGTGTGAACAACTACATAACGTCTTATGGGAATATCAAACAACCCGAAGGTCAGCCACGGGGGAATCCCCTTTTCTGCTCACCTATGGAGCCGAAGCTGTCATCTCCATGGAGATCATCATGCCAACCACAAAAATGGAAGCATGGGAAAAGAACCTCACAACGAACATGATGCTAGAAAGACTCGACAATCTCGAGGAAAGAAGAGAAGCAGCGTTACAAAAGATGGAGAATTATCAAAGGAAAATAGCAAGGGAGTACAATAAGAAGGTTAAACTTAGAAATTTCGTAGAAGGAAAATATGTGCTGAGAACCATACCCCAATACCAAAGAGAAAAGAAGTGGGGAAAGTTGGCACCAACATGGGGAGGACCTTTTTTCACACAAGATATAGCGGGAAACGGATCCTTTTACCTGCGCAACCTAAAAGGGGAAGTCCTCCGACATCCATGGAACGCCAAATATCTCAAGCCATATCATCCATAGATAGCAGCGCAATTTTATAATTGCGCGAAGAGTACCAGAAGAAGAAAACGATGCATCTCATCAACATGTTTCTATCTCCGGACGAGGAATATCAGACCTCAACAAATCAATCAAACAAGCTTTCTTGCGTATATCTTTGGATAGAAATTAGCCTAAGGCAATACAAAGGGCAGTGTACTATCAGAACTGATACTTGTAAATACACTTACGAACATGCTACCAAAACAACGCACCTATACTGGAAAGATCTCTCAGGACTCCCCTATCAGCGTCTATAAGTGTAAGACCATGGGGAAGGCATCCAGCAGAAAGAGATATCCAGCTATTCTAAGTCAATGGGTCGACGGAATGGGGACATGTAAATAGAAACACCCCATATCCTAGAACGCTGCATCGACCCCCACCTTCTGGGAATCCTCTTGCCAAGGATTAGCCAGCGGGGTGATAGGTCTCAAGATGTTCACGAATGTACATACCTTCGGCATCGCATTCAAACATTTCATTCTTTATTTTCATTACAAGATTGGATAACTAAATAATATAGCCAAAATAAAGACGCAGGAAAATATAACCAATAAACGATGATCTATTCCATGACAGTTGATTACAGGCTCGACAAAATAAGCAAAAGAAGAAGAAAATCAACAAATATCACTAGAACCCTGTAATCAGCAGAGATAAACTTTCTATAACTAGCGAAGAATCTACTTGGATGATTCATCTCCACCAGCGGGGTCCTCCCTCTGAGAAGAAGGTACGCTCCAACCTGAAGAAGGCCCCGAAGATCTAGACAGAGCCAGAGGCTTAGGGCGACGAGGATAGTGCTTTTCAATACCATGCTCGGTCAAGAGGTCATGATCTATCTTGGCCAACACCTTGTTCGTCTTTCGGTCAGCTGACAGCGAGCCTTGTACATAATAGAGGTGTTGCACATCTCGGCCTGGGACAACATAGTTGATATACGGCTCAATTCCGATGAGTCCAAGTGAGCTTCCTGTTCATGATACGTAGCCAAGCCTCGGAAATACGAGGTCTGACCCTCCTGTTGCAACAAGGCAGTTTGGGCCTTCTCTAGCTCAGATTGAGCCTTGTCAAGTTTTTCATTTACAACGAGAAGCTGTCCCTGGAGCTCTGAAAAAGAAAACGAAGAGTTAGGATCACGAAGCACAAAATCACACCCGGCAAAGAAAATATATACCTTCGACTCTGGCCGAAGCTATTTCATACTCGTTAACAACCGCATCTCGAGCCTCGTCAAGGAAGTCATACTCGTCGGATATTTTCTTATAATCCATTTCAAGAGTGGAAATAAAAACGTTGACTAGCGTCTAACTCTACCTGCTTCATTGAAACCCAATGACGAAGATGGTTGACTTCATTATTTACCTCCTCCATTCCTTTGTTAAGTATGTACATATTGACTTCAATATTTCTCTCAGACTCGGCCTGGCGAGCTACGTCATCCCGAGACGCGGCTAAATCCTTGCCAAGGGCACATGGCTCGGCCCTGACATCATCTTTTTCCTTGGCAAGATGCTGCATATATTCTCTTGTTTGGGAATCATGAGAGGAATGAGCCTGCTGCAACTCTTCCTCTAGAAGATTCATCTTGGCCGTTAAAGACGAAGCAAATTCTCTTGCTTCACGAAGATTCTCATGCGTCCACAGCAGAGTGCCGTTAAAAAGGCGACGGTCCGCATTATACTTATTTTTCATATCAATAATCTGAGTATGCCTTAAATGCCATACTTCGGCCTTGGAATCCCATCTTTCGGCCCCACTCTTAATTTGCTCTACTATCTCGGCAATACGGGTCTTCTGTCGTTCTCTCTCTCTCTTCGAAGCCATATCAACTCAAGGACTCCACCCACTGAAGATAGGGTGGGGATACTCAGACAGAACACTAATTGGTAGAAGATAACAACGATAAGTAGGAATAAAGGAAGCAAACCTGTGAAAGATGAAGCATCTTTCCGAACGCCCTCTAACTCGCTGCGCACCATAGAAAGCTCCTGACGAAGCCTCTCTTCCTCGTTGCCCAGCTTTTCTTTCCCTTTAAGGCGATTCTTCAGCTCACTTATCTCCTTATCTCTAGCAGAGATAACTGCCTCAGCCGCAACTAGCTCCTCCTCTCTGTGACGAAGCTTACCTTCTAACTTAAGAGACTTGGACTTGAAAAATTGGTACAAGTTATGATTGCAGTATTCACTCCTCATTATCTATGTTCCAGGAAAGGGCACCATGTCAGAGCACCGTGGAATACCCACAGAAAAGAAATATGAAAAACACGACATACCTCTAGCATTCGATGGTGAGGATAACCATACTGATATCCATCAGCTATGGACATAATGTCAACGACGGTGGCTAGGGGGTCAACCACTAAGGAAGCCTCCAGCGACCTTAGATTCTTGTCCCACACCTCCGCAACCTGATCTTTGGCGGATAACTGCATCATCCTATGAGTATAGGGGTCAGAATCTTTCTCCCCATCAACTACGGGAGCAGGGTTCGGAACGAACATAAAAATTTTCTTCTTCAACCAAGCAAGAACAACGTCGTCACTCTCCAGCATCAAGGATGATGGGAAATCATCCGAGGGGGACCCAGTAGAAGATTCCCCTGGGACCTTTTCAACAGGAACACCTCCAGCAGCCACCTTCTCGCCTGCTCCCTCACCCTCATTAACGAAGGTCCCATCATCATCATCCACAACAGTACGACCAAAAGCTTTCCCATTTCTAGAGGTATCCAGCACGTCCTAATTGTCGTTCGGGGAAAGCAAGGAGAACTCATCAGCAAGACCCATAGCAGCATTAACATCAAAGGTATCCCTCGCGGAATGGACTCGGCAAAAAGAAAATTCTTGAACAGTCTTGTCCCCACCACCATCACCACCTTCTTCGTGGGTAGGAGGGGAAGTGTCAGTACGCTCCTCCCCATCAGAAATATCCTCATCTTCCTCACAGTATTAGTTAGCAGGACTGGTAACCTCCTCTTGGACCTCTGCCTCATCAACAACGATAGTGGAAGAACGCTTGGGACCAATCTTTCTTTTCTTCGTCACCTACAAAGCAATAATTTTTTTTGGAAACAAGCCAACATTTTTCTCCTTTACTCATTTTTTTTTTGGGTAAAAAAAAAAGGGCAAATAAAGGATCCGCACCTTCACAGTCGTAGTACTCTTCGAAGGAAGGACAACACTTGAAATTTCTTCTTCATCACCATCAACGACATTGCAGGCATAAGGAAAATTCAGACCTTCGAAATTCAAACGCCAAGGGCAGAAATTTCCGTAACGAACAGGGGCAACCTCACGGGGAACACTATCAGCAGTAGGACTCCATCCGTGGGGACCGAGAATCAAACCCCAAGCCCACAGACCAATAATATCGATAACGGTGACATGCCACTGGTAGTCATGGTCGCGCTTAATCCTCTCACGAGAAGGGAAAGTATTTTTGTTAGTAGACCCTCCAGTGCCAGGAACATACTTCAACTTGGCATCGCTAACCTCACTCAAAAGACGAACCTCGCCACGGGAAGCAGTAATATTACGAAGACCCACACTACACGGCTTACAGTTCCTACTGTTAATATTATCCCCGAAGGAATTATTGAAATTCTGAGGAGTATACCATTCCCTCTCAGCAGGATCGGGGGTATAACAAGTCATCATTGTTTTTCCCTTGATCCGAAGATAACATTCTTTCAGAGCGTGGAGATAATTCCCAGTCAACTGTAACACAGAACGACTGTGGGTATTTGTAGAGGAACCCTCACGGCCGGCCAACACATCGTAATAGAAAGAATCACCTGACTTATACAAAGGCAGCATAAGACCCGCCTCGAAGGCCCCCACGGTAGTCAACAAATGAAACTCATCGAATTGGTAACCCGAGATGAGATTGTAAGTAATATCATCATCAGGGGCATAGAAACGAACCTCAAAGGCTTGAAGTTCATGCTTATCCTTGAAAATCTCCAGATCAATGTGTTTAAAAGTAACCTTTTTCTTACCAACCGGGACGCTCCGTATAAACAGTACAACATCTTCCTCATCAGGAGGGTCTTGCGCGGAGTCTTTTGAAGGGCTCGTATACGGGTCCTTCCTTTTCAAAGGCACGTTCTTAGACGGTTCAACCTTCGAAGCACTACCCCTGACAGACTTTCCTCTGGAAGGGATTGCCGGAGGAGGAGGTAGAGGATTCTGCTAAGGCACCGGTGATAGTTGTAGACAACACCTTATTTTATATTTAGTATTTATGCTTTCTTTGCTATTTTTCGTGTGAATTATGTATCTTATGTTTAGTTTTGATTTACTAGGTGTTTTGGAGCCATTTGGAGCGTAAGAAGAGGAATCCGTGTATTTTGAGCAGGAAGGGCAAAAGAGTCATTTAACAGGATATTGGTAGCTCGTCTGCGGATAATGGGTGACCAGCTGGAGTTCTCATTGAAAGCACTAATGGCATGCATTTAATTATAAGGGGCACTTAAATATTGGGGTGTAAACAACCTTCCAACTCTTTCTGTTCTAATAAGATGAGAAAATCAGGGTTCTCATTTGCTTGTCTTCCCCAATTCATTCCCTGCAGCCAAAATTTGTGAGAAAGGGGATCTAATTTGATTGAGATGGAATTTGGGTAGGAGTTTTCGAAGTTAGATGAAATTTCAGTGAGTGCTGGTTGGATTTATGCTCGAGAAGACTCAGAAATTGGTGAGATGATAAGTTGCTGCTGATGTTAATAGGAGATGGATTCGATAGAGAAGAAATCGAGTAATAGCAAAGATGGGTTTCTGCTGAAAAGAGGTTTGAGTTGAATTCGAGAATGGATGGTACTGATTCAGGGTTCTGTTCATCTGAAATTAAGTCTTGACTTGGGAGCTGTCTATACCGAGATTACAAGGAAGAGAAAGAATGATTAATTTGTGCATACAGGGTATTTGTAATTATGCATGACATAAGAATGATTAAGAACCTACAGATGGTTGTATTGAGAAGCAGCTGAGTTGGATATGTTTAAGGAATGGAAGTGCAGCGAAGGCTGAGCTCTGTTGGCAGTGGTGGACAAGTTGGTTCTTGAACTGATGGTGCTGTGTTAATATTGTTAATGTGTGTTTGAGAAGTGCAGGCTTGCTGGACGTTGATAAGAGGAGAAAGTTGGTGTCTATGCTCATCTGTAGTTTATTACAGTGAATGGAAGTGTTGGCAGTGAATCTGGGAAAGAGTTGCTACTCCAGGAAAGAAAGTGATGCAAGTTTGAGTTCAAAAGGAGTTGGACTGCAGGTGATGATGCACTGGCGTAGTGGGTATTATTAAATGAATGGCTTAAGATTGCAGCTGTATTTGTAAGCTGAATGGTACAGGGTTGGTTTTGAATTTTGGACAAGAAAGGTTGCAGTAACAATGGACCAAGTGGTGTTGTTGATCAGAAAGGAAGTTGCAGCTGATTAAGTTCTGAATTGCAGAGATGGAGATAACAAGAAAAGAAGGTTGATGTGTTGGTGACTGCAGTATCTAAACTGCAGGTGGTTGGCCAGTACTGATTGAGATGCAGTTAGGCAGTGGAGAACAAGGCAGTAAAGGTAGGAGCTGAGATTTGTGGTGTTAGCTCTAGTGAACTGAGATGGGTTTAGAGATGCAGCTGCGAGTGAGAGTTGGAACAGAAGCTGGGGCTGTAGAGTATGAGGCGGTGCTTTGTACGATTAACTGGTGATTCTGGGGTGAGTTAATGTGAGATCATGCTTGATCTGAAGCTACAGGTGGACTGAAATAACGGAACGGGAAGTGTAGCTAGTAATGGAACAACAGAAATTAGTAGAAGGTATTGTTGTTGCTCACTTGGAAGTATCATGGCAGAATGCAAGAAAATAGTGCAGTTTTGGCAGCTTTGATTGGCTGAGAAAAGAGTAGTTGTACAGTCGTTTAATATGACTGTTTTGTGGGATTTAAGAACTGGTTTGCCATGGTCGGAGAATGAGTCGAATCTGCAGGTAGTTCTTCCAAGGATCATAATGGAACATGAGAAGTTGGATTTCAGTGTTGGTGGCCAAAGTTAGAACAAGGTTCTGATACGGATTTCGATGGAGTTGTTGTGCAATCAATTGGCAAAGAAGTTAAGGTGCTTGTGTTGTTTGAGTTTCGGAGATTCATATTAGCTACTGCAATCGGTCAAGGTGGATAAATTGAATGAAGAGATGGGTTTGATCTCAATTGATGGATTCAAGTGAAGAAGTAATGAATGGAGTAAATTCAGGTTCCCTATGTCTATGTGGTGAACAGGGAAAGAGGGAATTGTAGATTCTATGTTTGAGCTAAAGGGTTTAAATGGTAAATGTTAAGAAGTGGTTGAAACTCATGGGTTTGTAGGTTATGAAGTGCAATTGAACAAGTCATGGAGGAACTGAATTTGCAGCAGAGAATGAAGGGTTTTGAGATGATTAAATGGAGGAGCTCGAATTGACTATTATACAAGGAAGATGGCAGTGAAGAAGAATGGGAGTTGGTTGGTTCTGTAGCAGCAGGGATGGCTTGAAATGGTTGCAAGGTTCTGATGATCAGTTACAGGGGAGTTAAATTGGAGTGGTAGGTGTAGTCTGGGATGGATAATGGATACAATTAGAAAGCTTGCAAGTCAACTAAGTTAGCCCCAACTCAGACCTGACTCATGATCTGACTGGGTGACTCATACTTTGACTCGGAGCTCACCTGTCATTTTCTGATGACCGGATTCCGGCGCCGATGACCTGAATCCGGCGATGACGTCATCAAATCCGGCGACCCCGTTTTGGACCCAAATTTTCCAGAGACTTATTTTCACACATGGGCTTGGTGGACGAATTTGAGACGGGTTTTGAGAAGACTTGACCTACTTTTGAGTATCCTTTTGGGGAGAGGCATATAAATAGAACTTTTTCTCTAAACCTAGATCATCATATATCTCCATTAGGGAGAGCTGCTGCTACTTTTGTTCTAGGGTTTAGAAATACGATAGGTTTTCTCTTCCTTATTGTTATGAACTCCTATGCCATGAGTAACTAAGTTTTTATCATTGGTTAAAGATGTAGTTGGATTTTGAAAAACAAGTTTTGATCTTTATGAATTAGTTTTCTCTCAATATTATCGTTTGATTTCTACTGATTATAATAGTTTCATGATTGATGTATTGCAATATGATTGAATGTTTGTTTAGTTGAGTCTAGAATTAATTGAACATACATCCATATCTGTAGCTATTTTAGGGTTTTCATCGAGCGATAACCTTGAATACGAGTAGCATGATATGATTATAGTTTGTAGGGATACATCCTTGTAATCATATGTAGAAGTTGACCTTTGTTCGAATTGTCATGCGCAATGTATGATAGTTGCATTGATTAGCCTATTTCTGAAACTTAATGCTCCTAGGAATTGAACTTGATTAGCGCAAGGCGTTGAGTTATTCTTTAGGTAGAATTCACATACGTAGCTCTAATGTGTGTGTTGATGACTTAAGAAATTTACGGAGTATTCTTGCAATAAGGTATTTTAGGGCTTTTGATGATAGCGAGATTAAATACGAATTTTATTCATATATTCAAAAACTTGTTTACAATTGAAGATGAAATCTACAACCAATATTCTCACTACCTTTATTTGAGTGTTTACTTTTCTTTCTTTGCTTTTATTTTATTTTTACGTTATAAAAATCAGAAAACCCCCGGTATTACTTATAGGAAACCGAAACAACGAGACAACCTAGTCCTCTCTGTGGGATCGATCCTTTCTTGCCCTTACTATATTTATATTTTGAGTAGTAAGAAAGTGTAATTATTTTTGACGCATACGACAGCGATCAACCGGAGGAAACAAGGAACGAAGAGGAGGCACATCAAAAGCTTCGTTGCGAGGAACATCCTGCGTGTTTTTAGGCTCATCACGCGGGCGGGAAGAAGCGTGGGTAACAGCATACCTAGAGCCGGGGGGATCCCGCGGAGGATATCCTTTCCTGGAAGACGAATGTCTCTAGCCCGAAGAGGATGAAACCCTTTGAGAACGAAGATCCTCATGCGAAGCCCTAGAGCCTCCCAGCAGAGATATATCCGGGTCTCTACGCGGAGGGGATCGGGGAGGACTAGAAGGAGGGGTCTGATAAAGAACCCTCTGACGATCCGCCATGTCTGCGAAACATATAAACAAGTTTCAAAATTCCGCAGAATCACGGATAAAGATCAAAAAGCTAAAATTTATGGAGTTCTATCATTAATGGCCGATAAACCCTAGATGACTTACGTCACTGAAAAAAAAAAGATGAACAACTAAGAACTCGTAACTATGAACTCGTAACCCTTGTGATAAAGAACATGGGCAAGTATATATACTTTGTATATGTGTTCTTCATCACAAGGGTAACAAAACAGCAGCAGAAGATGAACAACTAGTAAAAAACGAGACCAAAGATTAACCTCTTACCAAGAGCTACAAATGACAGGAGAACGTGTTTAGAAGACAACGAGTAACCAGCGACAGATGAGAGGATGGGTCGTGTTCAAGGCAAAAGACAGCAACATGTAACAGTAGCAGCAACAGTTAATGATATCCAAACAAAAATGGAGAATGAAAAAATTCAGGAGGAAAGAATGAAGGACCAACAGAGAATGAAAGTTATTTCACATTCTCTCCCCCCCTTTTAAACATCAAAGGAATTTGAAACCGTCACTTCTCCCAAAGATAAGTTATTGCAAGAAGTTATTGCATAATGGGAAACGTGCCCTGAAATCTAAGGGAAGTTATTGGGCGAGTGAGGAATATGCGACGGTTTTCCTCTAACTTCAACTGACGCCTTTAAAGTCAGAAGAAAAGGGGCAAATTGTATGCACATAATTCAACACTCACCACGTGTCATTGGTTAGACACGTGGGAAGCATGTGGCACGGGGCATCAAGCTCTAATGACACGTACATACATCCAAGAAGCATGTATCATCAATAAGGGACCATCATCTAACCAATTCAATGGCTTTGATTGAGGAGTACCGAGGCGTGATGATACTGCAAATCACCAAGGATCACCCTTGTGTTCGCTTTATCCCATATCGAGAGAGATCCATCATCGATGGCCGAGATGCATCCCACTGAAGCGGATGTGACTAGAGCATGGGACAGTTGTCTAGCACATGCAGACTGCTTAACTACCCGCATTAAACACCACGAGAAGCGTACATGTCAGCCAACCTACGAAAGACACGACCGAAACTCTTCCACAATGATAAAGAAACAATGGAGGCATCGTGAAAACCAAAGAGGTCTGTGTACTGGCACAAAGAACAAGACGATAAGGTTACAACGGCCTTGACGGTGGACCCCATGTTAGAACCCCTGTAAATACCCCTCCTCACCAAGAGAGAGGGGCAAGTCGGTTCGAAAGAGAGGAGGGAAGAGAGAGAATTAGGAAGAGTAAGTAGTACCCTAATCCCGCTGCCTCAGTTAAAACCCCAAAAGTCATTTGACTATGCTTGTAATCAATCTACACATAATAAAGCCCCCTTTTACCCCGTGGATGTAGGCCTCAGTGCTAAACCACGTAAATACTTGTCTCATTTACATTCCGCACTTTATACTCCGCACTTTGTATTCAGTTTTATACATGATTCGCTTCATACAACCTGCGGGTTGCTATCTACTTTGCTATACGAAAATTGTTAGTGATAAGTACACGACTAGACAAGGACGAGTCCGAAGACTCATATTCGATGAATTGGTGTATTCACTTCGCTTTACGCATATTATATCTAATCTATGAATTTCAATATATGCGAACATTGTTTGTGGAAACGTAGATACCATCGTAATTTATGCGTCCACACAGATTCTTCTTATGGGTCATATCCAGAATCTCCTTAGGGAACTTCTTTAAATTGATCATCTGGATCATTGTAAGTCATATCTGTGTAAGCATCTTCCTCTCGTTCAGATTTAAAATCGGCTTCAGCCAGTAGTTCAGACTTCACATTAGGAGAGTACAGTTCTACTTCAAGATCAGTGGGTTTCCAATCAGGGAAATGATTAACTACATCGGAGTTTGACGCAACACCATCAGCGTGAACGTGTTTTTCCTCTTCAGGATCGAGTCTCCTTTGATTAAGTAGACGACGCTTTTGCATCAAGTCTTTTATCCTCAAGCTTTCTCCTTCGAAGAATTTCATCATGTCTTAGTTCATTTTCTGCCAAGATTGAACCTAATAAGGAATGAGTATGGATACATACGATACGATATCTAGATAATTAAGGGCCATACCCTGTATCAACTTCTTCAATTTTCCGAAAAGAACATCCAATTTGGGGTATGCATCTCCAAATTTTTTAATTCTTGTGTTTTGGTTATTCTATGAGTCGGTTTGTCTGAAGATTCAGTGTTATAAATATGATTTGGAGATGTCATGATCTGTAACGAATAAGATGGGAACGAGTATTCGAAGTCAAAAACGGAATACGGGTAGAAGAAGGTTTTCCAACGTAACAGACGTGGTAAAACTGATTTCGCCTACCATATTGCTTCTACTAGTGACCAGCAGTACGAAAAATAGAAGACAATTATTTATTTTTCCTTTGATTAATCACCATGTAGCAGAGTTTTTTTTTTTTTTTAACCTCGTCGGTGCCGATTGGAGTTTGGCCGGTAGTTCACAGGCGGCGATCAGGCGACCTGATGTCGGCGACTTTGCGCTACTGCTCGTACGTGATGAGAGGGAAGAAGAAGGATAAGGTGCTGGTCGGTAGTGGTGGAAGAAGGATAAAAAAATTAAAAGGGTTTCACTATCTTTTATAGTATATGGTTTATTTGGTTTCCTAATTTCATTCAAACTAGGATTTCCTCTTTCAAGCAACGCCCATACCATACTCTCCTCAATATGGTCCTTCTACCATCCAAATCAATGGTACTTTACCAATTTATTCTCCACAGGCGATGCTCAGTCATTGTACAAGTACTTCTACGTCGACTATTGTTCCTTCAACGATCATTCGTCATAATTGGAGCATTATCAAAACGGAATTCCTGGTAATACCTAATAATTAAGCATGTTTATTAATTTTGCTTATGTTGGTAAAAATCAATATATATATGCATACTGCGGAACGTGACTGTCCAACACTAAGCAGGGGGCTTAATGTTGATGGTGGATTTTTGACGAAGGTTATACTCATAAAATCACATCGAAAATTATGTATCTCTAATCAACATCAGAATCATAAGAAATTTATGTCTTCACCTTCCGCAAAAGATGTGTATTGCAGTTCTGTAACCTCGTCAAATGTAATAATATAAGACGGTAATATTAAGGCTTCTGAAGTAGAACCTTCAATATTCCATGTATTTTACAATTAACCTAAAAGACTCAACATTTCTTATATGAATTCAGAATTCATCTATGGTGCCTGAATTTCCATAAAATAATATTCAGAACTAATATGATAATTGTTGACTCATATCTGAACCAATTAAATGCTCCTAGACAGATTGACTGATAGTATATAACGACTAATTAATTGAATCTAGTGTTATATTCATCGATCTAATTTCTAGAAAAATACGCTAATTTCTAGAATTTTGGTATTTTCTGATGATCCATCGAGCATTATTTCATCCTTCTAACAAGAATCTGAGTTTGACCGAAACTCTTAATTTTGCTTACAAGACGAATTATTAGAAATATTAAAATAATATTTTATAATATGTTTATGGTAGAAAGTCATAATGGTTACATAAGATAGTCTCACGACCACCAAGAGCGGGGTTTTACACCCCTTGTCCGGTCCTCCTTCTTCCATACTTAGGTTTTACTACCTAATGCTCAGTAAAGCACTATTTTAATTATGGTTAAAACACTGATTAATCATCCTTTCACCAACTACTCTGCAACCGACTTTGGTGAATGCTCGATCAAGCATTTGGAAGCCACATGGTCGGTCCATCACCACCATGGTCGGTCCCTCTCATTCATGGTTGGTCCTCACTCCATCATTGGTGGATCATCCATTGATCAAAATTAGGGTTTTTGAACCTAATATTCCATAGAGATAATTTTGAATAGGTTCAAACACCAATAATTTTATATTCATCCAGCAATCAATATTTTGATCAATTGTATAATATTCGGTCCAACTGCCAATATTTTATTAATATTTTAATTTGTTAATATTTAATTAGTATTTTATTGATTCAGCTTTCAATTGATGTGCAAAGAAATATTTCTCATGTTGATTCAACCGTAAACATTCAAGAATTTCGTATTGATATAGCTATCAGTATTTTATTAGTTCATCAACCACTCAGTTGGTCCATTAACCAATATTTGGTTCGTCAGTCAACCACAATTTTAATATAATAATAATCTCTCCTTGTCATTCGACTGACTCATGACACATGGATCGAGATAGATCTTCTATGATCATTAAATAATGATTATTTTCATACGACTTCATGTCAAACACTCGACGCATCAACATGATGGTTTATGATTTATCTAACAATCTCATTAACTTATGCTCATCAATCCAAGTCATTCAACTATCATTACTTCTTCATCTAGCATAATTACAGGTCACGGTCATCAGTGGCCTAATTCAACATCCATGGTCCGCAAAGCATGTTGTTGTTCCAGCAAACACAATATGCTTCATCCATCATAATCATGAATTACGAACCGCGTTCAATTCATTAATTAAGACTCATGGTCTAACTAGGTCAACAATTTACCACATAAAATACGTCTGCAAAGCAGACTTTCACATGAGACATCAATTCATGTTTTGGTCTAGTGGCCTATAACACCTGCAATATATTCACAGTGAGAAATGTGAGTAAGCTGTGCTGGAAGTTGAATGAGTAAATGGAATAGTCGATGGTCAATCAACCAAGTATTCCATTCAAAATGGAGGTGGTTTATGCACGTTCTCCCACTTCCCCATTATTCCACTCTCTTCAACCATCACCACTTATAGGAGATCGATATGCTGCAATAAATATGTTTCTCAACCTATGATTTGATAACTAATACAACTGAATTGAGTAAGACTCAACACACATCCAATATCAATAACTTACAAAGAATTTTTCTCATGTACACATAAAAATCGTCTTCAAAGCAGTTCAACATATCACATTATCAATTGATAAATATTTATTGATCTCCACACATTCTCAGCTTCTCTCCATACAGTTCGACCCTTCTCCTTCCTTGTGATCGAATTGAATCTGGAACGACCACTATCTTGGTTTAGGCTAGAGTCCTACAGATTAGTCTCTCGAACTCAAAATACTCTCGTGTAGAATATTTGTTCGATTTTATTCTTCGAGCACTTGCCTCCTCCACCACTTTTCACCAGAAAACCCTTTCTATCGGTAAACACCTTTTTAAAAATATTTTGCGATAAGGAAAGATCAGGGTTTCCTTCACTGGATCAATCATGTCTTCTCTTGAAGAGGTTTACAATAAATAAGGCAAATGGGTCAGAAGAGAGCAAGATAACCTGATCACACTTATAGTATAAAGTCTACTCAGCTAGTCCATCAGCTGGCACTAAAAGGCCACATACACCAAAGTCTCCTAATAATACTTCGAACAAGGTCAATTTCAAAGAAGAATCTGATGCAAAATGGTTGGAAAAAAATAAAAAAAATTACTAAGATAAACTCAACTCCTGAGGTCATATTGTAGTTCATTGAGAACAAGACGTATTTATTAACACCTCAAAAGATGAGAAATGATCCTAAAGGAAAAAAGTATTGTGCCTATCATGAAGCTTATGGTCATCACACCAATGATACGGAAACTTGATTAGGTTCATTGATAACTTGGTCAATGAAGGTCACCTAACATAATTTATCTCTAAGGATCAAACGCCAACACCACCAACGTAGGTAAAATGGTGTCTCAAGATGATACACTTTGTATATCGATTTGGAGATAATTCAAAACTCAACCTCATTGAAAAAAAGAGAAAGCTTTGTGAGATAAATATTACATGTATGCATCGGAGCTCTAAAGGTTTAAAATTACCACTTGATGATAATAGGTTCAATACCAAGGACCTATCTAGAGTAAGTTTTACACACTCTGATGCCTTGGTAGTCGAACTGATCATTGATGGTTGGAATTGGAGGAATATGCTGATCAACCAGGGATCGCCATGTGACATATTCTATCTTCAGGCACCTGAAAGAATGCATCTTGCCAAGGAAGAAGCTTTAAGAGCTAATAACTCAGCAGTTGTTCGTTTTAACAGATTCAAAACTAACCCAATGGATGAAGTATCTCTCACCGCTTAAAATGGTCCGATAAAGATTAATGTGGCTTTCTTAGTCCTGAATACCAGATCACCTTACATGCAATGTAGACAGTACCATAAAATTATGATCTGAAGCTTAAGTTTATAATAATCTCAGAAGAATATGTAGTTCAAGGTAACCAAGATGTTTCAAAGGAGTTTGAAGTATTATCTCTATCTCAGCAAAAATATACACATAAAAGACAACACAAGTAGCAATTGAAGATGCTAGGCATAAGGGATAAACTGGAGAAGCAGTTAGCTGAACTACACTACTTGGTAGCGAATCCAAAACATGTTTTGTATATAAATCCTGAAATTGAAAAAGAATTCCTAAGAGTTCCAGTCCGAGAATTCAAAACTGAGGTCGTGAAACTCTTTAAGGATATTTGTTAGAGCATAGCTCGGTTTAACCCACCAAACATTGGTATGTCAAATTTGGTTATCATATTTTAGTGTGTCAAAACTCATCTAAGAGTCGTTTGATTATGTACTAGAGACAACTTCGTTTAGGTTAGACTAGAAAGTCTAGGAATGTTGAGACATACAAGTATTACTCGAAGACCTAAAGAACGTGAAGAAGTAACAAGCTACATCGACCACATCATCCTTTATCTTGAGGTTAGTAATATTTACTTGAACTATTTCATTCCTAATGTATCTTTCAAGTCGTGCTATATTGAAAATATAACTGCGAAGCTGTGTATTGGATATATTACTCTAGTAGTGAGACATGATCACATGATCATAGTATTAGGGAATTAGACTACGAAGTATCACACTTATCTTTTGAACTTCGTTGATATGACATCGACATAATCTTATGAATGTTGTTATGATTATGTGAATGGGTAATGGTGAAGATTTCATCATAGGAAACAATGTTTTATATTTGTTTAAAGGAAGTACATTCATAAACTTGTTTGAATCGAAATGGAAATCGCTAGGGAAAGGCTTATTGGTATGGATATTCATTGCAAATCTTTGGATTACCAATATGTGTGAGATGGTAGAACCGATCGTAACTTTGTTATGTATCTTGGTGCAACTAATCACAATGCCTGACTTATGATTTGGTATGACTAGTTTTGATTAATTATTTTAACCGATCCTAAGTAATCACATGAGATGGTATGATTGATATTTGTAATTAGTGTGACCGATCCTAGTAATTCGTGTGACCGAACAAAGAATGTTGTGTAATCGATCCTTGTAATTGGTGTAACCGGTCATAGTAATTGGTGTAACCAATCCTGGGAATTAGTGTAACCGATCTTAGTGACTGGTGTGACCGATCACAAGAAATACCATGAGTTTATGGTAATCAGTCCAGGTAATCTTGGTAACTGATGTAACCGGTCCTGGTAACTTGTGTGACCGATCATAAGTGTTTCCATATTAGGGTATAACTGATCCCAGTGATTGGTAGAACCGATTGAACCCATGAATATGATTTGATATTTGATAAATTACATAGTAGTATTGGAATACAGGTGAACCAATTCTAAACTTGCTTGGAAGTTTGGTATAACCGATTCCAAGAATGTAAATATGAGAGATGATTTACTGAGAAAATATGTCAACATACTTTGAACACGAACAATAACTCTTATCGTTTATTGTTCAAAGATATTCCTTAGTACTCAAGAAGATCATGTACCGAAATTAATGACCATCAATTAAATGCATATATCTAGAGAATAAAAATTAGCAATGTGTATTAACTAATTGGAGATTTTCTGTTGAGAGATTTCGGAAAATATTGGACAAGCATTTACTAGAATTATGAAAACCTAATTTTTCCATTCATTGCATATCTTGAGAATATTTTTGGTTTTTAAAATTTCTTGGTGTCTAAACATCCTTACTCTATAAATACCTAAGTTTGCATTTTTTAGCAAACTATCCTAAGAGCCAGGAAAACTTCATCTTTTTGTTGTTTCTGGTGGAGCTGTCTATCCGGAGAGGAAAGTACCCTAATTAGGCAAAATCTCTTATGACCGCTCGTTTAAATACTTTTGTGGGATCAAGAAGATCTACGAGTACCGTTGGTGGGAAACTAGATAATTGCAGTATTATTAGTTTTCGATTGATTTGATTGCACTTAGTTTGTTTATTCTTGGGAATCTTCTCTTCTGATATAATCTTCACTCAAACTAGATCGAAGTATTGATGAGATCTTTAGAACTGTTTGTAGATCTAAAGACATCTTGTGATAATCCATTGTTAACAGACTCTGTTATGTGCGTGATTGATCACAAGAGATTCAAGTGGTGTTGTGCAGGTTTAATTGAAGATTTGAAGACGAAGAAGATTTCTTATTGGTTTCTCATATATTTGTGTTGCACAAACCTTGATCGGATGGGATCCAACTAGAATCATATTTATTCGATTGATTTGCGTGAGATCGTCATTCACAATATATCTCTTTGAGATTTATTTGGATTGAGTGTGAATCTAAACTTGACTACTTTTGTAGTTATTGGATAGATTGATCTAACCAGGAAAAATAGTTTATTAGCTTAAACGAAAGAGCCAATAGAGTTGTTACCAAACATATTTGCCGTTCCTTTACTGTTTGGAATACGATCCAAAGGAATTGTTCCAGTGCATGCACTCATCAAAGTCTGAAGCACATGGATACTGAGGAAACTAAGTGAACTAGGGGTAGTGGCTTGGTTGTTTAGATTTGAATTTTTGAACTAAAATCTAATCCTGATTTCTCAAAATTTACAGACTGACCTAAAAACTTACTAAATTGATCAATGATTATAGCTAAAGTTCTGGCTTCCTTAGTTCTAGCTTTGGTGAAAAGTAGGCAGTCATCTGCAAAAAAAAGTGAGAAATAGATGGACTATCTTTTATAACTGTTATACCATGAGTTTCTCATTTTCTTTCAGTACTAGCTAATGATTTTGATAGTGACTCCATACAAAAAATAAACAAGTAAGGAGACAATGGGTCTCCTTGTCTCAAACCTCTTAGAGATTTATACATTTCACCTGGAGATCCATTGAACATAATAGAAGTAGAAACAGTTGTGATGAATTGTTCTATTAATTCACACCAATCACTTGAAAAACCTAGACTTTTCGTAGAAACAATGAGAAAACTCCATTCTACCCTATCAAATGCTTTATATATGTCTAGCTTTATGGCCATCCATCCATCAGATTTTTTTAGTTTTTTTCATGGTATTAATTAGCTCATGAACTATAACAATATTATCAGAAATTACTCTACCTAACAGGAAAGCAGTTTGGGATGGAGAAATAATCTTATTTAGTAAAGGCTTGAGTCTATTAGATAATAATTTTGAAATAATTTTGTAGGTCACATTACATAGACTAATAGGTATAAAATCCACATAACTAGTAGGCCAGTTTTTCCTGAGAATTAAAGCTGTAAAATTATGGTTTATCTGTTTAAGGATATGCTTTGAATGAAAAAAAAAACGTTACAATTTTTATTATATCATCACCTACAACATGCCATATTTGTTGGTAAAAGACATAAAGACAACCATCAGGTCCAGGAGTAGTCCAAGGTTGCATACTAAACATTATATATTTAACTTATTCACTAGTTGGTAATCTAGTCAGCATGCTATTATCATCATCAGATATGCAAGGAGTAACTGTAGAAAAGTACTTAGCAGGATTGTCAGGAGAGGTAGTCCTACTCATGTTAAAAAAATGATCTTTTAGGGTAGCAGTTATGTCATCCCTATTAGTCAACCATACACCACTAGAGTTTTGGAGAGTGTCTATATTTGTCCTATTTTTTCCTAAAATTTACCTTATTATGAAAATAGGCAGTATTCCTATCACCATTTCTAAGGTCTTTATCCATATTTCTCTGTTTCCATAAATCAGCTTGAGCATCTAGACAATAACTTAGTTTTTTTCTCTAATTCCTCAAGAGTTTTAGAAGTAACACTTGTGTTATTATTGCTAAGAAAAGTTTCTATTTGGGCATTAATCTTAGAAATCTGAGTGTTTATATTACGAAATGTTTTACAATTCCAATCTCTCAAAGAAACTTTAGTGTTATATTGTCTCCTAGTAACTCTGAAAGCATTGGATCCAGAATATGGAATTCCCCAATTCCTAGCGATAAGATCTTTACAAGAAGAGTCTTTCAACCAAGTTCTGTTCATCCTAAATGGCTTATAAGTACTATTATGCACTCTATCAGTAACAAGAAGAATTGGACAATGGTCACTTGCTAAGGAGATTAAGTGATAGGACATAGAATTAGGGTAATTGTTCATCCAATCAAGATTATAAAGGACTATATTTAACCTTTCTAAGATAAGCTCATGTCCATACCTCCTATTTGTCCATGTAAAAGGATTCCTACATAAGGCATACTATGAAAATCATTCTTAGATAGAAGTCTGTTAGAATCATCTTGGACTGATTCATATATTAAGTTACCTCCTTCCTTTTCATCTTGAGAAAGCAAAAAATTTAAGTCACCTAAAACTATTCATGGGAGATTAACATGATTAGCAACATTGTTCATATAAGACCACTGGGCATGTCTAGATTGTCATCTAGAGCACCATAAATGAAAGTAAACAACGCAAAATTTGTTCCATCATCTACTCTGATTTTACAGTGAATCACATTATGCTTTTCTTTAATAATCTAGAGATCTATTCCATCTTTCCACATCAAATATAGACCACCATTTATGAGGAGAAGCCACACAAGCTATGCAGGGAGTGTTTCATTCTCAAACACTTTAAGACGGAATGTAAAGACATGGTTGTGGTACACTAAACATGTTACCATTGTGCTTGGCCTAATGAACTACAGTGATAAGGTGAGCACTCACAACTCTTTTAACATGTTGAATAATGAAAAAGTTATTGTTGCGGATTGTGAGGAAGGCAGTGAAAGGTATTCATATGTTGAAGCAGACAGAAACTCACAATTACTGAATTGTGAGCTCAGATCCAACAAGTAAAAAGAGAAAGAACTTTCTCGGGTCAAATGAAATGGAAATGTTCCCAATGAGAACCTGGGAAGAGGCCATAGATCTTCTGCTAGGAAACATAAATAGGTGAGTCTACCTAACTTACTGGTGTGCTTGTTGTTGCGGAGCTATCCCTTGTGTCTATTAGGAATTTTGTGGCTAATCTGCATGTGTTTACTTTTTACTTGCTATATGGAGTGGCTTGTTTCACTCTCCTCCTTGTATCGCCTAGGCGCTTCTACTCTGTTTCCCTTTTATCAATAATATTTTAACCTTTTAAGTCCAAAAGAAAAATAACCCCACAAGCAGCCTCCTCCATCGCGAGGACAAGTACAACCATGTCCGCATAAGTGCTACAGGCAAATGATCGGGATTAATCCACGATCATAATAGGCTCGTGAATCTTGATTATTACCCACCCTTGTTGTTCCTATAGTTCCAACCCCGAAGTTATTTCCCATCTACCGGTTCCATACACCATTTTAATACACCCCAATGTATCATGGATCACAGCCGTAGATGGGAAATGGTGGGTCTGGGAGAGCTTTCGTGGCACTAATAAGGGGTGAGCATATATGCGTGGTATTTTTATTGGGTATAAAACCGGTAGATGAAAAACATTTTCGTTCCAACCCAATGACTTATCCTATAATATTATCAGTTGAGTATATCCGTCCATGTGTCCCAAACACTTACATGTATCCATGTGTCCCAAACACTTACATGTATCCAATTTTACCGTCAGATATTAGATATTCACCCCCTCAATCCGGGTTGCACAGACGTGAACGCGTAGACGCGGACATGACACGACACGACGCATACACTACAAAATTCTCAAAAAATTAGGACGCGGACACGTATATACATATTTTATTTATATATTTTTTATATATACAATCATGTATTTATACACCAAAGTCAATTATTTCGATCCTAAAAATTAGAAAATGATGCTACATGTGTATAAATTTCAAAAGAAAATAAAAGATCGTTTGTTTATACATGCCGAAGGTCAAGCAATCAATCACCGTTAAACACAAGGCACAATCAAAATGCATTCTTAGAACAACACATGCCTAACTAAAGGTATACGTGATGTCATTTCCAATTACAAAACCCTAACAAAGACCTAAATGATTGATCTCAATGTTTTTCCTTCTTCATTTAGTTAATAATAGTAAAAATAAAGGAAAAACTTTAAATGAAAATGGAAAAAAAAAACTTTAAACCCGAGTCATCAGTGCGTCCAAAGCAGACTTGCACAGGACACGCATATTGGTGCGTCAGACACGGCGCAAAAAATGCACCGTCTGTGCAACCCATGAGCCAAAGACTATCATCCTAGTCAGAGTTAGCAAGATAATATTATACTCTAATATAACACACAGTTTCTATCCCTTTTATTAGAATGAATTATTATTGTATAAATATTTTTTAAACAACAAATATATAATCTTTCGAATCAAACAAAGCTAGTGGTTGGCAACCTAGCAACAAGTTGGGCACCAACCCCTCTTTGGATAGAAACGCCTACTCTATGAAAAATAAAACTACCAAAACCACTACTAGCATCATTATTGATAAGGAAGTTCTTAAGACGCTTAAAGAAACATAAAGTATCTTCACCGAGTTCCCCCAAAGTAGAGAAATCCAGGACCCCCAGACCATACCCATGTGAAGTGCACTTGTCTAAATATTTAGCACGCTTCCTTGAAACCGCCTTAGAAATGGCTTTCCCTGGAACAAAGGAACATATACCATCACCAGTGAAGGGAGAGACACCAGTGACATCCATACAAACATCTTGACCGTTTTCCCAGTTGAGAACAAGAATATCGGCAGGCCTCAAGTCTTTATCCTCATCCGAAATAATACCAAGAGAAACTTCCGTGCGAGCAAGTACACTAGCTTTGTAACAAATATCAACAACAATATCACGGACAAGATCATGTCGAAACTTACTTCCAACATCTTTGGCACAATGAAGCGCATGGTCGCTAAAGATATCCATGGATTTGTTGCAACTAGTGCATAAGCCATTCTCAATAAACAGAGGGATACCGAGGCGATAACATAGCACGGACCGGAACTGTCTAGGCCCGATACACTGATTAAGCCCACTGATTGGTATAACTAATAAATAATCCTGAGCGTGCTTGATACGGTTACACTGCCACAGAATAGAATCTCTTGCGGACATTGAGAATTGATCTGGGATTTTCTTCTTGACTGCATCAAAATAAGTGACTGCTAGGGATTGCATGAAACGGGGCAGTATCATCAACACGCTAAGAAAAAGCAAATCGAGAATCCAAAATCTAAACTTTCAAAATCCCTTTTATCATTTTTAAAAGGTTTCACCTATTCACCACCCACAATTTTCCTAATTACCACTCACCTCACAATTTCTAAAGTAAAGTACTTTTTAATTCTACTTTTTCCTAATTACCAAAAGTCAAATGAAATTTGACTATAACTATTATATTTTGTCTTCTTCTTCGCTTTCTATCAAAAATGCAAATGATGGAGAACAGTTACCGTTCATCAAATTAGGACGAGGAAAACCGTGTTTTTATGGCAGATTGTGATTTTCACTCACAGTCTCGACAAACCGGAACTCTAAAACTGGGTTTCGAAAGAAATGAAGCACACACACTACAGAGAGAACAAAATTAATCCAACCAACCTAAATAGTACATGACATGGTTACCACTCAGCTCCACCAACAGTGCCATTTAACCATAAATTTTGATTCATTCATAAATGAGTCTTCCTCTCCGAGAACAACAAGAACAAGTTTATTGATAGCCCCTCTGGCCTTTCACTCATTTTGAACAACAATGTTGTCTACAAACTAATTTTAGAACCATTCAATTACAATAACTCAGCAATTGACTAAACCAACAGTCATCCTCTTAAATCATCTAAATTTTAATTTCTTAATTTGATTTAGTTCCCTCTACTATTAACAATCAATATGTAAATAGTACTACATGCCCAACTCATACTACCACAATATGACTAACTTCAATCTCTAGCTTCACTAACATCTCATACCAAAGCTTCATTAACATCTCGTACCAAAATATGATGACTTAAGTAACTACAGTCTTGATTAACACGTGGAGACGCTACCAAAATTAACACTTGTAGTCTTGTACTCGTTAGTATTCCAATAAATCAATATAAAACAAGTCCACCCAGTATTGATTACTAGTTCTTGATCACGATAAGAACAATCAAACGGAATACAAACACAACAATCACATATGCAAAGATCCAAAAATTCTAGGTTTAGTTTTTTACCTCTTTTTTGTCTTTGTTTCTTCTTGAAAATTACCATGTTTCTTTGGTGTGATATTAAACAAGATCAATCAATAGAAAAGAAAAAAGAAAAATCACTGAAGGTGGTGGCAGATTGGTGGAGACGGAGTAGAGGAGTTGAGATGAAGAAGACGACTAGACTAGACGAGTGATATGGGAACTTAGATATTTAGGTGTTTAGTTTTTGTATTATGGGCGTAAATAAAGAGTCAATGGGTAGTAATTAGGATATTTTTAGATTTGAATGGGTGGTAATTAGGATAATTAAGGGTGGTAATTAAGATGAGTGGTAATTAGGAAAAGTGTGGGTGGTGAATAGTTAAAATAAACTTTCAAAATCCCTAAAATCTAAAAAATAAATAAAAGAAAAGAAATACCCAATCGAGAATCCAAATCCCAAATCTCTTTCTATTTTCTTTTCATGGAGGGTAACGAAAATAGCGCTCTGAACTCATACTATCACCGCCATCACCATACTGGAAACGATGTCAATTCTGGTGGTTTAAATGGGTTATTTGTAAGCCCTAACCACCACCAACAGCAGCACCACCACCAACAACAAAATCAACACCAGCATTCACATCAACATCAACATCAGCAGCATCAACATAACAACGCCGGTCATTATTCATCTACTTCACCAGAACCAACTCCGTTGATTTTTCCACCACATTCAGTAACTGGAAGATCACCTTTCGGTTCTTCACCACCACCACCACCACCTACAGCACCGTCACCACCAGCGGAAACAGTAAAAAGAAAAAGAGGTAGACCTAGAAAGTACGGTATTTCTGAAACCGCGCAAAATTCTCCTAGTAGTAATAAGAAGTTATCTTCTTCTACTTCTTCTCCTCCTACGTCACTTCCCGTTTCATCTTCTTCGCCACGAAAGAAAGATTCTTCTTCGGTTTCTTCTCCTTCTTCAAAGAAATCTCAGTTACTTGCACTAGGTAAATTCTCCGAACTCTCATTTTTAGTTTTATTTTGTGCTCGTTTTGTATTTCTTTGTCTGTTGGTGTTTATAATGATTTTATACATTGGTCCCTTGTCAATGTTATTGGTGTTCATGTTTTCAATACTGGAATATTTGGCATATGTGATCTGGGTGCAATACTCTATGAAATGATAAACTGAGATGAATGTGCATTCAAATTTTGGGTACAGGAATTATGGAGTGGTGGATAGTAGGGATAGTCTTCCCTTATTGCCATTATTAGTCTTTCTCACCCTTATTATTTGTAAGCATTAAATAGGAAGGGCAAGAAGCATTAAAAATGTAAGGAGTAACCAGGCATTGACATTTTTTTTGGAAATCCATTTGGATAGATTAACGAAGAAAAATAATCAATATTGTGGTTTCTGCCAACAGTCATTTACTTATTAAAGTGTTTTACTTCATGTTTTCAGCTGGGTTATGATTATTTGATCTTTTTGATGTACTATGCATGAACTGAGAATTTCTCTCTGAAAGCCTGGAATTTTAGGAGTTGATTTATTAGATCCGATGTTCAGTGTATCCAAAGGCTTTTTTACCTGTGCGGTTGTGCCTGCTACATTACACTTGGTGCTCGATGTCCATAGATTTTATAGGTAGTGTTAGCATTGTTCAAATATCGAAGACTTCAAATATGTATCTAGAGTTTAATTGTTCCTTACGGGTCTTCTAAATGAAATACCTTTTATTGTCAAAAAGTATGAAGAGAAACTCTTGAGTGCGCTGAAAAATATATTGATTTGATTTAATACATATTGGCTTCCTGAGCACATTCTGCAGCTTTGTAATTGTATCTTTGTACTGCATAATTTGCAAATTGAGTGCATTAATTTGAGTGTGAATTTCTTTCATTAACTAAGGAGCTTGACAATAGGTATTATTTTGTTAGGTAAATACCTCTTGAGATGCATAGTGAGTTTATGTATTGTGGTATATGAAATTGCAGCCATCTGATGTTTTAGATCTGTTGTTGATTGTTATTTGGTTCATGGTTGAGAGGATTAAGGACAAGAAATTTCATTTTGTGCTTAACAAATATCCTGATGCCAATACTTTTTCTCTTACTCCTTCTAGAGTGAAGGGGTAATTTGGTGAATCCAAAACGCGGTTCTGATGCTATTAGTTGTTTGACGCAGGAAATGCAGGCCAAGGCTTTACACCACATGTCATCACTGTTGCTGCCGGCGAGGTATTTGTCTTATCTTTATATGCTTTTTAGTTGCGACTTACATATCTATATCTACTTCTAAAATAAATATAAATGTACAGGAGCCTGAATCGAACATCCTTGGTTTGACCTACTACTTGATGCATTTAGTCCTCATCTTCTTAACACTTATAATAATTTTGTTATTGATATCCTATCATGGTCTATTGATGCTGTGAGTTTATAATGTTATGATAATCTTCTTGACTCTGTTTGTCTAATAGGATGTTGGTCAAAAGATCATGTCTTTCATGCAACAAAAAAAGCGTGCAGTGTGTATTCTCTCAGCATCCGGTTCAATATCTAATGCCTCTCTCCGGCAACCAGCAATTATGGGAGGAAATGTGACATACGAGGTGAAATTACCTTAATCTCTCAATGTGTTATATTTTCTCAAATGATGTAGTGGATTTCCATGGCTTACAGATATATTTGATTGTCTCAATCATTTTTACCAAGAAGGAAAAATTGGAAATTAATCCACCTGGCATTCCAAAACGGACAACACGAGTGCACCACTCATGTTTTTCTTTTCAGCTTTTGTTTCATATTCTTGCCTTTCGTAAGTGTTTTGGTTCTTCTCCAAGAAGTGAGTACTTAGTGATTGCATTGAATTCATTCATCTTAGGGAAGATACGAAATCCTTTCGCTGTCGGGATCCTACTTGCACACTGAGATCGGAGGAGCATCCTCAAGAACAGGCGGACTCAGTATTTGCCTTTCTGGTACAGATGGTCGCATTGTTGGAGGTGGGGTAGGCGGTCCCTTGAAAGCTGCCGGGCCCGTTCAGGTACTGTTATACAAGAAAGTGAGCTTATTAAAAGTAGTCATGTCTTGGTTTATTTTTTCCTGTTTTCCTGTGCCCATTCGGGATTATACAACAAATTGTGCTTGTCAAGGTTATCATGTGTTAGTTTATTTTCTTCCTGATTTTTCGTTGTTAATATACAATATGATTATGTTGTGTTGGCTTTTTATGGTTTTGCATCAAATCAAGATTAGTTTAAGTAAGGCCACAATTAACTTAAACCATATTAATAATTAATTATCGGGATTAAGGTATTATTTTATTATTTTAGGTTCTTAATCAAGTTACTCATGGCTAAGCATGGAGATACCATGTGGTGTCCTGTAGCCTAGTATGTGGTATCTTTTCAACTCATGCAGAATAGGTTGGAGACTTGGAGGACTAATGGTTAGCATATCAAAGAATCTTCTAGCCTCTTGCATAACAACATAAGTAGAATTTTTGATTTTTCTGTCACTTAAGCGCGAGGTTATCTTGCTGTATCTTATTGTCAATTCTATAAAGCTTGTTAGTAAACATTTGTGCCGTGTATGAGATTAACTATGCAGACTGTTTATGCTCATTCTTGTAGTTAATTATAGCTTTAGAGAATGATAATGCCAGGGTTAAATGTGTTTCAGCATGAGGTAAACTGTCATTGTGTTTAAGACTAAGTAATGGTGATTTAGGAACTGAATTTCTAACATGTTGTACAACTGCTTCTGCAGGTAATTGTTGGTTCTTTTCTGTACAACAACCAGAAAGAAGTTATTGTTGATTTCGAAACTTCGGAAAACAAATTACCACCATCGATGGTTGGTTCAGCAATTTCAAGTGATCACCACCACCTGTACAGGTTAACAGACAATTTGTAATGTATTTGGTAGTTTCTGTCGTTAAAGAAGTTTTCAACTTGAAACTGAAAATCAATTTGATCTGTTGTAACTTTCCATCTCTCTGAAACCTGTGTAACTACTTACAGTACTGCTCTTTTTTTGATTTATGGTTTATACCTGCTTTCTTCGAGTTATGGTTTTTTAAATATGCCTTTTTCGAGTTATGGTTTAAATATATCACAACTAATATCGGCCCTAATATATCTCTTGTTAAACATAATTTTGGCTCTCGTGGGTCATGATTTTTTGTGATACATTTCTTATGAGTTAAGAGGACTGTAGTTTTACTCAGGTTAGAATTACGTATTATGTCTGAATTAAATGTCATTTTGGTGTGGAGGGCGCGAACATGGGATCTTAAGTCTGACTTGGTTTTATGAGCTCAATTTTGTCTTGTTCCCTCTAGTCTTGGAGATTTTTTTTTCTTTCTAATTTTATGTTTGGCTTGTTGTAGACATGTTTGTGTGATATATCTGAAGCAATGAAGGCATTTGCTCAACTGTTTACTAATTTCCACTGTTATAAAATAGCTTCTATGAGCCACAAGCATGATTCACTGCCAATTTTTTCGGTGAAATACATGGCAATGCCAACAAAAGTTCAGGAGAAACAAAAAATCGTGTAGAGGAAACCATATCATTACTTGGAACAGAACTCAAAGACCAAAGGAAGAAGGCGGCTTAGGTTTTCGAGATATGCACCTATTCAACGGAGCTCTTCTCGCTAAATCAGCGTGGAAACTTTGCTATGATTTTGATTCCATGATGACTAGATCTCTCCAAGCAAAATACTTCCCGGATGGAGACCTTTTTAACTTGAAGAAAAAATCAAATTCCACTTGGTCGTGGAGAAGTTTGAGTTCGGAGCTTAGCTTTGTACTTAAAAACAGTTTGTGGTGTTTAGGTAATGGCGAGAAGATTTTAATCTGGAAGCATGGATGGATCAAAGATTTACCAAGTCCTCCAGAACCAAAAGATGGTTCCTCGTTGCATAATCAGTTTCTTTATGTGAACCAGCTGTTTGCTCAGGGTATTGCTTCATGGGATATTAACATTCTGCAGGAGCTTTTTGATCCAAATACAGTTCAGCTCATCACCGATATTGAAATTCATCTCAGGCAGCAAGATAGACTCATCTGGCTTCTAGAAAAGAATGGAATCTTTTCTGTGAGATCTTCTTACAGGCAAATGTACAAAGAAAAAGATACTTTCCCTTCAGTTGGCCCAAGGATGATGAAACTTTATAAGTCTTTATGGAAACTGCCCGTGCTTCCTAGAATTAGGCAATTTCTATGGAAAGCTGTCTCCAACCTTCTTCCAACAGAGACGTTCTGAGTAATAAAATCCATGGAATACCTTCTTCTTGCCCTTTCTGTGAGCAAGCCTTAGAGTCTGCAGCTCATGTTCTACTGGAATGCAACCTAGCTAGACTGGTCTGGTTTTCTATCTCGGAATGGTCCTCAACAGATTCAATAGAGTTCTCGGTCTGGATAGGTAGCTGGTTTGATGATTTACATGCCAGGAAGATTTCTGAAGATGAGATCTGTAAACGAGCTATAACTGCATGGTGTATTTGGTCTGACATATGTGATAAAGTCTTTCAACAGATCAATGCTTGCCCTGAAAAAAGCATCAGCCGAGTTCATCTGTTCATTAATGAACACACAACACATAAATCTCACAGCGATCAAATAACTAATAATAAAGTCTGTCGTAATAATATCCATTGGTTGCCACCTGCTTTAGATGTTGTTACTATTAATATTGATGGATCATATTTACAATCTTCTAGTACTAGTGGCATTGGACTAATAATCAGAAACTCTGCAGGTGAACAACAAGCTGCAAGGTGCATCTTCTTAAAGGACACGAAAAGCGCTGAGCACGCTGAATGCATGGGGCTAAAAGAAGCAGTGATTTTGGCTAAAGAACTGAAGCTGGAGAGAGTGCATTTCGAACTCGACGCAATGATAGTGGTGGAAGCTATTAATAATAAAACTGCGATAGATTGGAAGTTATTAAACATGATTAAAGACATCCAAATGCTTTTTCATAGTTTTACTTTCTGGAAATGTTACTACATTCCTAAGGAACGAAATAAAGTAGAGGATATTCTGTCTAAACTAGCTAGACAGAAAGCATTCTCTTTTACCTGGTTTAACTCTTCTCCTGAAGAGATCAAATATCAGCTTTTAATAGACAGAAGTCATGTACTGAACTAATTCTTCTTTAATACAATTTCTTCTTTCGTTTCGAAAAAAAAAAAAATACATGGCAATGCCAACAATTTTAATATGCATTAGGATACTTCCACACGGACAAGTTGTAGTTGCAGGATTTCCCACAACACACCCCTTGTAATATCATTATAATAATTTCTTGATCTAAACCCATTTGATATGAAAATGATGATTAAAATACTAAATTGTAAATTGACACACACATTTTTACATGGTTCGATCAATTTGATCTAATCCATGATTCTTCACTATGATCGTTTAAATTTACATTTGATTTACATTGATAATCTCCATTAATGGAGTTCTAGATCTAGTTTTGGGGAAGAAGATGATAAATAAAAATACATTTTCTCTCTAAAAATATCTCTCTCTCTTACTAAAATTGTGTCTCCCCCCTTTTTTCTCTCTCCTGTTCTCCTCTTTATATAGGTGTTTACATAATGGATGACAGCTCACATACAGCTCATAAACTTTCAAGCTATGCTATGTTCTCTCAGGATCTGCTTCATTCTAGTGAGCTCCCGCTACATTCTAGCGAGTTCCCTCTAAGTTCTCGCGAGGGTTCTCTCCAACTACAAAATCTTCATTTCTTGCCTTGTTCTCGCGAGCATTCTCTCCAACCACAAAATCTTCACATCTTTCTCGTGTTTTATGCTGTCGTTGTCTATTACGTCATTCTTTGAATTATTATGTGACGCTCGCAGTGTGTTGTTGAAGAACTCACAGAAATGTCGTTATAAATTTCACAAGAGTATTGCTGTGGCGATATTCTGATCCTGCATCTTGCCTATTTTTTCTTGAATATTGCTTGAAAAGCAATCTTTAAGAAAAAATCTGTTGTTGTAGTAGTCTTTGATCTTTGCTGATGACGGAACGAGCGAAAGAATATTGGACTTCAAAAGTACGTACTTGCCTCTATTCTTTTGTGAAGTTCCAGATCTTTTCGAAGTAAATAAGAAATATCAATTCTTGAAGTATGCGAAGTATAAAATATCCTTGAAGAAATATAAGAAGTACTCAATCCTCAAAATATAAGAAGTATCCGTCCTTGAATGAAAGTCATAAGTATTGCCTCTATTCATGCGAAATTATTATTTCATTTTTGGTGAAAATTCTTGTCCATTTTGAAATGATTCTTTCCGAGAAGATAAAGAACATAAAATTTCTTCTTGGTAATCCATAGTTGCCTCTGTTCTTTATCTATGAAGGTAGAATCCTTGAGAAAATGTTAAATGAACGAATTATTTCTTTATTCTTATCTTGCATGTGCCTCATGTGATAATCTCTTTAAGAAAATAATCACATTCTGCAAAATAATCACATCTCCTGCAAGATTCTAAATGTGTCTGCGAGATTCTGAATAATCCGCGAATTTACGAATAACCCTGTGAAATTATGAATAGTGCTCCTGAAATAGTGCTGTGAAATTATGACTAGTGCTGCGAAAATGCAAATAATCCTTCTGAGAGACTCTGAATAATACTTCTGAGAAATTATGAATAATACTTCTGAGAGATTCTAAATAGTGCTTGCTATCTCTCTTGCGATGAACAAATATTTCCTGCATTCTTAAAAGAAAAATGTTTGAGATTATTCTATTGGTATTATTTTGCCTTCCTAGTTAAAGGTCTTATTTTGCCAGTTTTTGTATTTGCGACAAAACCGCAGGACGTCCTTACATTCGCATGTAAAAGACCCATTGATCTTGCCTTATCCTCATTTTGTCAATTTCTCTGTGACAATATGACAAGCCTAAGCTCCCTTGCGAGAAAAAAGCCTCATGACATTGCCGTCTTGCGATGAAATCGCAGGACGTCTTTACACTTTCATGTAAAAACCCATTGATCTCATCTTAACTTTTTCTCATGGATTGTTGCCTCTGTATAATATTTGTCACGCGACAATATGACATGCCTAAATGTTCTTGCGAACGTAAAGCCCTATGACATTGCCGTCTTTAGACACTTATCAGCTCCCTAATGGAGGGTGTCGCCCTTAACTTCCCCCTGGTTGCCCCTTAAAGGAGGGGCACATCGGCCATACAAGACTAGATCCTCCCATCCAGTCTTAACAACAACCGATTGTTTTCGCAGCCTCTTATCCTTTATGCCAATATGGCTTATAGTTACGAGACTGCACCCTAAGTGGGGTTTTCTTCGGGCCGAGTGCATCATAGCCAAGACTTGCCAGGAATGGACAGGGTAGTTTCGTACACCCCGGGCACCCTTGGATCAATCGTGTACCTCGGCTCCTTGGTCATACTCTGCACTCCTTAGAAGAGACCCTCGGTCGTCCAACCAGGGTATAACCTTATATAGTTGGAAATTCAAGGTACCTCTCCTGGATAGGTTTTCTTTAACCCCAACATCTCCATGATTCAGGTTCCAGCAGCGGTATAACCTTATCCCTGAGCCATGCAAAGAGATACCCCCTTATATGACGCACTTTAGGTCTTATATTTGCCTCTTGCAAAATTTTATTCGCGAACTAGGGTGTACGCCATAAAGGATCGTCCCATTCTTATGTATCTGCGAAATTTTATTCGCGTTTCATTATTCTGTCATTTATTTGTGAGATATCTCTGCGAAATAATCACCGACTCTCTTCTTTGCGAAATAAACATCTCTATGAAGTAAATGAACATCTGTGAATTGTTTGTTCAAGCTGCGAAAGAAATGCCTATGATATCAACCTTTGCGAAGCAAAAAATTCTTTGCGAGGAGGGAGATTCGAACCCAAGTCATCTAGTTTGCATACTCCTTCTCTGACCATCTGGGCTACTTGTTGCTTGCGAAAGAAAGGCATAGTTCTGATATATTACTCCATTTCTTCGGCCCTTGAAGTTCAAAAATGAGTAAAAAAAAAATGCTTGGCGAGGGATTCGAACATGCGATACTGGACTCCTTATTTTCACCACTGACCATCTGTACTAGCTTCTTTTTGCGATTGAGAGGTATAATTCTAATAATTTAACCTTTTTTAATCGCTCTTTGTATAAATTTAGTCTCTTCGTCTTTGCTTCTTCTTTTCCTGTTGCTTTCTTCGCTGGAACCTTTATATGTGTATTCTTTTCTTGTACTTCACTGATGGCTGCGAGATCCTCTTGGTTACTGCCCTAGGCGAAGTAAGCTTCGCAAAACTTCTACTTTTGTTGATTGTTGTTATAATTTGCTGGATTTATTTGTTGTTTGATGAAGTGAGCTTGCTTCTTGGTTGGGTGAAGTTTGACGAAGCAAAACTTGGGTTCTGGTTCTTTTTTCCAAAGTGATTTTCTGTTGATGTTCTGCGAAGTAAACTTGGTAGAAACTTTTCCCTTATCTACTGTAAATTTCTGCGAAGTAAACTTGTTGTTGAAGTTCTGCGGAACAATACTTTGCTGTCTTCCTTCATTATAATTATTATTTTATCTTTTGATTGTGTTGCTCGTGGCCAATGTTGCCGATTCATCTGCGGTGATCTAATAATGGTTTCCAGGCTTGATTGGATAAATTAAGGCTATTATCTTTGTTGAGCTAGTTGGTGACAAAATAATTTCTGCGGTGACCTTTAATAATTCCACCCTTTTCCTTATGACAATGGTTGTTCTTCGCTGTTTGCTGCGAATATCTTTGTGTTTAGATTAATCCCATCCTTCGCCCCTTTAAACCTGCAAAAAATCAAACTTGGAAGATGAATATATGACAATCTTCATAATTGTATTATATCATGTTTTCTGCCGTGCGGTTATGGTGCTGCTTCCTTCTTCTGTGAATTTCGCAAAACTTCTTCATCCTCTGCCTTTGACTTCTCATAAGAATAGACCCAAAATATCCGTCCTCCTTCTTCGCAGACGCACTTCTTCCCTAGTTATCTGATGAAGTAAAACCGTCTTCGCTGGATTCTGACGCTGTATTTTCTTAGCTCACGGTTCTTTCAACTAGAGATTATTACTCCCAATCGTTTTGCCACTGTTGATGTTCGATAAGTAATCACTCTAGTTGATGTTCGCTGGAATTTATGATGAAGTAGAGCTTCGCCTATGTTATTCTATCACGATTGAACTTCGCTGGAACTTTCCTCTTCGCCATCTGCTATCTCTAGATGGGTTTGTAGATAATTCTCCTTGTTACTATTTCACCGTCCTTGTTGATTGACCATTGAGAAGTCTCTGTGTTTATTGAGATGATCTTTTTGCATTTCCCTCTTCTTTGTTGTGCTCCCGTCTTCACAGAACTGTTTTTCTTCTTCTTGTAATGTACCACTTCTTGTTCCTTTTCTCTTGGTGTTCTTCGCGTATATGACCAAATTATTTTTCACCTTGGTTTGCTGTAAGCTAACAAATCAAATGGGTGAGATACAAACATGTTTTAGATAATAATTGGGTAAATTCTTCTCACAGGAATAATCCCGAATTATCTGAACGTTTTTAGGTACTCAATGTTTTTAAAATCAATTGAATGGGTTTTTAAAACTAGGTTTCATGGTTGTAAATCTATGAGGAAAATTTGTTTTAGTTCAAAATTTTAGAGGGTAATCGAAAATTTATGAAGAACAGAACTCTGTGGTTATGAAAAAAATTTCTCAAAAAATTTCTTAAACGATTTCCTGATCTGCAAGATTAAATGAAGAAGAAAAGTTTATCCAGCTGAATTAGTTATTGATGAGGATTTCTGCTTTGTTCCGTGAACTCTCAACTAGTTGTTCCAAATCTTCTTATCTTTACATAGTGATTTCTTGTGGTTCTTCATGTTGTTTGTTGTCTGTGGATACAAGTCCTGATCAAACTTTAGTTTTTGCCCTTGAAATCTTTAGATCCAATCTGATTTGTTATTCACAGTAACCTATTTCTTTGAAACTTTCTCAAACCATTTAAAGATGAGACAAATCCTTTCCTCGCGTCCCTGTTTCTAGCTCCAAAATATAGTTACAGGATTTCCCACAACACACCCCTTGTAATATCTTGATAATAATTTCTTGATCTAAACCCATTTGATATGAAAATGATGATTAAAATACTAAATTATAAATGGACACACGGATTTTTACATGGTTCGATCAATTTGATCTACATCCATGATTCTTCACTATGATCGTTTAAATTTACATTTGATTTACATTGATAATCTCCATTAATGGAGTTCCAGATCTAGTTTTGGGGAAGAAGATGATAAAGAAAAATACATTTTCTCTCTAAAAATATCTCTCTCTCTCTTACTAAAATTGTGTCCCCCCCTTTGCTCTCTCCTGCTCTCCTCTTTATATAGGTGTTTACATAATGGATGACAACTCACATACATCTCATAAACTCTCAAGCTCTGCTATGTTCTCTCAGGATCTGCTACATTCTAGTGAGCTCCCGCTACATTCTAGCGAGTTCCCTCTACGTTCTCGCGAGATCCCGCTACGTTCTCGCGAGCGTTTTCTCCAACTACAAAATCTTCATTTCTTTCCTTGTTCTCGCGAGCTCCCGCCTTGTTCTCGCGAGCGTTCTCTCCAACTACAAAATCTTCACATATTTCTCGTGTTTTATGATGTCTTTGTCTATTACGTCATTCTTTGAATTATTCTGCGATGCTCGCAGTGTGTTGTTGAAGAACTCACATAAATGTCGTTATAAATTTCACAAGAGTATTGCTGTGGAGATATTCTGATCCTACACAAGTTACAACTTCAAATTGGTGAAAATATGGCAATTGGATTCAGCCCAATGGTTCTCATGCTCCCTCCCTTGGAGGAGGTAGGGTTTCGATCACCCGATCTTGTAATTTCTAGTAGTATTTAAGGGCTACTAACTAACCATCCAAGATATGGGAGAAATCCCATTCCGCCAACAAGTGAGATGTAGTATTAGCCGTCTCGGAGATGTGCTTAATTGTACTTGAACTGAAGCTAGTAAGTAGAAGTTCAGTATCATCTCCGAGCTTCCATATTCTCCAGGGAGAACGATAGTAGACGTCTGTTAGACTTTTCACGACAACTTGACAGTCTCCTTCTATGAAAATAATAATATCCTTCAGGATGAGCAAAGTTGCCAATTCAGATGCTAAAAGAAAGCCACAATCTTCAGCAAAGACTGGTGTACGAAGTTACCAATTCGAGTTCCATCTCCACAATATCTGTTATTATGGTCTCCGACAATAGTTGCACAAGCATACGAGCCATTGTTTCAGGAGGTATCCACATTGATCTTTATGATAGGATGATCAGGCGTTGTCCAAGTCCAAATTTCAGGCAATCTTTCTACTGGCAGAGAAGGTTGTGGCAAAGTTTCCATTTCACTACCAGCAGAGTAGTTGCAATAGAGATTAAACCAGTAAAAGACAATCTTTAGAGCTCAATGCACATTGATGTTTTTTTTTTTTCAAAAACTTTTTCATTCCTTATTTTCCAAGTAGCCCAACAGATAGCCACTCCAAGAGAGAAGGAGTAATTATTATCATCCCTCTGTAACCAAAACAAAACCAGTAATGAGAGAGTTATTCATAGTTACCTTGGAGACTTAAGCCTAGAGGTGAAGCAAAACATATTGCTTGTGACATCTCATAGTGGATTATCATATGACTTATAGTTTCAGCTTTCTTATTTCACATACCGCACTCAATAAAGACTCCATCTACAAAACGTCCAATTTTCTGAGAAACACCTAAACTGTTATCTAATGCCCTCCAGATGAACAACTTTATTTTTAGTGCCACTCTGTCCATGGACCAAAATTTCTTCCATGGGAAAATGTTCTCATCTAGAAAAGAAGATTCTCCTTAGTGTTCCATTAAGAGTTTCTGGAAGGATTGGCTTGTGTAGTCTCCATGAGGGGTGAGTCTCCATATACGCTTGTCATCAGCTAAATTATTAATGGGTATTTTTTGGATTTGAGAAGTAGTGAAAGGGTCTATGATTTTTTATCTTATATTGATGTCCCAATCTCTAGCGGAGCTGTTGGTTAACTACTTTACTTTAACAACTTATGGATGGCTTTTAATATTTCTAGTTACAGCGCGTTCGGTTCAGGTTTTTGGGAGCCCAGGAATTGGATTCTGGGGAAATATAACCAATTCCCTCAACCGAACAGACGCAGAACTTTCAGAATTAGATTCCAATGAGAATCCAATTCCATTAAAACTCTCCTTTACATTACATCCACATACTGATGGAATGGAATTCAATTCCGGAGGAAAAGGATTACCACAGAATTGAATTCCCGGGATTTGAAAAATCTAAAACGAACGCGCCGTTAGTGTAAAGCTTGGTATTATCTGAATCCATGGATTAGTGAAGATGTTAATGTTCTCACCAGTTCCAATTAGTCGATTACGTCCTTTCCTTATGTTGTCTCTACTATCCAACATAACATACCAAGCCGTGGAACAAAGTCTTGGTTTCTTGATGCACCAAAATGACTTTTCTCTTAGGTATTTGGCATGGGGATTTTTTTCCCGATAAAGATCTTGGTCTTGCAAAAATATCCAAGTTAACTTGGAAATAAGTGCTTGATTGAGATTATACATGGATCTTAGTCTCAATCCCCATTTTTCCTTAGACATATTGAACCATTCCCATTTGAGAAAGTGCCACTTTCATTTTTCTCTGTTATACCCCCTACCAGAAATATCTTATAATATGAGATAGTTTGTGTAGAAAAGTTCTTGGGATGAAAGAGGTAGCCAAGTAATAAGATGGAATGATAGCCAACACTGATTGGATTAGGGATGTTCTTCCTGCATGTGAGACTGAGTTCTTTCACCAACCTGCTAGTTGTTCTTCATACTTCTCAACAAGAAAATTGAAATTGGAGACTCTTATACCTTGTTGTAGTATCTGTACACTCAAATATTTTTCATCTTTGCTCATTCTGGTAACACCTAGAGATGCAATATTTTTTTATTCATAGGAAGTATGCACTTTCTTACTGAAGTAGATTGAATATTTTTAATAGTTCACTACCTGTCCAGACCCACTGTAGTATTCTTGAAGGATGGACGATATAATGTTGATAGTGCTGGTGTTGGTGCTGCCAAATAACGTCATATCATCCGCAAACATGATGTGGGTTACTGTAAGGGCCCATCTATTGATTTTGTAACCACTATAAACCCCTGTATCCTCCATTTTATTGATGATACCACTAAGAGTATGAGAGCAGTTGATGAAGAGATATGGTAATAACGGGCATCCTTACCTGATTCCCATTTCTGGTGTGAAGAAACCTTCTGGTTGTCTATTAAGAAATATTGATAAAGATGTGGAATTGACACAGTTCATGATGAGAGCATGTGTACTGTCAGTTATACCAATATTTTGTAAATACTGACTCAAAAAATCTCGTTCATTTTTTTCATAAGCCTTGCTCATATCGAACTTAATAGCAAAAGACCCTAAAGAAGTATTTCAAGTGTGCGTATAATAAAACAACTCTTTGGACACTACTATTTTCTCAAGTATATGTCTTCCTAGAACAAAAGCTGATTGATTCTTCTCAATTAATCCATCTAGGAAAGGACTTAACCTGTTTGTGATGATCTTAGTGACAATTTTATAAGGTACATTTCCCAAGGCTATGGGTCTGTATTCAGCAGCAGTATTAGCACTTTGTTTTTTTTGGGTATAAGAGCTAGATAGGTGTGATTCATACCTGGAGGTATTAAAGAGAATCTGAAGCAATTTTGAATCAGGTGAACAACTTCTGTACTCACTATTTCTCAGCATTTCTTGTAGAATAGAGCTGGATATCCACATGGTCTAAGTAACTTCAGAGAACCCATTTTTTTGATGACATTGAAAGCTTCTTCAACACCTGGGATGAAACTTATGAACTTGCAATAATTTTGAGTGAGCTTGTTAGCATTCTCCAAAAAAATGAATTAGTGTTCACATGAGTGTCTCTAGTAAATATTTTTTGGAAATGAGATATGAGTGTCTCCTTTATTTGTTCATGATCAGAGAGCCAATTACCTTCTTGATTCTTAATGGGATTTTTTTCCTTCTATGAATGATAGATACATGAGATACCTGAGTGTTTTTGTCAGTGGATGGGATCCATATGGATTTATTTCCCTGCTGCAAAAACATTATATCTCTTTTCTCCTAGACTAGTGATTTTGTTGCAGATTACTATCTTCTCCTCCCTTGTGGCTGTCAAGTGAGATTTGGTCTGCAGGTCATCTAACTTTTCTTTTCATTTTCAATCTCCTTCCTTGCATCACCAAAAGTGTTCTTACTCAATTTCTTGAGTCCTTCTCCCACCTTGCAGCTTAGTTTTCATAATGCTAGATGAATTTTCCCATTTTGTCTTCAGGACTTCTTTGAGATCAGGATGCTCAGTCCAGTAAAACTCAAATTTATATTTTTTTTTTTTTGGGTGGGGGGGGTGGGGGGAGTTTCTCATTGTGTTAACTAAAATAGGAGAGTCGTCACTTTCTATTCTTGGAAGATGGAGTACAACATCATCAGAGAATAATAGTCTCCATTCAATGTTGCAAATGGCTCTATCTGATCATGTTTCTGAATTCTGTGCTGATATCAGTAGTAGCTGAGCCTCCTTGTTTTTCATATTCGTGCATCAAAGCATTAAGATCACCATTAATGCACAATGGGGTGATAATTATGGATATTATGTCACTTACTCCTTTCCAGAATCAATCTCTTTGGGGGTGAGATGGAGGACCATATATGCAAAGAAGATCCCAACTTGGTATGCTTAAATAGGGACTTACAGACTAGTGAATAAGATTCTGGTATTTTGAGATAACTTGCAAGTAAACATTATCTTGTCGGAGAAGAGCAAGTCATGCACTTTTACAATTAACAGCTATAAAAGTCGAATTTATGAAATTCAAAGAACTGCAAATCCTTTTGCTATTACTCTCATTTAATTTTGTCTATGATAAAAAAGTGATGGACGGATTTCAGCTGCGTAGGAATTATTTTAAGATTACAACTGCCGTATCGTTCCCTAATCCACGACAGTTTCATGATTGTATTGACATCTTTCCTGCGAATTTTTTAGGCAAGTTGCCGGAGCCTTATTATCTCTATAATAGTGTTGCTTCATGTGGGGATCAAAATAAATTAGTTCAGCTTGTATTTTATCTCCAATGATGGTTTTGGTGGTGGGTTTCTCAATTGTCTTGTTAACTCTAGCATGTATTTCCACTGTCGCATTTTCTTTACATCAGACCCATTGTTGTTCTTGTATGGAGGATTTTATGGTGGCGAGAGAGAGAATTTTCAGATGGAAAGGGGGAAGGGTGGGTGGTTCCTGTGGTGAGGATGTGGGATGTTGAGGAAGAGATGTATGGCTTTTTGGTGGTGATGTGTTTGTTGTAACTTGTGGTGCAGGAAATTGGGGTTTTGCCAGTTGGGTGGAATTATAGTGGTGGATGGATATGAAGGTATTATTTTTGTACTTTTCGGGAGATGGAGTTATGGTCTTGTGGGTTGGTGGATTCGAGGGAAGACACGATAGATGTATGTGGGTTGTTGAGATGTTTCGGTACATATGTAGATATTATACTTTTTCTGGATGATGAGTTGAGGATGGGGTGACTTGGATTATTTATCTGTATTGTGATTCCCTCCAATATTCTCTGCCATTGAGTTTGAATTTTTTCTATGCAGAGAATAAATCTCTATTGATTGAGCTCTGGCCATTTTGGGAAAAGTATCTTGACATGTAATAAGTTGCATTTTTTATGGGGTTTGGGTTAGTATTCTCCAGATGTTATGGGGTGGAATTTGAGTGATTATAGAATTTTGTTATGAATGAGGGTTGACTGGGTTGAAATATTGGAGGAGAAATAAAGGGATTTGATCTGTAGATATTTTCTCTGTTATGGTAACTTTCTGGCTTGTTTCTAAGGTTTTGATAGTGGGATTTGGTTTAGGTTTGAAGCTTGCATTGATTTCTTCGGTAAGTTTGGCAATCTTTGTATCTTGTATCTTCTCCATGAAGGTTTCAGGTGAGATGAAACCCATTTTCTAATACTCTTTGGACAAAACTGGGAACTGTTTCATGATATACCCAAACATTCCACAAAATAAATAGACTTTGGTAGTCGTTCATACCTTAATGCAACCTTGTATGGTTTTTTTTTTGATGGTAATGTGAAATTCAGTTCTTGCCTTACTAGTTTTGTGACATCTATCTTTAATATAACTGTCCCATTTAGAATGTTCTGATGGTTGGATTGGATATGGTACCTCTATTTGTGATGCAATAAATTCAACCATCTTTATCTTGTGAGCACTCATAGATAATCCATGTATCTGAACTGTGAAGTTAGCGTATCTGAATTCACATTCATGAGAGACTTTTTCTGGGTGACAGACTTCTATTAACTGCAAATCTTCACTGAGAGCCCATAGAGACCTCATAATAACATTATTGTAATCACATCCCAACACAAACTTCACTAGGTAGATATATTGACCAAAAATGGAGATCTCCATGTTACCAGATGGCCTCCATGATCTTTGGAGCATATTGTAGAGTATGTTTAAGCCATATTATCGACCAGTGATTATTGTAATTACAAGAGAGAATCTGTGTTCCTCGTTTGGTTCAGCCACATCTTCTGGAACTTCAAATGGTATATCATCTTCTTATAATAATGACGTCATTCTAGATGTTATATCATCACAATCGGGATCTTATGTATGTGATGAGGTTGTTGCCATGGTTTATTGGAAGAAACCAAAGCCTCACAAAAGTAAACCATTGAAACAACAGATCTGGTGAATAAGGAGAGAATCAGGAAAATAATAGCAAACTATGGTCCTGCAAAAACACAAAGAAAACACTTAGCATAAAAAGGTTAGGAAGAAGAATGAACGTCATTCGACAAGAAAAAATCATCCTAAGAGATGAGAATAAAAAGTCGTCGTAGAATGGAGAGAGGAAATCGTCCTTACGGCAAGGAACCATTCTTCTTAGTAGAAAAATTAGTTGTTTCCTATTCTCCTCATCAAAACTGTAAATAGTTTTTCGTCATCATTTTTTTTTTTTAAGTTAATGTAATTTTGCTTTTATGGTCTACTTACAGAACAACTATTTATAGTTTATAATGGAACAATTTTGTATGGGGTTCTTGCAAAGAAGGGAATAAGAAAGAGGCACATATGGTACTTAATTTAATGCAGCCTAATAGAATTACTATATTATACACTTGCTAAATTTGGGCATACCGAATTGATTGGGGAATACTTATTTTCTAAACTAAATTGGGTAAAATGATACAAGGTATTTTAGGTGCATTAAAAGACTAAATTATCTTTATTTATTTATTTATTTTGGTCAACATTATCTTTACCCTTAATACCAGATTTATATGTGCTGACACCAAGATTATCAGGGAGATATGAGCGATTCGACAGCCAGCATCGCTTAATATTTTTTTATCCTCTATAAAATGGTCCTGCCAAAATCGGTACCTCCTTTTACAAATCGTGTTTAATACTTATATTCTATTTATTCAAAATATCAAACATAACATATTCATCGATAAAAAAAACAAAAAATCCTCAAATATTCATCAATTCATTAAAAGTTTCACAACCATTATTTGTGTTCTTGGTAATTAAAAAATAGGTAGTCAAAATAGGAATTACCAACTGATTTTTCTTGATGTTCTTTGTAAAGGAAATATATCACACACAATCGACATGTGTTTCGCCTAAATAATAGTTGGTTGCTCTTGATGTTCTCCTTAAAGAAAGAACAACGAGAGCAATGGAAAAGAACTTAAGAGAATACCAACTAATTATGGAATGAAGCAAATTCACAAAATTCTAGTATTTTTTCCAAAAATTGGTGGGTATGAATTGTTGTGGATGAAACAAATTTCCAAGATTTTTATCGTTTTTTTTTGTTGCGAAAATATGCAGGTATTAACATCTATACCCGCATAATTGATCTAAAGAATCGACATGTGTACGAATTCATACGAGCCGATTGTTCTGATTAATACCATGACTAATATTGAACGGTAATTGGTAGTGTTCATCATTTTCAAGACAATAATAGTAATATGCCTACTATCTGGATTTGATTGTTATAAACTTATTGAACTACCTAAATAGGGTAACTTATAAGTGTTTTTTTTTTAATTGTACCCTTGTATAACACTATAATACAATTCAAAAATAACACGCACAGTATTTGTAAATCTTATATTGTTGGAAAGTATTTATAAATACTTAAGCAAAGATTATTATGATGACTATCAATTTATATATATATATATTTCTTAGACTAAGATTTAGGAATACTAATCAATTAAATGACAATTTTAGGAATGTAACCTTGTTAAATGTTGAGTACAATCTATTTGGGGGAAAAAAGAGCATAAAATTATCACTTTTTCTTGGGACAGGGGGAGTTATAAAAGATAATATTAAGATTAATGAGAAAAAAAAATGGGAAACTAGATCAGCTAGTCATCCCTATTCCTCAAAGGTTTGATGCACTACAAGAGGTCATAGGATCGAGTCCTTGATGACGTAATACTGCAGAATTTGACAAGGAAGGTAGAATTAGATTGCCCCCTTGCAACATAATCAACCCACCCCGTTCGCCTCGAATGCCTTAGCTGGTTCCTCATGAGACTCACTGGTAGCTAGCAACAAGTTGAGGTCCAACAACGTACTTAGTTTAAAATGTTGCCGTGCTAACCTACCAGCGAGCCTCATGAGGAACCAGCCAAGGGATCCTAGTGCAGCGGATAATATTGAAAAGAAACAAAATAGATAGTTTGTTCAGACCTCGAATTATTCTTAAGAATAACGACTATGAACAAAAATAATTACTTAGACCTCGGTTTTCCTACTATAAATAAAAATCAGAACTAAAATTGAGCAAGTTCAATAAAATAATATTATCAATGATATTCAATTATCTAGAATAATAACTTTGCAGACTTAAATAGACTTGGAAAAAAACGTAACTTGTGGAACAAGAAAGGATAAAAACAACCCAAAACCGACTCAGACCCTAATTTGTTATCTTTGAAAAATTTAAGGTTATCTAAAATAATGAAAGTACTCTCTAAATAAAACTCTATGCCACAAACGATGGCCCATACAGACTACTAACGAATAAGTTATTAGGAACACAAAAACTTTTATAAAAAGACAAAAACGGCCTTTTGAGGCCCTAAACAATGGAATTTGGCAAAATTAAGAAGAGCATGCGACAAAGTGGCATGTCTTGATCGTTGGAACTTTTCTGATCAATTTAGACTTGTCTTAAGATAAATTACGACACTCGGGTTTTTAGCCTCCAAATAGGCTATAACTTGCTCATCTGCATCATTTTTTGGGGTTAAGAGAAATTCACCCTCGAATTTCGCTGATCTTCGTCTTATGAATTATCTCCACAATACGACACCAAGTGTTTGACATTGAAAACATCACGGATATGGCTAGGAAGCTTCAACTTATAAGCATTCGGGTTAATCTTCGCAACAATTTCTATTGGACCAATCTGACGGGCCTTCAATTTGTTGTATTCACCTACAAAGAAACGATCCTTTGTTAAAGTTTCCCACACAAAATCCCCTACTTCAAAATTCACATTTGTGTGCTTCATATCTGTCGCCGCTTATACTTCTCATTAGACTGGATAAACTGTTCTTCAGACAACTTGTGAACTTGTTGCAACCGTTGGATACACTCTTCAGCTCTGAATCCAATTATCTTCAAATCAAGAACAAGTGTTAAATCTAATGGTGCTCATGGGTTATAGTCATAAACAACCTCGAAAGTAGTCATACTTTACTGAGCGATTAAATGCAAACTCAGCTTGACAAAGTTTCTGATCCCAACTCTTCAGATTTTCTCCAAAAAATATCGTAGTATTTCACCCAATAAACGATTCCCAACTTCTGTCTGTCCATCACTTTGAGGATGATATGCGTTACTGAAGTTAAACCTCATATTAGCTAACTTCCATAAAGTCTTCTAGAAATAACTAAGGAATCTTGTGTCCTGCTTACTAACAAAAATTGAACAAGGCAATCCATGCAGACAATATATGACATGGGAGAACAATTCATCTACCTTCAGCGTATTAGTAGTCTTATTGGAAGAAACGAAAATCACCATCTTTGAAAAACAGTCAACAACTACAAATATTGAATCATATCCCCTTTAGGTTCGAGGTAAACCCAACACGAAATCCATGCTCAAATCTGTCCAAGGTTGACCTGAAACTTTCAATGACATATACAAACCTGCATATTAGACGCTTTTCCGTTAGATACTTGACATATTCGACATATATACATAAATCTTCCAACCTCACGTCTCATTGTAGGCCAGTAATACGACTTTGAAACAAATTGAAAAATCTTGTCTCTGCCCATATTTCCTTCGTTATGTAACTCTTTGAGAATCTTTACTATCAGTCATGAATCTGGAATACATAACCGATTTCCTTTGAAGAGAAAATCATCATGCATATGGTAGTCACTTATTTCCCTTTGTATTGAGAACATTCACAATCTCCATGAAATATGGATCAGTTTGAATAAGATCAGAATATGAATCGAAATCCAATACCCCAGTTCTCATAATATTGAGAAACAAACTCCTATGACTTAAGGCATCAAAAAATTGATTCTTCAATCCATCCTTGTCTTTCAGCACAAAAATGAATTCTTGTAGATAACCTACCAGCCCACTTACCATGTCTAAAAGAAAGATTTCCATAATTATTGATGTGCTTCAAAGAATCATGATCAGAAAGCATTATGAACTCGTTATTAATAAGATAATGACATAAATGCTTCAAAGAATAAACTATTGCATAAAATTCCACATCATAGGTAATATAGTTAATCTTAGTACCGTTCAACTTCTCACTGAAATAAGGTACTGGTCATCCTTATTGACTCAAAAAATCTCCAATCATCACCTTTGATGCATCGCATTGTAATTCAAATGGCTTGCTGAAATCAAGCAGCACTAACAGTAGTGCTGTAATCAGCTTTGTTTTGACAACTTCAAAGGCATCATCAGGTTCGTCAAATTATGTAAATGTTTCTCCTTTCATACATTCAGTGATTGGAGCCATAATGGTACTGAAGTGGGGAATAAAACGTCGGTAAAAAGAAGCAAATCCATGGAAACTTCTTACCTCGTGCAAAGTAGTAAGTTTAGATAAATTTTTAACAGCTTCAACCTTAGACTCGTCTATTTTGATCCCATAATAGGTCACAGCATAACCAAGAAACAAAAACCCATCTATCATGAAGGAACATTTCTTAATGGCTGCAAATATTTTCTCCCAGCATAACAAAAAAAGCACTTCTCTAAGATGTTGGATATGCAAATCCATATTAGCACTATAAATGAGAATATCATCAAGATAAACAACAACAAAAGTACATATAAAAGGTCTCATTACTTGATTCATGGTATTCATGAATGTACTTGGCGCACTGGTCAAACCAAATGGCATAAACAATCACTCATATAATTCCTCTAGGTTTTTAAAAGAAGTTTTCCACTCATCACCGTCACAAATCCTTATCTGATGTTATCTACTCTTCACGTCTAACTTGCTGAACACATTCGCTCCACTCAACTGATCTAATAATTTATCAAACCTTGGAATAGGAAAATGGTATCTGATTGTGATTTTGTTCATAGCATGACTGTCAATACACATCCTCTATGCACCATATCTTCGGGATCAACAAGGCCGGTATTGCATATAGACTAATACTTTGTTGGATCAATCCCTTTTGTAATAACTCTTATACTTGGAAATGAAGTTCTTGAGGCTCTTTAGGGTTCATTCTGTAATGTTCTTTGTTTGGAAAGCTTGATCCAGGAACTAAATCGATGCGATATTGAATATCCCGAAGCGGTGTTAACTCATCAGGAAAGATAAAGGTTAAGCTGTAATGGTAATACTACTTTCAGCATGTTCTTCTTTGCCAATCAACACATACAATTCACTTGCATTTTCTATTTCATCTTCAAACTTCTTGAATGATAAGAGATTGGTAGCTTCTCCAATAGATTATTTAAGAACAATCTCTCCACTGGGTACTAGTACTATACGGATGTCGTCCCATAAAAAACTATAGGTATTCTTATAACCATATGACTAGTTTTTCTGTCAAACTCCCATGGAGGACTAAATAACATGTGACAAGCATCCATACTAGTAACTTATGCCAGACTTTCTTTATATTTGTTACCAATTAAAAAGGAAATGAAGCAACATTTGTTTAATTTTACCTCATTCCATTTCTTAAGCATGCAAACTTGTAAGGATGTGGATATGCCTTGGTAAACAAGTTTTTTTATATTTTTGTTATGTTTAGAGTTTATTTAGGGGGAATTATATATATATATATATATATATATTAGGAGATCCAAAAACAAAAACTGTGAGACTCTTTTGTTTAATTAAATTTATTTTATTTTTATTAAACTTGTTGAGTTTATTGATTTTGATTTTTATTCATGGTTGGGGTTTTCCCGAAGTATGGATACGAATCTCATATATATAGTCGTTATTTGTAGTGAATTAACGAGGTCTAGGTAAACCATATCTATAGTCGTTATTCGTCGTGAATTAACGAGGTCTAGATAAACCTATAGATATTAGAATATCTTCGTGAAGATCAACTAATTTCTATGAAAATTTACCAAATTTATTCAATAATTCTATTCTGTTGCGATTCATCAACTATAACGCTTCCGATCTGCATCAGTTGTTACTAGAGCAAAGTTGATTCTAGGGTTGATAAGATGCCACCAAGAGTATAAATCGGTTGTGGTCAAGGTCGAGGAGATGCTCTAGAAGATTTTAATGCATTAAGAAAAAAAATAATGGTAGTTATCAAAGGTATGCTGATTCGATATAACATTCTTTCTGAAGGAGAACAAGTGAATAAGGTGTTGTTTACTGAAGAATATAGTGGCGATGATGGTATTTTTGATGATGCTCCTGAAGATGATGAAGTTGTTCCTGGAGAACAAGGAGTAAACTTTATGGAGAAAAAAAGTTTCCTTACCCCGCGTCAAGAAGATAAGACATATTTTCTTTTACTGTGGTCGATAGTAAGCTAGTTGTTGATTATTGTGATACACAAATAATCTTCTATATATACCCTAACAAGGGTGATTTTTTTGAATAAACTTATGAAGATCCATTTTGGGTTTCCATCATACGCCTCATGCTTCAATACAATATACAAATTATTTTTTTGCAGCATCAATTCATATGTTTGAATATTTTCATCATCAAATTACATGTATAGAACATGGTACCGGCAAGATTCGTGGACGAATCTTCTCCAACACCGGTAGAATGATAAAGGGAGATCTATGAAAAATAAATATATTATTTTGCTATTATTATTTGAATTTTATTAATGATATTTTTAGTAGGAAAATAATTAACTTCCGGATTTATTATTTAGGATAGTTTAGAAGTTTATTTTAAGAGTTTTGATAAGTTAGAAGAGTGGCCTAAAGATAGTAGATACCTTTGGAAACAAGTTTTTTATATTTTTGTTAAGTTTAGGGTCTGTTTAGGGGGAGTTACCTATATAAGGAGATCAAAAAACGAAAACCGAGAGACTTTTTTGATTAATTAAATTCATTTTATTTTCATCCAACTGGTTGAGTTTATTGATTTTTATTTTTATTCATAGTTGATTTTTTTCCAAGGTTTGGATACTAATCTCATATCTGTAGTCGTTATGGTTATTCGTAGTGAATTAACGAGGTCTAGATAAGCCCGTAGATTTTAGAATATCTCCGTGAAAATCAATTAATTTCTATCAGTTCTACACGATTTTATCCAATTTATTCAATATTTCTATTTCGTTGCGATTTGATCACTGCATCAGAACCGAAGATGATAATGGGGATAATTATGTCACAAGGGGGGAAGCTAAATGTACCTTCCATGTCAAATTCTTGGTATTGCGCCATCGAGGAATGAAACCTGGGACCTCCTGGAGAGCATCAAACCTTTGAGGAACGAGGATGACCAGCTGAGCTAACTATCTATTATTGAAAAATTAAATTAGCACTAAAGATATAAAAATAATTATAATTTTTCATATTCATTTAATATTGTCGGCCTTAAAAAATATTTTAGTATTGCATGTTTGTTTTTCTGTGAACATCTCTGTTTGTTTTCATTATCTACATCTCGGACACTTGCATAAGACAACTTATCAAGCAAGTTAAATTTATATTTTTTCGACGTACAATTACATAATACATCCCATTTTGTTTTTTCTACACAACACAACACAACAAAACATAACATAACATAACATAATAGATTTTTTTCTTCCAAAAGCTCACGATAATAACAAACTCGCCTTCATACATATCACTTCAGACCATATACATTTCTTGTACAAAAATTGATATTTACAGTTTGATATTATTTGATCAGTATTCAGTTTTAATAGAATAATTTATGTTCGATATGTCAATCTATAAAGTCATTTACTATAATATGGTCAATGCCCGCCGTACGGGAAATATGGGTTATACACTATAGGCTATATGCATTGTTAATAAAGTTCAGGGCTCCAAATAAAAAAAATATCACCAAAATTGTTAATTGTTAGAAACTTTATAAGTTAATGATATTGGGACCACCAAAATTTATTAATTAAGCGAGATATTAATTAACTGATAAATTAATAATTATTAATTTATATATTAATTGATATTTTATTAACTTATAGATAAATTTATTATGATATTTTCTAAATACCGTAACATAATAAATTCTTCAAAGCTCTATTAAATCTCCACTTTGCGTCACTGTGAACTTCGATAAACTTATAATACAAGTTTAGACAATTCGGATGAATAGTTAGACGGTGAAATCACTCAAGACCAGCAAAATTTGACTGAATGGTAGAGTTATCGCAACTCAATGAATGTTAAGATGTTCTAAATATCTGAAAGAAAACAAAGTTACGCAATTGTTGGCTGTTGAAGAAATAATTGAGAGCGTTATGGGAACTGATAAAGATGAGAAAGAAGATGATGAAAGTTCATGGAACGAGGTTGTTAAAGCGCCAACCACATTAAATAATTTCTCGCTGAGCTGTAAGAATACAACACCATAAATATACGATAAAAATTAGAAATGAAACTCAATGTGATATTGATTTTAACAAAAAACAGAAGACAATTGAATCATTTTTCAAAAAATCTTCATTAATCATCAACGTATTATATGATGAATTATTAATTTATATTTGTGGGAATATTATAATTACCCTTCATTTTGAAGGACTTGGGACAAATACCCTTTAGACCTTTACAAATACCCCAAAGTTATCTAGAAGGAAATTATTTTATTCGTAATTTCATAGATACCCTACATGTATTAGTAAAGATGAACTACGACATTTTCATTATGTTTTCAGATATAAAAAATTCTCGCTTCTCTTTCCTCCTCTTTCATCAACACCGTCACTAACTCTGCTACTATCACCATTTCTGCGCCTCCACCACCTCCGTCACAACATCAAGAGAAACTTTAAACCTATAGAGAATCGAAATTGTGTGAGATTGAGATTTAAAGAGATTTGTTCGCTATTAATATAGATTTGTTCGCTTTAACTAGTCAAATCATTCGTCGAAAATCTATCAAATCTTTGAAATCAAGCTTCATAATCATCATCGGCAGTTTTACTTTCATCTTGTTCTTCTCATTTTAACGTGATTATAATATCATTTGAAGATTCAGGAGATCGAGAGAAAGATTAGGTTTCCATTTCGATTTTGGTAATTTTTGAATTGAATTGTTGCATATTTAATTTGTTGAAGTTAACAACTAATCTATTCATGTAATTTCTGTTTTATCTTTATTTGAGTTCATATTTTAGGTGTTTAATTGGAATTTTGTAGAGATAGAGAAGTATCTGGTACGTGTTGAAGAATTTGATGATAAATGTTTCTATCCCAGTCAATTCAAAACGAAACTGGTTTATGAACAAAGGGAAGGATTACAAGGATGAAAGATACTCACAAGCAATGGGTTGTATGCAGTGCAGTGACAATGGAAGTGTATATGCTTTGCATAAAAGATTGCAAATGTAGGATGCGGGTGTTCCATACTCAAATATAGGGGAGTATATTTTGTGCTCGATGACAGCTTTTGGGATGAACATGGTATGTACCCATCATTTTAGCTTCTCATTTCATTTTCTGCCTCTTGAATGTCACTTAATTTGCAAAAAATGAAGCATTAACTTACTGATGTTTTGTTAATACAAGGTGTGATCTAGAAAGATGTCTAAAAATATTATTTGAACACCAATTTTAATATATGTGACAGATAGTTATAGTTACAGAACTTTTTGCTTTTGTGGTGTGATTTTGAAGTTTAATTTGGTTATGGATTTCTTGTTTCAAATAATGAACAAGAAATAATGAAATCGCAGTAGATATAGGCGGCATTATGGATGAGGTTTGTATCCTCCATATATTGAACCTTGTCTCAAACATAAGTTCCACCCAAATGATGCATGAATATTGCGCCTTTGTTAAGAATAAATTAATTTATGAAGAAAAAGCTATAATTGAAATTGTTTATTGACATGTCTGGACTATTTATCCATTGATTGACTACTGCAAATTCATTTTGTTCGAGTACTAAAAATATTTAGTTACGGTGCTTGTGCAAACTGCAGTCCCATTTGTTGCTGTGAATACTGACTAGCAGACACCATTTCTTACTGTGAATACATGAATTATACGGGTTTTCTATGGATCCTTTTGTTTCTTTTTTATTTTTTTGGTTCACAAACACTTTTCATGGTGTTCTGTGTATATAAAGTCCACTAAGGTGGGAACATGGTATTAATTGCTAGATGATATGCTTTTGATGGTATTTAGATGTTGGTTTGAATGAAGTGCATTTTTTGATAGTTCTGCAGTAGTGTTTTGTTTGGTGTGTCCGACCTAATGCTATTTGGCAATTACATTTATGTCAGACGTTACACTTTTGATAGTTCCGCATTAAAGAATTGATATGCAACTTTTAATCGAACATTCAACTTGTTACATTTTGCTATTGTTCTTGTTTGCTAATGTTAATCATTATCTTTTTGTGCAGGTGAATAGCTTGAAGCTCTTTAGCATTTTGAGAATAAATTTGCATGGTCAACCACAAAAGTAGAAGAAGACAGACGCATGCATATCAATTTTTTGAATCACTATGAGACGTTTTATTTTGAGTTTTATTGCTTTGGTTATGATTTATAGATGTTTTGGATGTTGAACATCACTTTATTGATTCTGTGAGGAAGTATTTATTTATTCAGGTACCAAATAGTGAGTAAAAAATCTGAAATATTTGCAGCGATCAGGGACTTCAATACCTCTGGACAGCCACTATTTCTGGATGCAAGTGTTGCATCTTCCAAGGACACAGCTATTCATGAGGTATTTTTCTGACGACACATGATCTTAATTTTTTATACCAGTTTGTTGAGGTATGGTTCCTCTTTTTCTTTGTAAATTACTTTCTTTGTAAGGTACAACTTGACCAAGTTGCTTCCACTATTGGAGACAACTTGTGCTAGTTGCTTCCTTTTTTCGGAGATAACTTGAGAAAGTTGCTTTCACTTTTGAAGGAAACTCGAGCTAGTTGATTCCAGATTGTAGGAAACTTGAACTAGTTGGTTCCAGTTTGGAGGCAACTTGGTTATGTTTTTTGGTTCATTCATGCATATAAAATTATCTTATACATATATATTAGAGTATTTGTGACGAATCTGTGGTGCAATGGTAACATAGGTATTCCAGTTGAGCTGGTGGAGATTAGGTTGTGTTGAGTTGCTGTTATAGCCAGTTGAACTGGTAGATATCAGGTAAATGTCGCAGTGGAGGTGGTTTGTTGTGTCGGCAGTGGATGTTGCAATTGTGGTGGTAGTGGATGTTGCAGTGGAGGTGGTTTGTTGTGTTAGAAGTAGTGATTTTTTGCAGTGGACTTGTGTTGGATGCGTCAAACTATTAAAGACAACTTGACCAAGTTGCTTCCGCTATTGGAGATAAATTGAGCTAGTTGCTCCCTTTTTTTGGAGACAACTTGAGAAAGTTGCTTTCACTTTTGAAGGCAACTTGAGCTAGTTGATTCCAGAATGGAGGCAACTTGAGCTAGTTGATTCCAGTTTGGAGGAAACTTGGTTATGTTTTTGGGTCCATTCATTCATCTGAAATTATCTTATGCATATATCTTAGAGTAGCTGTTGGGTTGAGTTGCTGATGATGGTTGTGCTGCTGATGCTCATGCTTTAAAGTCAAGAGGATAAATGAATGCTTAGGAAGTTCAACAGGAACTCAATATGAGTTGTAGTAGCAGAGATGGAGGATATGGTGTTGTCTGGTGGTGGTTTGATTTGTGGTGGGGGTAATTGCGAGAGACATTATGAACTTGTGTTGGATGCACGCAAACTACTAGGTATGTATATGTTACAGACCATGAACATCTGTGTAGTTTTATATATCAGTAGTTATAGTATATCTATTTGGATGTGATTTTGTACATCATTTTGCATTAACAAACCTGTGGTGCAACGGTAGCACGACTGACTCCATGTCAGATGATGCGTGTTCGACTCACGATGGGTTCATTTTTTGTGTATACTCTTCATAAGTTGGAGACAACTTGAGCTAGTTGCCTCAATTATTGAAGACAACTTCAGCAAGTTGTCTCCAGATTTGGAGACAACTTTCAGCAAGTTGCCTCTAGATGATGGTGGTGGAGTTAGTGGTTGCTGGTGGTGATTGGTGGCGGTGGATAAAAGTGGTGGTGGTTGGTGGCGGTGGTGGGTAGTGGTGGTGGTTCTCGGTGGTGTGCAGTGGTGCTGGTTGTCAGTGGTGGTAGTTGTCGGTGGTGGTGGTGGTGGTTGTGGTCATTGGTGGTGATGGGCAGCGGACATTGGTGGTGGTTGGAGGCGGTAGTGGTGGCGGTTGGCGGTGGTGGACAGTGGTTGTGGTTGGCGGTGGCGGTGGTGGATAGTGGTGGTGGTGGTCGGTGGTGGTGGTTCTTGGCGGTGGTGGATAGTGGTGATGGCGGACAGTGGAGTTTTTTTTTTTTTTTTTTTTTTTTTAAGAACAAAATATAAAAATTAATCTTCTAAAGGATCATCAACCGGTAAAAAATTAGTCGGAAGCCTAGCAACAAGCTGTGCCCCACTTTTTGAATGACCACTCCCAAGCTATGAAAAAGGAAATCTCCAGCACGCACATTAGCATCATAACTAGCAATGTATCGACACAACCGTTTCAAGAAGTCTATGAAATCATCGCCAAGTGCTCCTAAGGTTGTGAAAGCAAGAGCCCGAAAACCGAGCCCTTGTGTGGTGCACTTCTCCAAATACTTATCATTCTTCTTAGAAACATCGTTCTTGATAGGAATCCCAGGTGAAAAATTACAGACCCCACCACCAGTAAAGGGTGAGACACCAGTCACATCAAAGCACATATCATGCCCACTATCCCAATTATGAACAAGTATATCAGCTGGTCTCAAAGCGGTACCATTATTAGAAAGAAGGCCTAAGTCAACCTCTTTCCTGGCAGGCATCCCCGCATGATAACACATGTCAGCGATAATGTCACGCACTAAGTCATGCCTAAAATTGAGATCCACTTCATTAGAACAATGTATGGCATGATAACCAAAGGTATCCATATCCCTTTTACAGAAGGGGCAAGTACCATCCAACTCGAATAGGGGAATTTCTAGTCTATATCGGAGCACCGCACTGAATTTCCTGGCACCAATACATTGATTGAGACCCAAAATTGGGATTTCCATCAAAAGGTCCCACACATGCTTTGTCTAATTGCATTGCCATAGAACAGAGTCACGCTCCGTCAAAACATAATTTGTGGGTATGCTCTTCTTTATTGCATCAAAGTAGATAACTTCCAAGGAATTCATGGAATGGGTGGCAGAACTACTAATACAAATGAGAGAGACATACCCACATAGGGAATTGAAGGAGTCCATAGCTCTCTGAACTACTACCACTTATACCGGTGCTCCTCAAGATAGTGGATTACAAATCTAAAGTCTGCAGACAAGAAGCAAGATAACAATAATGATAGGTGTCTTGTAAAGTGTAGACACCCAACCCACCATGTTTGAACGGTAAAGTAGATAGTCTCTGCTGAAGGGGTCCATAGCCAGGCCTGTCCCATGTGATAATGTGCCTAAGGAACTGAAACAACCTCGCATCAAATAAGTCTTGAGCTTCTTGTAAAAAATCAGGCTTGGTAGTTCGCAGTGCAAAGTAAAGCCTCGAAACACTCGTGCAATTTCTAAACAAGAGCATTTCACATATATATTACACAAATGAGGGTATTTTAGTAATGTATTATGCTTAGGGGTATTTGTAAAGTTCAAAAGGGTATATTTTCTATAGGTCTCATAGTAGGGGTATATAGATAATGTTCCTATTTGTATTTCATATGGGGTCTACATAGCTCATCAAAAATATATTATTTTATAATTTTAGCGAATTATTAATTTGACATGTTGTCCCCGACTCGGGACCGGCTAAAAGTATTATTTAAGAGAATTTATTAAATAATCGAGTATTAATTAATGAAGTTTCCACTTTATTAAATTTTTATCTAATAAATATAAATAATTTGACAGTCATGTTTATATTTTTGTTGTGTGAAATTTATATAAAGTATTATTTAAGAGAATTTATTAAATAATCAAGAGATATTAATTAATGAAGTTTCCACTTTATTAAATTTTTATCTAATAAATATAAATAATTTGTATTTCATATGGGGTCTCATGCTCATCAAAAATATATTATTTTATAATTTTATATTTTTTGTTGTGTGAAATTTATATAAACGTGTATTTTTAGTTTTAGATAATGGTGCACATCAGGATATAAATATAAATAACAAAATACTATATGATTTCCATCAAAAATATAAAACACAGTTTGGCTAAGTTTTCCTATGTGGCGGTCCAAATTTTCTCTCCCAAGAGATAAATTTATGGAGGTGGTTGATCCATGTAATTTAATTTAACTCCGATGTAGTGAACGTGCGACCGTTGGTAGGAAGGAATAAAAAACGCCTTCGGTGAGACAAAACCCCGACTTTTTCCCAAAAAAACCAAGACTGAACTGCATTTGATTTGTATTCACCACCTCTGCGAGATGTTCAAACCACTTTTCCGTTCTAAACCATCGCTCTCCATCCCTGATCCCCATCAACAATGATGCTACGACTTGCAAAATAAACGGTGTCATATATTAACGTTTGAGGATTCTGCTTTTCCTTAAGATTTTTTTGTGCATTCATCAAAAACCAATCATGTTATCCTCTTAATTCGATATATGAAACTCAACATCTGATTTGGATATGGATGAGCAAATTTGGATGAGAAAAATTGGGATTTCTATAATATATGGATTGAGGTAATTGGGAATCCACTTGTAGAGGATTTACTACAGATACATTCAGGGAAGGAGAATCAGATCTAGAATGAGAAGAAAGAAGAAGAATGAAGAGAAGAGAGATAGCTCAAGAAGATAAGATTGATAACAATAATAGTTTGTATCCGTACAAGGGAAGGAGACAAGCTTAAGTAAATCACGTAAGGCATGTGAGAATTACTATGGGCACCATACTAAAGATAAGGGATAGCAACAAGTAACTCATGCCATTTCAGCTTACTAATGCCCCAGCCACCTTTCAAGCCCTTATGAATGAGGTGTTTCAGCCATACTTAAGGAAATTCATTCTAGTTTTTTTTATGACATCCTCATCTACAGTCCTGACATGGACACTCACCTGAAGCATTTACAGCTCACTCTTGCCATATTAAAAAAACATTCCTTGTATGCTAAGCTGAGCAAATTCTCCTTTGGGCAATCACACATAGAATATTTGGGCCATATCATATCTGGAGAAGGAGTTGCTACTGACCCTGAGAAAATAGCTTGCATGATTCAATGGCCAGTTCCAACTTGTCTCAAGGATTTGAGAGGGTTCTTAGGACTTACTGGATATTACAGGAAGTTTGTTAGAAATTATGGTCTTATTTGTAATCCATTGACTGAATTACTCAAGAAAAACAGTTTCTCTTGGAATTCCACTGCTCAAGATGCCTTTGAAGCTCTCAAATCAGCTGTCACCAGCACCCCAGTTTTGGCTTTACCAGATTTTTCCAAACCTTTTCAGTTAGAAACTGATGCTTGTGATACATGGGTTGGAGCTGTACTTATGCAAGAGCATCAGCCTATTGCCTACTTCAGCAAAGGCATGGGTGCAAGATTTCTGGCTCATTCAACTTATGAAAAATAATTACTGGCCATTGTCATGGAAGTAACCAAATAGAGGGCTTACCTTCTTGGCAACCACTTCACCATCTACAGTGACCACCAGAGCATCAAATTTTTTTTAGAGCAAAGGATGCACACTCTGCTACAACAAAAGTGGTTGACTAAATTGCTGGGTTTTGACTATGAGTTATGTTATAAGAAAGGAGCAGAAAATAGAGTTGCTGATGCCTTATACCGTGACCACCCAAGGCCGGTTTCATGACCCCTTGGTCGGTCCCCCACCTCTTCATAATTCCTTCACTTTTCATTATTTTCCTTCATCCGATGAAGTTTTGACGGTTTTATCAGAAAACCTTAATTTTGTCATATTTTCTCAAATGGTCGCTCAAACGTGCACCAGAAAATATCAAAATTCTCAGAACTGAGACATGGACGTCTCAATGACAAAAGCATGTTACCTTGACTGACCAAGGTTGGATTTTTGGCTCGCAATGAGCCAGTCCCACGTGTTTCTCACAATCTGACCTAATTTGCACAATAGCACGTATTAGGTCCAAAAACTCTCCAAACAATTTCAGAATTTGACGGAGCGATCATCATCTGATCCCGTGACCACCCAGAGCCGGTTTCATAACCCCTTGGTCGGTCCCTTATATTTTAATAATTAATTAGGTTTTATCACCTAATGCTGAACCCAGCAGTAATTCAGTAAATGATTAAACCAGCATTTAATCATCCTTTCAACAACACATCAACTCTTCAAAGAGGTCTTGGATTTTGCTCACGTGAGCATATGAGAATTTCATGGTCGATCCACGATCCCATGAATCCGGTTCTCCTTCATTCTATGGTTAATTTCAAATAAACCATCAATTGGTCATCAATTGATCAAATTAGGGTTTCTGAATCCAAGGATCATGATTCCAGATTCAAACACTAATAATTTCACACTGATCTCATGATCAGTATTATTATTAATTATGCCCGGTTAAATTACCAGCGCTTTAATTAATATTTTATTTTGGTCACGCTACCAATAATTCATCAAACGAGCAACACTTTCTCAGATGAGCAATATTTACTCAAAGAACTATCAATATTAAAATTAGCGAGCAACACTTGCTCTCCTCAACGTGAGGATCCTATCACTGTCTCAGCAGACACGTTCGATTCATGAGTTGCAGAATTTTCTACAAAATCATGTTTAATTCAGCAAATACGTGGACTCATAGTCCCACAAAGTCATGAAATCAGCAACTGACTTAATTAACCACGAGAAATCAATCGTATCACTTGGGGGGATATCAATTAGGGTTTTGGTTTGGAGGTCTACGACACGTGCGTTCAAACACACGATGAAATGTGAGAAAGTCGTGCAATCAGTTGAGGGAGTTAGCGAAGTAGTGGGTGGAAAATCAACCAAGTCTCTGCACGATGGGCGCAACTGGTTTCAAGCACTATTTCCATTTCTTCACTCCTTCACTCCATCAACTGTCACACTTCATGGGATCATGGTGTTTTCAAATCCGGCATTATATAATGTCTCTGAATCATGATTGAAAGGAAAATATTTGAAGAGTTCTAAAACATTCGAACGACAATCGTCTGAACGAGCGATTTCTCAACAAAGTTCATACAGATGCTCACTTGTCTACAAGAACTCACAGAAATTACTCTCAATCAGGAAATATAAAATCATTCAGAGCATTTCACGTTGAAATCATAACACACCTACAATCTCAGATCACCATTGATCTCACACATTTCTCAGCTTCCCTCCTACAGATCAACCCATCCTCTCTTGTGACCAAATTTACTCTGGAACGGCCATTGTCTTGGTTTAGGCCGGAGTACTACATATTGGTCTCTCAAAATTAAAGCACCCCCTTCATAGCGGTGCATCTGTGTGAGTTTAAACATTTCGCTCGGTTCAAGGAATCTCCTCCGTACGGTCGTCCTAAATTTCGCAAAAACCAGCAGATCGTTTTTCCCCATATACAACAGCGATGCTTCATACATGCTGAATATACTCGATGCAGTACCTGCATAGTATACACACGATACTTCACAAGTATCAATTTCCTAAATAACGTACCTGCATAGCATTACTTTATGTGGGTCCCATGATCCACACACACTCGAGACATCAATCATGTCACAAACTGGGGGATACATACTGGGGTATTGGTATGGCAGTTTACAACATGCAACACCCAACGCGCCATCACAAGAACGTGTCAGGAAGTCATGGACGGTTAGTGATGATGGGAGAAGTGGGCAAGACTGGTCGTGTAACACCAACACACTACTCCACTACTCCATCACTCCACTTTCTCCACTTCCCACGAGATACGAAGGTTAGGCTAAAAGACTTGTATAAATAGGCTCTTCGCCCTATTTTTCAAACAAGACAAGACAGAACAGAGAGAGCACAACACAGAAACCAAGTGTTAACATCCAGAGCCTGCTTGTGTTAATTACCAGCCTGATCACCTTTATGTTGTAAGTCATACATAGCCAACACCTTCACAATCTCAACACCTTATTCGCTTCCCACCCTAAGATCAACCCCATCTCTTTCACTTTGTGACCGAAACAAGTCTGGAACGGCCATTATTTTTGGTTTAGGACGGACTTGCACAGATTGACCTCTCGAATCTACAAGCACTTATCGCATAATGCATTGTTTAAGGTTTAGATTCATTCCTCATCCACACACCCCGAATTACCAAAATCGGCAGGAATAGTTTTCACCCCAAACAATTGGCGACCACAGTGGGAGGTTGATCTCTCAGTTGCAGAAAATTGAATTCTCAATTTTTCGGTTTTCATCTCATGATGTATCCTAACCAGGACACCACGGGTGGTTCAGATATCATGGGAAGTATAGCTAAAATGTTGGAGGATGTCTTGGCAAACCAAGCTAGTATCGCTAGAAGACAAAGCAAAACATTCCGCCTCTTGAATGATATAACATCGCAAATAAAAGAAGGGTCGACATACGTTTACTCAGACAGTGCGAGAAATGCTGGATCCTTAGTCAGGGGTCACGCCTTTACCAGTGGAGAAGCAAAAAGAGCGCGTAATCGCAGGAGACTCAGAAAAGATGAACAACACGGTCCAGCCGACAATGAAGACTCGATGCAACTCCACATAGGAAAAGACTTGTACGGAGTACGTCTGCCGGATAAAGAAAGGAAGCTTGCAGCCTACAGAGTCCTGCTAGAAGATTTATATCTCAAGACTCTTGTTGAAGCCCAGAAGACTGTCCAATCCGCATCGACCTTTCAACAAAGCGAAGAAATGCTTGAAGAAGGAGAGATCAATCAAGAAATACGTGAATACAGAGGATGGGAGCGTTCAATTCGATCACTCAACAGTGATATTACGATACCTTCCACATCCCTTTACCTAGGAAAGCGATATGCGGATATGATGGCACTCACAAATATTCCAACTTCATCTCCGAAACGTGCTCTACATCAAAGTCACATAGAGACATCATAACGCCCACTGACGCAGGAAAACCTAGACTCAAAGTATCTACACTTTCCCTTCCCAATGAAGAATATTTTGGAGTTGCTGGAGGCATGGGTGCAAAACGGAGAGGTGGAGCTACCTACGGTATGGCGTCCGCCCACTGATCAAGAAGTAATGGACCCAAGGTATAGTCATTTCCACCGATTCCTTCACCACCCCACCAGTGAATGCAACGCTTTGAAGCGCATTATCCAGGAGAAGATTGGTTCAGAGGGATGACTTTCCTTCTCTGAGAGATCAATGCGGACGACTTCCTTGGAGGGGCTACTTCGGTTTTACACAAGTAAGGTCTCGAAACCAAGTAAGTTATATCCAACAATCCTACAAGAAAGATAGTTTTAAAGTTCAATAGGGACTAACATCCGGGCATGGAAAAAAGAGGCTCAATAATTAAACACCATGTTTGTTTCCTTTTATACTTCCATTTTACGCAACATTTGCAATTTCATGCAATCATTCATGACCAAGATGCAAATTCCATTTAAGATAATACCTCTTCAGAAAATTGATTCACAAAACTATCTCAAAATAAACCAATTCAATTACCAATTAATTCAAAACCGGATGTCAAATTGTGAAAGGAAATACTCACTATCACTCAAAAGGGAAAGCATCTAAAAGAAAAGACAAATAGGTTGTGTGAGTTCTTCAAGGAAAGTCCTTCAATAGCAGCTCGTCTTTATGTGCAAAAGTGGCTTTTATTTTCTGAAGAACGGCCTGTTCCAGCTTCAAATCATTAGACAACCTCTCAATCTTCTCTTCTTGGCGAGTAATACAGTCCGCAGAAGGGACTTCATCTTGTAATTTCTGGAGCTCCTGAATCTCGGAGAACCCTTTGAAGAACCAAGGAGCATTGAAGCCATACTGTATAAACACATCTCGATGGTACTTCCAGTCTTCAATCATCTCCTCAGAAACTGTTCGACCAGTCGTGATGCTCATCCCATGGATAAAAAATAAAGCTTCCTGGATGCGATTAACTAGTGCAAGGCGATTTTTGAGCTTCGTAGTAGTAGCAATGTGGCCGTGCTTTGATAGGTGTCTAAAATACCTATATATTTATCTATTGTTTATGCTTTCTCTGTTAGTTTTCTTGTAAATTATGTATCTTATGTTTTCTTTTGAATATTTAGGTACTTTGGAGTCACTTGGAACTAAAGAAGAAGAAATAGGGCAAAAATCTCATCTCATGTGCAAATGCTGTTGGAGGCGAAATTGTTTCTCACTATTTTCTTTTATTTCATCTCTGTCTAAAAAGTATGTCGGCTTTAGTGATGCAACTTTTCTGTCTGAAAAGCACGACAACTTTAGTGATGACTCTCATTGAAGAGAAGAAGTAGATTTGAGAAATAAAAGACGGTTACTATTGGCGGAGAGAATTCAAGGGAGCAAAAGCGCAAAAAAATGGATTGCATCCGTGCACGCGGCTAAAGCTCATTGGAGGCCAAGGACATTGTCAGTGAAGCTGGAGCTATAAGAGAATTTAATTCTCTTTGTTGAGGTCTGAGAAATAAATGGACATGGACTAGAAATGGATCTTGGGTACTGGCAGTATGAGCCGTAGGTGTTGAGCTGAGCTTCTGAGACAAATTCTATGATGAGGACTTCACATTTGCTTGGACTATAATTGTCTAGTGGGCTTCATCTCAGGGTCGTAAACATTTGTGCCATAAGGGGAAAAAAATAGGTTTTCATAGAAACTCAATTTCAAGAGTAGAGGAGCCGAGTGTTAACCATTGAGATGCTACTAATCCTATTGCCGAAACCAAGTCCTTCACGGCGGAAAGTTCAGACAGATGGGTTGTGCTCGCTGGGTTTCAGAATTAAAATAAGTATACAAAGGCAAGAGATTCACGGAACAGAGTTGAGTTTAAACCCAAGTATACACAGACAACATTGATATTGCTGCCATTGAATCCCGAGTGACTGAATTCTGAAGATTCAGGACTGACTAGAGTCCGTGCAGATTTAAGAGAGATGGGTTTATCTCAAATTCGCAAATGCAGAGAAGAACTCGAGTCAAGAGGATTTGGGTTCATTTCAAATTTGGAGAAATCAGGGACAAAATGAGCTACTGCCATTGAGTTTTGTTAGTTAAGTGTGAATATTTATGAATGTTTTTGAGTCCTGAATGATTAAGAATGATTGGTTGTGTGTGATTGAATTTGTGCTGTGCAGGGAAGGATATTTTGAGCTAAAAATCAACAGCAAATTCACATCTCCATAAACATCGTAAAGCTGCACACTGTGTGTTTGAATAAAGGCCTGATTGACCGGCCATTGCAGCAATTGTTATTTTCCACTGAACCAAGTCTCTGCAGCACCGGTTAGCCATGTTTTAGCGAGTCTACACAAAGGGTTAAGGCCTGGAATTAAAGGCAAGAAGCACAGCAGAATGGTTGTCCGAAATTGCAGGAATAAGGAGGGAGGAAACCACTGGTTCCATGCCAGTTATGCGCAGCTATGATCCATGGCTCTGTGGGTAGTGAAAGAGGTAGCAGCTAGCCAGGGTCATATACAATGGGTGAATCAGTGAATTGGCCAAGGATTTGGGGTCGATTGTGAACTATAAGTGCTGAAGTTGCTGGTGACAAGAAGCAGTCCTGGTGGTGCTGTTATGAATTTTGATGGCAGTACAGGTAATGGTTCTGTGATGGCAGGTTATGGAGGCACTTAAGCAGCTGGAAAGGGTGCTGTGCATATGGCAAGAGAATTGCCGTAATGAAGTTATCGCAGGAAGGAGGTGACTATTGCAGCTGAGCTCAAGGAAGAGAAGAGATGAACTGATGTAATGCAACAGTGAAGTTCGGAAGCAGTGAAGCTATAAAGGGACAAAAATTGGAGTTGCATGCAGGGTTGGAACTGAAATTGTAGGCTCGAGCAGTTGCAAGGCAGAGAATGATGATGCAGTCAAGGAGCTGTGCTTAAAGATGCAGCTGAGTTGGCGCAAATGGCCTAGGCCTAACTAATTCAGATCAAAAAGCCAGTCAGCTAGATGAACCTGATTCACTCAACTGAGTCATTGATTCGGTGCGACTTAGTTAATTTTCCGAGCTGACCCAAGTTGACCCAGTCATTTGAGCTCCGGTCCGGCGACTTTTCCGGCCATTTCCGGCGAGAATCCCAGTTTTCCGACGACACTTTTTGGGCAATGTTTTCTACTGGGATACTCTCACACATGAATTATATGGGCTTAGTGGATATATTGGACTTGGAATTTTGAGACTTAACCTAGTTTTGGAAGGGAGAAAAGCTACAAAAGGGGAAGACTTCTACAATTTTATATCACGTATTCTTGTATTCTACTGGGAGTTTAGCAGAGAGCTGGAACTAGGGTTTGCTATTCTTTTATATTATCATCTTCTTATTTTAATTATTTTTTGTTGATGAACTCCATTATTATGAGTAGCTAAAACTCTCTTTGGTTAAGGGCGATTTCGAAGCCCGAAATATGAATCTTCAATTGATATGAAATAACTTGTTCCCTAGCATTTGTCTATGTTATTGTTTGATTTTCTACTATTCTAATATTGTCTATGGATTATTTGTTAAGGGTTTAAGTTCGAAATTGAATCATTAATTCTTAATCTATTTGCTAGTTTAGATTTTCTTCGACCCGTAATTGTCTAGAGAAGATAAACACAAGTAGCAATATGTGGGTATTGATGATGGGACTTTGTTAAGTATCCATATGTAGAAATCAACACTAGTAGGTGATTCATGCTTTTGAGTTCATCACTAGGAGCAACCTTATCTCACAAAAATTAGAGAATTTGTTTAAGTCACACCTAGTAAGCGTACCTCTAGGAAACTTGGCAAGTAGGAACCGGTAGTCGAGCGCTTCCGTATCCGGTGAGCTTAGGAGATAATAGCGGAATAGTTGAGCATACTAATTATTCTAGGGTTGTTAGTAACATGATAATGCAAAGGACTTGGCTATATTTCAATTTGGTTTATATTTCGTGGTCTAGAATGAACTTTTAATCAATTCCATCTCATTTTTGAATACAATTTGCAATTTTCAGAATTTTTACAACACAATCATCTTTGCATAACAACTTAGACTTCATACCTCCCTTGGGACGATCCTGCTTACATTATACTACTTTCTAGTGTAAAAAGTAGAGAAATATTATTTTTGCGAGTTCGACGCCTTGTCATGCTTCTCCCATATCGCCTTGTACAACTCTTTGAACTGAGATGGCACGCTGAATCCTCCAACCAACACATGGCCTGGAGAGGGTACAATGAAAGGAGGATCAAACAAAGCCCCAGGATGCATTACCAATACTTCTCCAATTGCATGAGCTGTGTCAGTTACAGGAGGCCTTTTGGAAGAAGTCACCACGGCTTGATTGATTGGAACCTGTTCAGAACGTGCTTCAAGGGGAGTCGTCTCAACAATAGCATATGTTGCCTCTCCTACATTTCTCCTGATGTCTACTTCGCTTTGGTTACTGATTTCCATCACCACCTCATCAATAATATCACTTACAGAGGCACCTTGTCCAGCCGAGATTGCGTCATCTCCGTCATTGTCCAGTGAAGGAGCGGTTTCGGTTTCACTAGACTTCTCAGCATGGGGATCAGTGTCGCCAGACCTTTCAACACGAAGGCCAACATTACCGGACTTTTTATTATGAATGCGCGCCAACCTTGTGAAAACATTCTCTTTCGGAATTTCCTAAATTCAAGCAAGAATCACTCAGAAATCACTTCGGAGAAATAAAGGAGTCGACGGAAGGAAATTTATGTACCTGCATATTGGAGGAATTTAGGACCACCGAATCGCATGCCTGCCTTTTGGATATCCCTCCTGCTTGGGGACTGCAATCACCAGCTCTGATCTGTTTTCCTGGGTGTGGTTTCAACCGGAAATGTTTCCTCAGAACGTCAGGGGATGACTCACCACGAGAATCCGCCACAATGTCCTCTGAGAACTTCTGAAAAGCTAACAGTTGTTTCCTCCAAAATTCCTTATACTTATCAGTTACCGCGGGTTTTCTCCAAATAAACCAGAAAGGAAGACTCAGTCGTTCTAAGAACACGTCAGCATTAAGAATATCCGGGATAAATTCTTTCGGAACCTCTGATGGACGGATAAACGGAATACCCTGGTCAAATCCCATCTGACGAGCAGCCCTATCAATATTGTACATTGTCACAGTAAATGCTTCGTTGAATAGAGATGGGACGTACCCCGGGATATAGCTATGCAGATAAACAAGTTCTCCGAATCTCATAGTCTTAGCATCAGTACGTACCACAGCAGCAAGACCGTTAGAAGCAATAGCAAAGGTCTTCGGTTGAACAATGGATCGGTCCCCATGGACGGAAATCTATAGAAGACACATTATCAAAGATGTCCACGAGTTTCGCGCCAGTTCTGGGACGCCTCCTATGCCAGCGGAGTATTCTTGAACCTCCATACAAATTGCTGAGCGTATTCGCATGAGCAAGAGCATAGCCTTTGAAATGTTCCCATAAGAATGCATGATGAAAAGCGAAGTGAATGTGCGACTCCACCTTCTTGTACCCGTTGGAAACATGCATGTCCATTGCTAAGGCGTCCAGATGAGAATACAATGATCCAAGGAACAAGGCGCCTAGGGAGAGAACTTCATATTTTGCCATCCTTATAGCGATCTTAACGAGGTCACTTCTTATGGTTTTCTTTCCAGAATCGTCGTAAAATATGTCTCTGGATAGCCACAAAGATAGGAATGCAATCACACTGAGCTTATTTTCCAACCCTTGATCCGGGTCTGCAGAAGACCACTATGACACCTACCAGGTGTAAAAGCATCTCGTGTCTTTTTTTTCCTCCTTGTCCAGACTGTCGAAACCTGCCACCTTTTGGAGTATGATATCGTAATTACATTATTCCGTATCAGAAAGCTCGTAATAAAGACTTCCGGCGATAGGCAGGTTCATTAATGCAGCTACACTCTCTAGAGTAATAGTCATCTCTCCCTATCTAGATATAGATGTATGAGTAGAAGGGCGCCACCGAGAAACGAAGGTAATCAAACCTGCAGCGTCTTTCTTAATTTTAAGAGCAGCAGATGCCATGACCGCATTAAGGATTTGCGCTTTGGCCAAATTAGCTTTAACATACTTATTATTCAACATGCATTTCATCCATCCTTCATAAGAACATAGTGGAGTATGACAAATCTTGAAGTCGATAGGAGAAGGCGGATATTCATTTCTCCGTAGACAAAATATCATCACAAGCGCTGAAGAAGAAGATGGATCAGCTTTCATGTTTTCTGAACCGGAGAGCAGGACTATCTAGAGAGAAGGATGTCTCTTAATGTTTAGAAAAGGCGAGGTGAACAACTCATCATCGATGTTCGGCATATCTTTTAAGCTATCAACACTTCCTGACTTGGCACCAGCATTATCTCCAGAAGACATTTCAACAGGAATTCTTTCCTGCATTCCATAATGAAATAAAAGACATGAGTTAGAACTCGTATGAAAAACGCATGGGATGTAGTCACACACGACAAGACACAATTCATGTTGGAGTGCACATATTGGGTCCAGTCCGGTATTCAAGTACGGCATTGATTTCAAGTCTGGTATTCGTTTCAAGTCCGGCATTGGTTTCAAGTCCGGTATTGGTTTCAAGTCCGGTATTGGTTTCAAGTCTGGTATTACTCAAGTTTCAAGTCCGGTGTTGGTTCAAGGCACAAGGATATGAGGTCGACTTTCAGTCAGGCATATGTGGGTGGAACCCACGTTCAAATCAAACACGGCATTCATGGTCACGGTTTTCTTATATTCATGGGAATCGTGTTTACGAAATCCAAGCAAGATTTCTCTCCAAGATAAAACCTAAGAAGCTAGATTTTGCATGCATCAATGAAAGAAGAGGCAAAAACGGCATATTCATGGGCTCGCGGTATTAAACAATTCTAACAAAAATGGGCGGTTTTACTATCAATCTTGATGGGAAAGCTAAGCATGATGTATCTATCAAAAGGTTTTTACCTAAGAAATTAGGGTTTTTTCTAAAAAAAAAAAAAAAAAAAAAACGAAACTTACCTTGGACGGACGGGCGACAACGGATGTCTGGCGGCAGCTCCGGCAACAGCGGGCGATGACGGAAACTCCGGCGGTAGCAAAAACGGCGTCGGCAGAAGTAGTAGTCGCGGACGGGAGCTACTAAACAAAAAAAAAATATCTCGTGAGAAAAAAAGAAGTTTCTCCCTTTTATAGACAAAATTTGGAAGAATCCTAGTAGAACAAGGATTCCTCTTTTGATTGGATTCCTCTTTTGATTCAAATACCCAAAAAGGAAACCGGTCCCACCAAAGTATTCCATACAAGCGTAACATCATGGACAATTAGCGATCAGTCAATACTCTTCCGGGTAAACTTCTTTTATCTTGTCTTTCTCACATATGTGTGTCACCATCTCATGCCTACCCCACAATAGTGTAACCATTATGTGCTAAGAAGGGGACTTAATGTTGATGATGGATTTTCATTTAAGGGTAAAATTGTAAAACCTAAAAAATTATGTGCTAACATCTTGTAAAAGATAAAGCCATTATTAAGTGATGGATACTCCTTCACTTTATTAATTCACCTAGAATGGAGCATGTGGAAACAATCCCATTCTGTGAATAAAATACACGAAATTCATCCAGGTTGGAACATGTAGCAACAATCCCATATACCCTGTGAATTTTCAGCATTATTAATTAATGCACAACTAGCCTTGTATTTTATGTACTCATTATCAGTGCGGCATGACGACTGAGTGTTGCTATCAGCAGAGAAACACGAATCTCCAAGCATTATAATGAAACATGTACGAAATACCCGTACAGGCTGCAACTCTCGGTGTGTTATACTAGCCCGATTGAGCCACTCTCGGTGTGTTATACTAGCCCGATTGAGCGTCCGGACTGACCGTATCAGTATGGATATGATCATGACCATCCAACTCCACCAGCATGATTGGATGGCCCAGATCAATTCCATAACCCCCAAGCAGGTATGGAATATACGCTGCCGAACCAATACGGGCCCCACATGGTCGGTATCCCCAAAAAGATTGGCCCATCTTGCCAAAACGTCCAAACCATAGCAGTATGGACGCAAAACCCTAAATTAGGCTTTGCGGCACGTTACGTGTGTCGCAAAACGGTTTCAACCATCCATCTTCGTAGGTATTGATGGAGGGTGCAGATGTAGTTTCAAAGGGCACAGAGTATGTCAACACAATCAACGTGGGCCCACCTACATACCTGACCAATTGGTCAAGACCAACCATGGTTGGTCGTTCCAAATCGTGCGCCTGAATGGAGCATGACGCACGGCCTTGAAACCCAAAATTAGGGTTTTGAATCACGAGCATCCATTTTCTCCGGCACCAACGGAGGGTCCGAAATTAGATCAAAGAAGGTCCGGCCATACAAACATGAACACCGTGGACCAATCTATCCCCTCACCTGATCGTCTAAGGCATACCATGCCTGGTTATCCAAAAAAGTTCGCCCAAACTAGCGTGGTCGCACCTCCCAAGATGCAAACTAATCTCAACCACTCGATTTCTCCAGACGAATTGAGTGGCTTAGATCATGTTTTCATGGGACGGTGAGGCATAGGCGTGAACACCAGCCTACCACCTACACGTTAGAGCAATCAGCCAAGACCGACCAAGCCTGGTCGTCTTGGAATGCCCGCTCAAGGTTGGTACGACGTGCGACTTTTGCCGCACCAATTTTCTGTTGCAAATTGATCTCAACCACACAACTTCGCAAGACGAATTAAGTGGCCTAGATCACACTTCGTGAGACAATGAGGTATGAGCGCCTAAACCGTCATGTTGTCTACAAACATGCATGACCGGCCTAGCAAAAGTTGCGTCCCAAGCTTCGATTCGACCAAGCTGAAAAGTGATGCTTGCGCACCTTTTCATAAACCCTAATTTCATCAATGATCGCAGATGAGTGTCTCAAATATCATCTCGTCCGTCCAACTTCACCGGCTTGGTTATACAACCACGGTCAGGAGTTAATTGGTCAGTGTAGAGTCATGGTGATCACCACCCGTCACTCTACCACACCATGTGGTCGGCCAAGGGAGGACTTGTTTGCGCAACCTCCAAACTATCACATGAAGGAGGCTGAACATGAACTTTCTTTGAGACTCTCAAACAGCGATGCTTCATACATGCTGAATATACTCGATGCAGTACCTGCATAGTATACACACGATACTTCACAAGTATCAATTTCCTAAATAACGTAACATTACATTATACTTTCTGTGGTCCCATGATCCATACACACTCGAGACTTCAATCATGTCACAAACTTGGGGATACATACTGGGGTATTGGTCTGGCAGTTTACAACATGCAGTGCCCAACGCGCCATCAAAAGAACGTGTCAGGAAGTCATGGACGGTTAGTGATGATGGGAGAAATGGGAAAGCCTAGTCGTGTAACACCAACACACTACTCCATCACTCCACTTTCTTCACTTCCCACGAGATACGAAGGTTATGCTAAAATACTTGTATAAATAGGCTCTCCGCCCTATTTTTCAATCAAGACAAGACAGAACAGAGAGAGCATAACACAGAAACCAAGTGTTAACATCCAGAGCCTGCTTGCGTTAATTACAAGCCTGCTCACCTTTATGTTGCAAGTCATACATAGCCAACACCTTCACAATCTCAATAACTTCTTCGCTTCCCTCCCTAAGATCAACCCCATCTCCTTCACTTTGTGACCGAAACAAGTCTGGAACGGCCATTATTTTTGGTTTAGGCCGGAATTTCAAAGATTGACCTCTCGAATCTACAAGCACTCATCGCGCAGTGCATTGTTTAAGGTTTAGATTCATTCCTCATCCACACACCCCGAATTACCAAAATCGGCAGGAATATTTTTCACCCACAAACATGAACATATTCAGGCAACCATCTAACTTGATTATTTCAGGTTGAACAATCCTCTACGTGTTTTTAGAAATTTGGTACAAAACAAAAAATCCGGATTAATTAGTTGATGCTATCAACTTTATGGGTCTCTTGAGGAGTCCTTAAAAACACAAAAATCCACGCTCTAGCAGCATAAATTATATTTCTTTTTTTTTTCTTAAATCTGAAGTTAGAATTATGCTAGCTTAAACTCTCCTTTGAAATAGACAGACTAGAGTTCTTGTTTGATGCATGTCTTCTTTGAATTTACGTCAAAAGTTGTTCACTTTTTCATTTGTTTCAGGTTTTGTCCCATGTGGTTTTCCTAACAAGGTTTTAACTAGGGATGTCAATGGGTACCCATTACCCAGAACCGGACCAGGTCGAATAGGGTCCAGTTTCGGGTCCTAAGATTGGACCCATTAACAAGTTGGGACCCGACGGGAAATTATCCGATTGGACCCGAATCTTAACGGGTCCAAACGGGTAATACCCGATGGGTGCCAGCGGGTAATGGGTACCCGGTTATTCATTATTTTATTCCTCTTTTTAGAAAAAATTACTAGTATTTTGCTAGTTTTGTCTTTGATCTTTTTTCACTTTTCATTTTTTTCTTACATTTAATCTTTATTTAGTACACTAATAAAGAAATAATAACAAATTTTGATAAATATAAGTTAGATTCAAGCTAAAAATAGAAATACATCAAGTTTTGGAACTTTTTTTGTGTGTTTTCTTAATACCCAACGGGTACCCGGGTTTTTTAACGGGTCCGGTTATGGGTCCACATATTTTGGAACCGGACCCGAATACTATAAGTAGGGTCCGGTTCCGGGTCCAGTGGTACCCGGGAGGACCCGGACCCATTGACAGCCCTAGTTTTAATGAGGGAACATCTCGTTGACGTTTAATTTTCTTTCAAAAATGTTGATATTTGTGCCCTTTCTCCTTCGTCCAAATTTTTTCCCATTGGGTTTTATGGGCAAGTTTTTAGTGAGGCAAATTAATTCAACATGGTGGTCATCCAATGGGGAGTTGTATGGATTTTGGTTATTTGGTGGATCCCTGCTATTGACTAGGTCATTTTGTTAGACCATTTCAACATAACCATACCCTATGAATTTGGATATCATTCCGATACATAATATGACTACATTTGTACACCTATTCTACTGCAACTGCATATTAGCACTCTGTTGAAAAAATTACATCAACTACTTATGCAAATCATCTTTGAGAAGCTAGCAATCCAAAAGCAAGTCCGCAATGAATTTAAAGAAGCGTGAAGACTCGAGAACACTATCGTTAGAAGACTAACATAAAATAAGACTTCATCAACTGGAAAATTTCTCACAAGATAACCATATCCAGCATTCAAGAAATTCATTCTTAAAAATTGGAAAGTCTCGAATCAAATATTTGCACGCCAAGATTTGACTGAAGTATTTATCAGGGGGGATCCATCATCAAATTAAGGTGCATTCACTGGACTTTATCGCGTTGTACTCTTTTTCCTTCGTCAAGGTTTTGTCCAATAGGGTTTTCCTTGTCATGGTTTTAACGAGGTAACATTTGCATGTCCAATAATGTTTTGAGTCTATACATGCTTATACAATTTAAGGTTTTTCTCTCTTGAGTTTTCCTGGTACGTTTGTAATTACCTTAGACACAATGTCATCAGGGGGAGTGTTATAAACGTGCAATTATGTTAATAATATCTAGGGTAAATCTCGTTTATCACTGGAATGCCCTTGTGTCTTGCATATAAATAGAGGGTCTAATATTTGTCTAAGATACATATGAATAAGAAATCTCTCTCTTTTCTTCTCCCTATTTTCTGTATCCTTCTCCTTTTACAAGAAATTTAAGTTACTATACGTCTATACATAATAATATATAAGGTGAAATTATATTCTGCACCGCATTTCACGTGATCAATTGTTCGTGCACCATATTTTAAAGTATAAAAGACATACCACAAGTTCGATGAAAGAGACAAAATGATGACGTTATCATGAAGACAAAGGAGGCATTATACAAAGTCTTATGTCGCGCATTGGATACAAATATGATTCTGACTTCTGTTTTTCCAGAAGTACGAGTCAGAAGAAGTAAAATTATTTTGCTTCACAAAAAGTTATTTTTTCGACTTGTAGAAGTCGTTTTCAAATTTGACATCCAAACTGACTTTTGACTTTTCGACTTCTAGAAGTCAAAAAAGCTACTTCTGATGTGTTATCCAACATTGGAATTCAAACACAAGTGTGAAGTTTACTCAAGATAGATTCATCTGTGTAAGGGAAAAGATTCGTGAGAAACTCCTTTCAAGGATTTATTAAAGATGGTAACGTGAACATAAACCAAGTATTCAAAATATTTGTTTCCAATAATGTGATCATAAATGTTGTGAAAGTATGAAAATTTGACGGGGGGGGTGCGCTTCTTGGGCTCCAGAATAGGGAGGGATAGAGAGAAAATTTGAAGAAAAAAAAAGAAAAAAAAAAGATCCAATTGTTTTCCATGCACATACTTGGTTTACATATTGGAGGTATTATTTCATCCATATGGTTTTAATTTTCATTGCATAATACAATTAGGGTGTATAGAACTGTGCTTATATGGTGATGAAGTTTAATGCCCCTGCATAATATTGTGCCATTTTATTACTCTAGTATTGGGACCAAAGGAAGTTTCGAGCTTTTTCACACATGGTCGTCTAAATGTCAGAGAAGGCCCTACAGGTTACCAAGCGTTGTTTATAATGGAAAGGATTTCCATGTCGACATAGTATAATTGTTGCTTAGGGAAGTAAAAAACATCTTTAATAAAAAAACAAAAGTAAAAAACATCTTTGATCAATGCCAAAAACCTTAAATAGGATCTTACGGTTAATCAGAAATAATTAGTTATTTTAGGTTAATTACTCTTGGATTATCATTCGGATTTGACTTGACTTGGGTTGTATTTAGTTGTTTTTAAAGTAGAATAAATCAAAATTTGGATTGTATTTAACCCAAGTGAGGTTGTATTTAGTCACTGTCATAAAAAAGATTGGTTAAAGGGGATAAATGAATGCTCAATAAATGGATGATCAATAAATGCATAACCTCTCCCCAAGAGGTGATATTTTGGGGCACTTGGAAATTTTGGGAAGTCAAATGAACAAGGAAAAGACTTGACCATTGTTCTTGGCCCCTATTAATGTTTTATCGATATCATCAAAAGTAAGTCAAACCATAGGGAATAAGGTAAGGTTGGAACTTGTACGGTTTTATCACCTTCTTTCTTGTTTTACTCTTTTATTTTTGATGAAAATGAAATATTAAATTATTTTGTGTAACTAGACAATCATAATTAGGGGCATAAATGGAAAGAGTGATATAGGAACTTGAACCATGCCTATATAGACGGACAATAAAAAACTGATTCTTGACCTATATAACTTGGATGGAGAAATTAGATTTCAGTTATTAGTGGTGTCTGTTGTAGAGGAAAGAAATGGCATTTTGGGGTTAGCTTAATTTTTATCCTAGAATTTTACTTGTTGAATATCTAGTTATTTTTTTATCTTGTTTCTTTAATCAAGCATATTCTTCTTTTCTTTTCCTACTGATGTGTGTCTTTATTTTTATTTATTCTTGCAAATATATTGTGTGTACCAGGCAATATTAGTCAATCAAAGTTGAGGTGAGACATTTGTTTTCTGAATGTTCTCTTGATTGAAGTTAAACTACGCTTCTCCTTATAAAACAAAACTAATACTTGAACCAAAACTCGTGTGTTCTTGAGACTCTTATGAAAGCCTAAACCCTAGAAAACTCTTAGTATAGAACCTACTCCCACATAAAACAAATTGCATCGTTTGACTCAGAGGAGGATTTAGCAATTACCCAAGCATAGTACGCCGCAACTCATCCTTCAACTATAGATAACAGTTCGGGGGATTCCATGTGGTTGAATATTTTTAACAAATTTACTCACGATTATGGGAACCCGAAAGGAAGAACTGATCAACAAATCGAGCAATGACACGACATCATCCTAGATGCGGTAGTTGAGTTTTTAAAAATCAAACACCGGATTGCGCACGCTACCCACAATATATTTTCCCCTCAACAACTCGTAAGTATCTTAATGATTATTTCTATACAATCCACTCAATAACTTGATGAAGTATAGATATGAGAGGAGCCCGGTATCTTTGCGTTGTTGAGTTATGTGACTTGGGTTGATAACACAACGGGAAAAAACCGGTTTCCTTGGTATGTCGGCCCTCATCACATCTCATAAGGGGAAAAAGTATTTTCGGCATCTCATAAGGGGAGGAGGAACCTTTTATCATGGTCAAGTTGCACCATGTCAAAAAGTGGTTTGATATAGTGCGACTTGATCATGATGAAAGGTGGGTCTTCTTATGAAGTTAAAATTGGAAAAAGGAGAGCAATTCACACCTTCAAAGTTCACTTTTCCTTTTCGTCCCCAACAGCTACTCGATTTAAACTCTTGTTTGTCATTATCTAACTCTAAACGTATAGTTCTTTAGTGTTTCTTGTTCTTAACCTTTTTTTTTTCGTACTGCGTTATTTGTTCTTAACAAATTCCTGGTATCTGGACTTTTTTATAGGATTTTGGAGTGAGACTTTGTGCACCAACGGTAAACCAAAGGTGAACGTTCCCTCTCTGTATTTGCTTATACTTTACCCCTGGTTATGTGTTGCAGTAGTTAATAGTTTTGTTGGTTTGAAAATAGACACACAAGGGGAACTGGAAACAGACTAAATTATCATTAATTCATCGATCCCTATTACATAAATTTCACAATTTCTCTTTCTTTTTTCTGTTAAGATCTCTTTCATAATCTTTTTTTTTTATAACATTTCATGATCATTTTTTTTTACCATTCAGCAACTGATGCCGGGAATTAAACCCCATCATTGTTGGCATTCTAATTACTTATCTAGTTTATGCAAGGTTTTCTGGGCTCTCATACCTGCTGCTTTTTGTTTGGTTTTATGGATACATCGTAAGCTCATATTTTTTATACGTTCAAAACAGATCCCGATCTGGTGTGGGGCCATGCGGATTCTACCGTCGGGGATAATGTCTTGGGATCTTGGCTGATGTTTTGATGACATTTAATAGTTGGGTGTAATCTTTTCTTAATTTTGATTGTATGGTACGTTGGACTTTTTATATTTAAAAGAAACACTCATCTCGGTGTATATATTCTAACATTATTCATTTGGCGAGGCTATACAATTTTTTTTACATACGTTCATCTTCTAACCATCTCCAGTTAATCCTACGAAGAATTAGAAAGGCCGACCTCCATGATATGATGAGTGCCAAATATTGTATATTTTTATCAATAATTCTTGGTGTACAGTCTCTTTGGACACCCTAAAAATAACCCCTCACAACTTAAACATGATGGCCCACCAAACCTGACCCCCTGCTAATTCCCATCCCATGGAGCTCACTTTTGTGTGAGAGAGTTGTTTTAGGATTGTTTTTTGGGCGATATGTTTAGAATGGTTGTATTTCTATACCTTTTTATTGGCAATTAACTCATCCTTTGCGCGTTAAAATCATATATTATCCCAAATTCTGTATTTTCTTTATTTTCAAGACTAAATACTTGTACTAATTAATTTTGTGTTTGTAGGTACTAAATAAAGATTGGATGAATCGAGAGGCCAAAAGAGAAAAGAAATGGTGACAATAGAAGAGAGATAACAAAGGCTCCCGCTGGAAAGCAGTGAAGAATATCTTCTGTGAAACAAAATTTGTGCACCTTATCAGCAAGTGAAGATTATCCTTTGCACCTCATCCGCAAGTGAAGAATTTATTTTGCAAGACTTAAAGACTAGGTGTGGGCTTGAGATATTAGCTTTAAAGAATGTTTGGGCCCTTCCAAAATATAAAATCCAAGATACTATTCCCAAACACGTGTCCAATCTGATCCGTCAGATCCGAGGCAGATGATCAACATCCAAGGCATCTCCATAATGCGCATCAATGATTGATACTCCGTCTCAACATCCAAGGCATATCCAAATACCTCCTTCGTACTTTCATCTTCTCCATACCCTGCAAAACCATCGGTTCATCAATCTATCAATCAATCCATTCCCTCCCCGAAAAATCTCTGATCAAGAGCCATCAATCAACCTCCTAGTCTCTTTTTATCTCTATCATAGCATCTTCCCCAAAACAGTAACCCTAGAATCTATGATTGATGGAAACAGATCTAGGGTTATCTTCAATGAAAAAAGCAAACATCAAATCAAGAATTGAAGAGCAGAAATACAAAGGGGGGTTTGTCGGAAAACACGAATTTAGTGAGTGGTTGTTCTCTAAATTATCAAATTCTAGTATTTGAGAAGAAATTGATGTACAAATAGGGCAATTGTTGTGTAAGAAATTATCAGAGTTTAGTTGGATCAATTACTAGCTTAATATAATTTGTGTTTTGATCATCTTCATCATGTTCTAAATTCACCTATTAGGGTTTAGATGAATCCCTAGTTTGCTACTTGTTATTCATGTTAATGACAGTAACCCTGTTGTGCTTAAATGTTCATATTGAAATTCAATTTTAGGGCTCAACACTTTACTTTCACAGTGTATGTCAGGAATCCATGTAGTTAGAATAATCCTGTGTTGTTGAACTGCAACTCAGGCTTAATCCTATATATTGATCTTTTAATTAGTTGTACCCTGAGAAGACAGTTAATGCTTATGAGAAATACCTTAGTTGTGATTGAATCATTCATATCAGAGTAACCTTAAATATACAGAGGATTGACATCCCTTTTGTTATCAGTTATAAGGACAAGGTTAGTATCATTGAAGGATAACTAGTGTAATATTAGTGGTGGATTCAAATACCCTAGTACCCTCCTCATCTTTTGTTCTACTTACATTTTGTTTACAATTTTCAGTTACTACTAAAATCTCGTCGTATCGACACCCAAAACAGCTCTTGTGTTACTTCATATTTGAATCAGTATTGTAAGACTTCTTCAGTTACTAATAGAATCTTGTCGTATCGACACCCAAAACAACTCTTGTGTTACTTCATATTTGAATAAGTATTGTAAGACTTTGAAATGAATTCTACACCCACCTTGTCTCTGTGGGATCGACCTATATTTTCCATGTCTACCATAGACGTTGTGCACTTGCAGTTTGACATAGTCGTAGGCTACTTTATAGACCTACCAGGCCAGATCCACCTGCGAGTTTCTGACTACCGACATTCCATAACCACTCTTCAGCCCGACTCCTGGTAGCTCCACCAGCCTGAATCCCGGCAGCTCCCCCTTGCTCATTCTGATACCATTTTGCAAGACCTCCACGGACCACCGCGCCCTCTCCGGGCACGTCCACATAACGCCGATACTGTCCCCACTTGACCACCTCAACCTGGAGGTTAGGTGTGGGATTTTATCCAAAAGGCATCGGTGCTATGTAGGGAGAATGTCTAGCTTATATATCACCATATAAAACTTGTATTCCTCCATGTGGGACTATCCTTAGCTATCTCCTGTGTGACTCACATGTGTGTATTTGAGCCATACAACTCCAACAATGATCAATATTCATCATTTCAGTAAAAGTGGGACTCGGTGTTTTCCTCTTTGGATGTTTTTGATGTTTTTAGTTAATCGAAGAATGACAGATACAAATGTTATTATTTTGAACACAATTATGCAGCAGATGTAATAATGGAAGAATGACGATGGTGAAACTCAATTAGTAAACTATATAGAATCTGGGGCATAATAACGTAAACCAACATGCGTAATAATTAAATATAGCCCACGCTTTAATTAACCATAACCCATATTAAGTATAACCCACAAAACAAGAGAATTGGGTTTTAAGGATTTCGTATCTTGGAGTGAGGAGGAAGACGAACAAACAATGACTAATTAAGTTTGAAGAGAGTAGTTTGGGTTACTGACTCACTGATTTACCAACTTACTATCTTACCTATTCACTGACTCACTTACCTAGTTTTTGGGCTATTAATAAAAAAAAAGGTCAAATATAGAATCATGGTCAATATGTACCGACCAAGGTCTAATGGACTATTAAAGTGTGAGCAATATATAAGAGAAGCCTAGATTATTAGGTCACATGTGGACTCAGTATAAAAAGAAAGAAATAAGGAAAGAGAAATAATCTATCCAAAAAATCTAAAGAAAGAAAGTGAGAAGAACCTAGGAGAGTTCCCACTTCCTACTTCTCCATTAACAAAATCATCACAAACATCTATTTTTGAATACCCAAAATATCTAAAAGTTGGTATCAGAGCTAAGTTTAATCGAATCTGATCTTGGTAGTAGGAAATCAATCAAAACCCAAAACAAGCGTTTGGATATTTTCACCTGAAACAGAGGTATTTCACAAGAGTTTGGATATTTTCAACACAAAAATTAATATGAGTACAAAAATATAACTGCAAAATTGAATTTTCGCAATAAAAAATATGTTGAAACTATCATATGGTCGGACCGTCTTAGGGGTCAGGCGAGCTAGGCTGCCGCCTAAAGCCCCAAATTGTTGGGGGCCCAAAAAAAAGTTTTGTTCATAAGTCAATTGTAACAATTGTTATTTATGTAACATTCTCTTATGGTAATTATAATTATTACAAATTGTTTTGTGACAACTATAAGTATCACTCAGTATCTATTAGATGTGGATTTTTTTTATAATAAAAACCAATTTTCAAAGATTCTCATAATAAAAACCAATTTTAAATGCAACATGACTGATAATTCATGGCTTTTCTCTTTCCTCTCCGGCAACTTCTTTGGCGATTGAAAGCCGGTTTTGTTCAACGGATTCAACATGGATGCAGCCATTTTTTATTTGGTTTTTGTAACCCTTTTGATTTCTTTTCCACGTTTTTCACAATTCTCTTTTCCTTTTTCTTGTTTTCACAGATGACTTTGTCGTTTTCAACTGAGTTTCATACGTTTTTTTTTAGGGTTTTTCTGTAACCTTCATGGCCAGATCGACAAAAGATTCTTCCCGCAAGACAACATCACCTTCCCTGCATTCTTTACCGTCCTCTTTTTCTCCTCCGGTTGTTGAAGAAGCCAATGGTAATGATAATTTATGCCATTGCGCTTTCAGGAGCTTTCATGGCTGTCCAGATGGGGTGAATGGTAGGGGGTATGCGAAAGGATCCATTATACGGCATTTACTCGACAAACATCTATCTTCTAAGGATGACAAGGAATTCTGCAGAGACCTTATTGTCAACCATCATCATATTCAACGAGCCTGGGAGAAAATTCTTCAATGCTTACGGATGTGGCTTTGCTGTAGATGTATGCATCTACATGCATGGAAGATGCCGTGTAAGGGAAAGAAAGGATGGGTTCATGGATATGTTGTTGCAGGTCCGTCGAATGGGGATGGTGTTGATTTTCTTTCCCACGGTCTGGATTTTTCATCTGAGGTTCGTACGTTTTGTCCTGATACTTCTAATGTGCCGACTTTTTTTGCTTCTAAACGGAATGATGGAGGGACTGCAGTAGAGTCTGCCTGCTCTCTTTCTACAGAGTTGCTAAACTCTGTTCTTCAATGGCAATTTACGAGTGTCACGAGTATCCCTCACCAGTGTCGGTTATCGTTTTCGAGAACTTTAAAATTCCGCCTGGACAAATTTATTGCCAACCCATCTAATTTGAATGCATGGTTGCAGCTTTTACTGTTTCCCATTTGTACCTTGGGTCTTTACAGACCAAGAACCTCAACTGAGACGAAGTCAGGAAATCGGAAGTGTCTCCAGGTGGAAGCTATAAACCCTGTTCTAACAGCTTGGAAAGAGCCCAGCGGTTGATAGGCCTTGATTCACAGAATGTTGCAGCTCCCTATACTAATGGGCCTAAACAAAAAGAGGATAACAAAAGAACCCTATTTTGGGGCAGCCTCAAAATTTTTGGGGCATTCATATAGGACAAAAATGTGGGTGCCAGTAGTAATTTAATGGCGGCCCTTATCCTAATGGTTGTTAAGTTACTATAATACCCCTTCCCAATTTAAATTACATTACTACCCTTCCACTTAATTAAGTTCTAATCCTAAAACAATCCCACTAATTAACCACCCACTAATTAACACACTAATCCGTTACTTATAAAAAAAAAAAAAATTAAGTTTTAAAAACAAAAACCCCTCTCTTTCCCTCTTCTTCTCATCTTCTTCTCCAAAATTTCAGAAAAAAAAATTCTTTGATTTCGTTGTTGATTGCAGTTGTAAATGGCACCTCGTGTTAAGCGATGCCCTAGAAATACGGTGCCGAATCCTGGTTTATCTTCCGTAGCATCTCAATCTAGGGCTTTTGAGAAAGATGGAGATGAAGTGGATACCGGATCGATTGGTGTTGGAGAGGGAGAGATAGAGGCCGATTCTTTAAAAGTGCACATAGAAAGGTATTTCCCACAAACCCATTGTTTATTTTTGTGTATTTCGTTGATTTATGACCTGAAATCGATGATTCGGTCTCGTTTTTTTTAGTATCAGGTTCATGTTCGGCAGCACAGTCCCTGCCGAATTTGTTTTTTTTTACCCAGATGAAGAACAGTTCGGCTCTAATTATTGAAATATTATTAGCCGAACCATTCTAGACTTACTTCTGCGTACATTATTCGGCTTATTGCGATAAAGTTCTAATGTGCCGAACCTTTCTCTGACAAAGGATATAACTGTAGTACATTTTATTCGGCTCATATTGATAAAACTCGTATGTGCCGAACTTTAATCTGTTTTTGGCCAATAGATTCCTCTAAAGTTATCCAGTTATAGGTGAGTTATGAAAATGTGTGGTATAATGATATTTATTTAATTTGAAAAACTAATTAAGGTTTGTCATTTGTTTTAGAACCCATCCCGGAAAATTCAAGGACAAGCTTAAAAGGAGAACAATGGAAGTGACTCCTTCTAACTCAAAAACTCCCAAACCTCGAGGTGGTGGCATAAAGAACTTACATGCAGGCAAAAGGGGTATTGACACGACTTTCTCTTTGCCCGTAGAACAAGAGGATCACAATGATGAAGAAGGTCAAGAAGAAGAAGAACTAGAACAAGAAGAAGAACAAGGACAAGAGAAAGTTGTTAAATCAAGGGAGACAGGTAAGCACATTCCTCATCCGGATAATGTTATACGTCCTCGGAGGGATGGTTTGCCCCATGGTCTCCCTGAAGATGGTGGAAGAGTGTTGATTGTCTACAAGGAGTCATGGGCCAAGAGAATTTACGAGACTCCAGATCACAGGGATGCAGTCCGCTTACTTAGACACCAAACCGCTGCACACTGGGATATTTTCAACGAGGCTCCTGAGGTGGTGGCTTTAGTACACGGCTCTGGTTTATGGCCCGCTATTTTCTATGCACAAGATGATTTTGATGCAGTTACAAACTCAGCCTTTTGTGAGAGATTTTGTCCGGAGACTTACACATTTCATCTCCCCTTTGGCGAGATGTCAATTACTCCAGAAGATGCACAGAAGATTAGTGGTCTTAGAACGCATGGGAAAAATGTGTACTCAGCGGTTTATGAAATGACTTGGGACGAGTTGTATGTACTTGCTGAGGAAACTCTTGGTTGGCCAAAAGACAAAACAGAATTGGAGTTTGCCTGCGCTGCTAAAGAGGTGAAGTTTGTGGATTCTTGCACAAAGAAGTTGAAGAAAATCAAGTTGACCGCTTTGAAAAAGTGTTTTGGAGACACAAAGGAGAAAATTTCAAAGGGGGAGTTGGTTATGGACGAGGTCATAGCTAATCGCACTGCTACCGCATATTTATTGTATACTTTAGGAAGTGTTATATTTCCCGATAACAGTGGAAACAAGGTTAATGCTCAATACCTCCAATTGTTAAGGGATTTGAAAAGCTGCCACAAGTACTCTTGGGGAACCGCATCCTTTTTTTTTTTTACCTACCAAGTCAGTTTGGAAGTGATCTCTATTATCTTCATGAATTACATCAACAGGCGGTGGTTGATCCTCCATAGTTTCCATTTCAGCAACAATCTACAACAATATCGCACAGGTTTTGGGTAAGGTTCGGCTCACACGGACAACAATAAGAAATTCGAATCCAATGTTCGGCTAATTCGTGTTTGACATATAAAGCCGAACTACGTTTGTAACATGAATTCGGCCGATTTCGAACTAATCTGATAAGCCGAACCATAACACTTGAGTTTCATAAATATTCCGAAAACAAAAATTTATGTTCGGATAGAGAACGCGTAAGCCGAACATTACACTGTAACTCGTATGTTTTCAAAGATATGGTTCGGCTATAAATGTTACCTCAAATTTGAGCCGAACCATTAACTGTGTTTTGGCGCTAAAACAATTGAAGGACAAATCGGCGCATTGTTTTCTCAATCGAATTCGCCGAACTGTTCTTATTTTCCATGGTTCGGCACAGAGATGTTATCTCATTTAACATTGTTCTGTCGCCGAACCAATTGCAAAAATCATAACTTTTGGTGAAATCAAGCTAAAAATCGGACATTAAACAACTTATACAACCATACCTGTGTATTATTAGCATTGGGTTCCTCATCTATGTACTCATCTCCTGGATTTGGCTCCATAAATGAATCATCTTGAGCTTGAGAAAAAAGTTGAGTTTGTGTAAAATCATTTTCATAATCCAACAAATCAGCCATTTCAGGATCTCCATCGTAATTGATATGTATTTTCTTAGCTTTACATGATGAAGATTCACCTTCCTCACTCGAATTTGTATCACACATCTCTCAAACAAAGAAAAATAATAAATTTCCCTCTTTTTTCCCCCCTCTCCTTCTTCTTTCCTCCTTCTTTTTCTAAACTCACTCACTAATTTAAACAAAAAATTATTATCATTAATTCACACTAAACTAATTTTAGTCATTAACTATTAATAAAGTTTTATTATCACTAATTAACCACTAATCTAATGAGGGGTATTTTAAGATTTTTGAAAAATTCTGGATAAGGGCAACCATTGAATTACTATTGGCACCCATTTTTTGTCATATATGAATGCCCCAAAATTTTTGAGGCTGCCCCAAAATAGGGTTCTAACAAAAAGCAAGGTTTATCTAACTTGGTCGCCTGCCGTAGGAAAATTGGTTGCGATCATTTTGCTGCAGCGATTAGAGTGCTTTCTTCCAGTGAAGTTGCTCCATGCAATGAGCAATTTTTTTTATATTTGCAAGATAAACACCCGGCAGCACCTCCTCCAGCCATTCCTTGTGAAGATATTATAGTGGACCCAATTTCTGCAAACTGTTGAGCTGTATTTGGAGCGATTAAGAATTTTCCGAAAGGAACATCATGTGGACGAGATGGTTTACAGGCGCATCATTTAGTTGATGCATACGGCTGCTGTTGCTGGTGATTTACTCGTTTCAATTACAGGCGTTGTCAATCTTAGGTTGGCTAGTAAATGCCCTGCGGGTTTTGGAGAGTTCATATCTAGTGCGCCCTTAACACCATTACTCAAGCCTAGGGGTGGCCTCAGGCCGATCGTAGTAGGCACAGTTTGGCATAGATTGGTCTCTAAGGTGGCTTCTTTCTTTGTTGGGAAGGATATGTCTTCTTATTTAGGCGATTACTAATTTGGGGTTGGTGTTTCAACCGGAGGAGGGGGGGGGGGGGGTATTTTATATGTTGTAAATAGCCTCCTTGAGCTAAAAGGGCACTCAAACAGGATGTCAATGTTGCTCATTAACTTCTCTAACGCGTTCAACATGGTGAGCATATCTCAACTCATCAAAGAGGTTCGTCTTCATTGTACATGTATCTCTCGTTGGGTAGAATTCTGTTATTTGAGACCTGCTAAGATCAATTTCGACCAATATAATTTGTCTTCCGCCCTTGGTGTCCAGCAGGGTGACCCCCTCGGTCCCTTATTGTTTGCTTTGACTCTTCACCCTCTTGTGAAGACTATTGCTTTTAATTGCAAACTCGATTTGCACGCCTGGTATCTTGACGATGGTATTATCAATGGTGATACACTTGATGTGTCAAAGGCCATGTGTATAATAGAAATTGAAGGGCCAGGTAGAGGTCTACATCTAAATATTAAGAAAACAGAAGTCTTCTGGCCTTCTATTGATCCTTTAAAGATGGTGTTTTCCTGCCTAATATTGGTAGACCTTCTAAGGGTGTTAAACTTTTGGGTGGTCCAGTGAGTCTGGATTTGAGCTTTATTAGTGATATGATGCTGTGTAGAGTGAACAAGACTGTTCAACTTATGACTTCTATACAAAAACTCAAGGATCCTCAAAGTGAGATGCTTTTACTTTGCAATTGCACTGGTGTTTCTAGATTATATTTTGCATTACGTACTACTAACCATGCGGCCCTTCAAAAAGGTGCTGAGATTTTCGATGATCATTTTCTCAAGTATTTGAGGCTCATTATCACTGGTGATGGTTCAGGGTTTGCCCCCTTACAGCAGAGATTAGCTACATTGCTTATCAAAGATAGTGGTTTTGGCATTTACACCATGGATGACACCAGTGCATACTGTTATCTTGATTCTCAAAGTCAGATGACTTCAGTGCAGAAGGTGATTCTTGTTAACTTATTCTCCACTAACAAAGGCTCTGCTTAACAGTTGGCTCTTCAGAACTTCATTCAGATATGTGGATTACCCTCTCTTTTTTGCGTCGATGATACTCCCCCCCACCCCCCACCCCACCTCCATGCATTCCCTGGAAGTTACCTATTTTTATGCAATTAAGAAGAAAACCCCTGACCAATTTATTATATCTATTAGAGACTCTATTATATTGCAGTGTAACCAAGTTAAGCATGCACACGATTATTTATTAGCTATACCTATTAGTAGGCTTAATCAATGCCTCGGGACGAGACAGTTCAGAGCCGTCCTTTGCTATCGCCTGAGTATCCCTCTGTTTGTTGAGAATGATTTATTCTCCAGTTGTAATAAATCTATGGATATTTATGGAGACCATGCGCTTCACTATGCTAAATATGTTGGAATTAAGTTTTGACATGACATTATACGTGAAATAGTGTTTGATATTTGTTACAAAGCCAGTGTGCCTGCACGCAAGGAAGTTTCTCTTGGGCTTTAGTCAGACGATCACAAATATTTACGGCCTGCAGATATCCTTATTCTTAACTGTGAAAATGGAAAAGTTGTGTGCATGGATGTCACAGTGGTTTCTCCATTCACTTGTGATGGTATTCGCTCTTTCGTTCCTAGCAAGGCCATTTCTAATGCTGTTGCACGAAAACGCGCTACATATTGGGATCACTTGGTTATGGTCTCTATGTTCTATCTTTCTTCACCTTATGGGAACTGGGAGATGATACTTTATGTTTTTTCATGCGTCTGAAGAACTGTTTAGTTAGTAATGATGCTAGTAGTGGAGTTGGTAGTTTTATTTTCCATAGATTATGTATTGTGATCCAAAAAGGAGTTGGAGCCCAGCTTTTCGCTAGGTTACCAACAAAAAAATATGTAATTTAACTTGGGTTAAATTAATAATTGTTTAAAATTTTAATGCCAAGTTGAAAGTTTACAACCTACGCCAAGCTAAATGATAATTACCGCTTCAATAGTATAAACTTATCCCCCAATTTGCCTCCATTGTTGACTTCATATCATATAAAAAGGCCTCAAAATCCAAAACTGCAAGACAGGGTCCTTTTAATAATATACTAATTGAGTTAGTTTGGTCTGTAAGACGAGGTCCTCCATTATTTCTGGTAATAAAATACCTTTACGAGTGCATTATACAATGTGGACTACAATAATGAACACCTATTAGATGTCTAGAGAGGAGTATTTAAGTGTGTGTATAGAAAGTTGAAATACACTAGTGATTCTACCTTGATCGAAGAATTGATCCATGAGGGATTAGACGGTCCGAACTCTGCGTTCTAAACATTGGGATAGGGGTGGGCAGGCAAAGCCGATCCTGTAAGGCCTCTTACAATGTCGAATATTTTGCAATGAGAATAAACAAAAAGTGTCAATAATTTGTAAAGGTACTGAAGAAAAACGTACACTAAATAGCCGTGTTAATGCGTATTTTATACAAAAGAAATAAAAATACTATTAAATAAGGACTCTTTTTAATCACACCCCTACATGGACACCCTAATCATTAATCACTTTAGAGCGAAAAAATTTGTTGGGTGAATGCGAAAACGCGCCACATTGTTAGATACGTGCAGGTGTCGTGTTTTCTATCATTTTTGTTTTATGATCAGTCTCTTCTTCAAAAGGGAGTAGATCTTTCAAATTTAAATTGCAGTAACAGTACAATCAAAAATGATATAAAATACGTCACATGATGGCCGGTGGCGATCTGTCGTATTTTCAACCGGTCATTTCCCTAGTTACCCGCATTTAGCCAGATAAATTTTCCTCTCAAATGTGACTGTAGTTCCCAAGCAGGGGTGTGCACAAGCATACACCTAGCATTCAACCAACTGTGATCCAAGTGATCAACACTGGTCTAATGCAAGGGCATGTAACTAACATTAATCTGATTCAACAACATAGAGACAGAGCAACCAAGTGACCAATTGTGGCCTGATGCTACACACAAAGGGCTGGAAACTAACTGTAGTATGATGCCGCAAAGAGATAGAGTGCAACCAAGTGACCAACTGTGTGGTCTGATGCCACAAAAAGGGCATGCAACCAACTCTAGACTCATGGCCAGCAAAGTGTGCTCTAATACAGCCTAGCAACCTTTTAACTATTCCACTTGATGGATTAGGAATAAAAAAAAATGATATTGCAGATCCAATCCATAAGCCCTAAACTCGTTATAGTTGTCAACTTTAAATTCCCTACTTAGTTTATTAATGGAACACCCTTTATACCAAGTATTCAACTTCTCCCTCTTTCAATTTCAAACAAACCCTAGATGTTCTAACAAAAACAAATAAAAACTTAAACCCAATCCTAGATGTTCACAAAAACAAAAACAAACAAAAACTCAAATCAAACCTGAAACTGAAATCTATAACTCAAACTCTATGCATTCTAATAATTGTAAATTGCGTACCCCCTTAGGCATTTCATCGAACACCATTAATCAATTTCCCTCTTTGCAATTTAAAAACTTCTTACAAACCCTAGATATTCATAACAAAAACCCTAAAGTTGAAAATAAATCAAATATACAAAAGCCCAACAATATTAATAAAAAAATAAACAATCAATATTGAAATTTAGCCTCCAGAATAACAACATGAGGCCGACGAGATAGATCTGGTGATAAAAGTCTAATAGACATAGAGAGAAAGTGAGATATGAGTAAGAGAAATATCAACGGGTTTGAGTAGCGGAAAAAAAGTTTATATTCAGATTGAAAACTATTTGCCATCAAGATTCTCTGAGAGAACCGATTCTGGAATTTCTGTTTTTGTCCACATGTTTTTTTTTCTGCCGCTTCTAAAACCCTAATTTCTCTTCCCTTAGCTTCACCGCTCTAGCCTCTAGGTTTTCTATAGATAGTATCGCCCTTTCTCCTATGTTCCCTAGAAAATGCTTTATATACCGTCGCAGAATCCCGGGTGAATTCCCGAATAAGACAGTGGTAGGCCCCACTTCAGAGCCATCCCCTTTCAGCCGCACGATGCTCCCACGGTGTGTTCCCCGATTTTTTGTTGTGCCAATGTAGCACCACTGCGGCCTAGAATTCTCTATATAATATAATGGAGTTTTTTTTAAAGCGTTCTCATTCACCGGAGCTCCACGTTAAATTTCACTTCTGGTTGATTTTTCATTCTCGCTTCTGGTTGATTCTGGCCCCACCAGTTTTTTTTTGTAAAGTTATTATTAAATTTAGGCCAATAAAATTCAAGGAGGAAATTTTCTTACCAATAATATATTTCCATCCATTCATATAATAGAATTCTTATAACCAAAAATAGTTAAATCTTATGAATCTAATAACATGCCAAAAATATATAAATGGATAATTAATCACAGAATCCACGATTTCATCATGATAATCAAAAAGTGAAATCGCATAATCCACGATTTTATCATGATAATCAACAAATTAAATCATTTATGTATTGATCCCACAATAAATCAAATGGTCATCACAACAACGTCGAATGTCCATTTACAGTCTTAAAAAATAGAATTTTCCTAATTACAACCACAAACTATCAATTAAAATCCAAAATAGATAAATCGAAAAAAAATAAAAATAAACTTATTAGCCCGGTCATCTGTACTAACCTTTTGATCGGACAATGAATCTCTTTTGCGCATATGCTGCACAACAATTGGAATTTTTGTTGGTATTTTGGAGAAATGATTGAGAGCAAAGATTATGATCTAGAAGAAGCTAATACAAAATGAGCATGAAAAAAATCAAAACAACCAATAATCATATTGATTTCACTATTATTTTTCTAAATTTTGTTTCTTTTTTTCCATAATTAAAAATAAAATATATTTAGAATAGAAAATGATTTAAATATTTTGTGTGCAAAAATAGCTGCAGACACTAATTGTGGCAATATAAGGGATATCTTTATTTAATATTGTTTCTTAATATATTCATCAGTGTAATAATGCAATAAAAAAAATACTTCCGATTAAATTAAGGAAAAAAGATAACAAAATGCTAAAAAATTGTATATTTTTTACATATTATTATTTGGATAGTATTTATTTTAAAAATGAAATCTTTTTATTTATATAAAGCATTTCACCGATTGCTAAACCATTTCTGCACCACTTTCTTTTTTCTTTCTTTCAATTTATTACTCCTTTATTGATTTTGTTGTCTCTGATCGCCTTTGTTGTTTGTTTTGCAGGAGGGTAGGTCAATGGCCATGGTCCATGGAAAGAAGTTTGATGGAACGAAGAAATTGATATATATCTTTTCTCTTGCACAATCGATTGATCATTACGATACTTTGTTGGAGTTGGATAGAAAGCTTTTATAATACAATAATTGTGCTGTCTATAGCTTTTGCAATTTTGGCATTTTGGAAATTGGTGATTTAGATCTTACTGTTTCTGAATTAAAACCAGTGGTGAATGGATGTACATCAAAAACTAAAAAGGACTCTAGCAAAGCCAAATCTCATACTTTGCCCTTTTCTTTCTTTGCTAGGGAATTGCTTTTATTGTTGTTAGGGATTTTTTATCTGCTTACTATTTTTGTTGATTATTTTGCACGTACAATTGAAAGTGTAATCAATTATCAACAAGTTGTTGCAACGGGAGCTTGAGTACTAACTTGATTCGAGGTGAATCAAGAGGAGGATATTACATTATCCCTTTAAAGCTTCATTATTTAAACTATACACCAACAAGGTATGACTAAATATTTATAATATATACCTCATTAATCTTATGTGACATTTAACATTTTTTTATTTTTTTTATTTTAATTGCAAAATCATACTTTTTTTTTTAGTATTTTTGGGATTTTTTTGTTATCGTGTTTATCATACTTTTTTTTTAATATATTTGGGAGTTTTTTTAGAGAAAATTTTTGATGGGGAAAAAATCCAAAGGGGGCATGGGGGACAAATGATATGTTGACACATGTTTTTGATTCCCATGAATTTTGTTTCCAAAAATATGAAAGAAATGTATTTTTGGAGAGAAAATTTGTTTTCTTAATTGCTGTTAGTATTTTTGGAAACAGAATTCATGGGAATCAAATACATGTGTCAACATATCATTTGTCCCCCATGCCCCCTTCGGATTTTCCCCCCATCAAAAATTTTCTCGTTTTTTTATAGGATTTTTTTTTTTATCGTGTTTATCATAATTTGGATTTACATAGGATGCAAACATGATTTTGTATGGGAAAGGACTGTATAATAATATAGTTTTTAGAGCGAAAAGTTTCCTTTTCACGATTAAATTATTCGTGCACCACAATACATAGTGTGTAAAAGCCGTGATTTAGGTGCGACGCTGGCGGGACGAGTGTGCGATTTACGTGTGTCAACCATAACATCATCCCACCTTAACTTTTTTCGTTATGAAATTAGAGTTGAGAAACCTTTGAGACACTTGACCTGAAATCCTGAAGGGTTACACCATGAGATACAATTTTTTTTTTTGAGAACAAGAAGGATATACCATGAGATACAATTACCTAAACAAAGAAAGTGAAACACAAAAACATACAAATCATGCCGCGCATAGGAATGTAAGAAAATGATGATGACGTATTCCCTCGTTTCAAGAAACAGAGGTTTGAGCGACCGGTGAGAGAATAAGTTGCAAAACAACATCATTTCTCTATGGAAAAGATTATATACATAAACAACGAGGATTGTAATTATTTTTATTAGAACATCTACTCACATAGGTGGTTTCCGTCATTCTAAAATACACATACGAATCAAGATGTGCCAAGTGTCTTTTCCGGAGCTACTGCTTCACAATAGTCCAAGGAAAAAGAAGGCAACAAAATGGAGATGGGGTGTTCCCTCATTTCAAGCACCAGATATTTGTGCGATGGAATTGATAGAGTGAGGTGATGTCACTGTACGAATCCAAAGCATTCATTTCACTATTGAAAAATATATCTACAAAGTATGAGGTTTATAACTCACTTGCATTGCTCATATTATTCAGGCCGGTTGACATTATTTAGTTTCACTGTTGTTTATGGTAAAAATTATTTCTGCTAGTTTTGGTAATTTTGGGTGTGTGGATGAGAAATGAATTTAAACCCTAAACAAATGCACTGCACGGGAGTGCTTTTGATTCGAGAGATCAATCTATACAATTTTGTCCTAAACCAAGAAATGGTCGTTCCAGACTTGCTTCGGTTACAAAGTGAAGGAGATGGGGTTGATCTTAGGGAGGTAAGAAAATAAGGTGTTGAGATTGTGAAGGTGTTGGATGTTTATGACTTGTATCAGAATATCAAACTGGCTTGCAATAATGTAAGCAATCATCTCTGGTGTTTTCTGGATACGAATGACAACACTTGGTTTTCTGTGCTTGTCTGTGTTGGAAATAGGGAGGAGAACCTATTTATACAAGTCATTGAGCCTAACCCTCGTCTCTCGTAGGAAGTGGAGTGATGGAGTAGTGAAGTCGTGTTAGTGTGTCACTATCAGTCTTTTCCCACTTCTCCCATCATCATTAACTATCCATGTCTTCCCGACACGTTCTTGTGATGGCGCGTTGCATGCTGCACGCTGTAAACCGCCAGACCAATACCCCGGTAAGTATCCCCCAGTTTGTAACATCCTTGATGTCTCAATTGTGTGGATCATGGGACCAACAGAAGGTAGCATATGGTGCTAGGTTAAATAACTAAGTTATTTTGGAAATCGATATTTATGAAATATCGTGTGTATTCTATGCATGTAATGCATCGAATATATTCAGCATGTATGAAGCATCGCTGTTTTAAGGCTTAACGGAGTAAGTCATGAATAAGCGTCTGAAAATAGCATCACGTTCAACCATCTTCGAGTGATCATTTGGAGACTGCATGGTCGAGCCATTGATAGGTGTGTAAAAACACCTCTTTTAAGTATCGATTGGTTATGCTATCTTATCTAGTTTTCGTGTGAAAGTGTATTATTATATTTCTTTTATATTTTACGGGAATTTTGGAGCTTATTCCAAAAAAGAACAAAAAGTCGTCCAATTTACTAGAAGAGAGGCGGAATTATCATTGCATGGGAAACCACATCGTAGCTGCACCGGAGTTCAGGGCTGTACAACCACAAGCTAGGTGTTATTTTGAGCTTTACTGTATGAGATTTAGTTATGGGCTTACTGATAGGCTTGCAATAAGTCACAACAACAGAAGTAGCTGGTGGGCTTCACCTCAAGGCTGAGCCCATGAACTGTTTGCAGTGAGAGCCACAGATAGAGTTTAAACAGGGAGCGAACTAGTTTGGTTGAAGCCGTGGCAGTTTCCAGTGAAGATAGAGATGGGTTGAGCTACTGGCGATGGAAGGAGTTGACAAGCTTGGTGGGTTTTTGATGGTTTTGGTCATGGACGATGGAGTTGAAAATAAAGGGAGTTGCTGTTATTAACGGAAATGTTGTTGCCATTCATTTGCAGTGATGACGAGTAGAGCTCGAGGGTTGAGCTGTAGGCAGTTGCTGGTTTCCGAGGCAAAGTATGGATGGAAAGAATGCATGGACGTGAAGATGGAATGGCTGATGCTGTTAACGGCATGAAGTTTGGAAGCAATAGAGAGAGTGGTAATAAAAATGGTTGAGCTTGACATTGATGGGTGGCTGACGGTGAGATTAAGCTTATATGCGTCTGTGAAAGGTCAGTTCTAGCCAAGCTTACTTCCGGTGTTGGAGGAGCAAAGATGAACGACATGGACTGAGAATAACTACTGTGGTTGTTTGGATTGATGGAATACGGCAGTAACGTCATGCATGGTTTTCATGGCTGTAATACTGTCGATAAGTAGGAAGAGTTCGATTAAATGGCAGTAAAGTTCGAAGCTGTTTGAGACAAGTGGCTATGATGGTGTTGGTGGTGGCACTAAGATTGCACATGTAGTAGTGATGCTGGTGGTTTCTTTCATGAAATGGAGGATGAAGTAATTCACATATGCAGCCAAGAACAAGAACGTGCTATGGATAATTGGAGAAGCCTGAAATCGAGAATTCAGGTGAAAGGGTAATTGTGTTCGAGCTTGGAAGGGTGATGCTGTGTTGGAGTTGTAGCATTGACGAATGTGCTGGTGATTTGATCGTAGGTGGAGTTTGTGGCTTGAACAGGGCTTTGAGATGGTAGTTGGTTACGGTGATGGCAGCAAGGTTGGAGCTGAGATGAAGAGTTCGAGTGATGAATGGCCAGGGTTAGCACCAAGGATGGAGCCGAGAGATTATGGATTAGCTTCGCTGTTGGAAGAGTAAGGAGCTCGTGGTTTCTGAGGCCAAGAATGAAGTGAAGATGGAGACGAGTCAGGGAGGACGAAATTACGGAAACATAGCAGCAATGATAATGCATGACAGTGAGAGTTCAGCTGCTGTGTGGTTGAGCTACGGAAGTCAGGGAGTCTCTAAGGAGATCGTTTTTAGGCCAATGAAGAAATAAGTTGGGCTTCTAACAGCTATTGCACGAGCCCAATAGGCTATGAGCAAAATTTTACATGACCAGCCTTGGACGTGAAGGATATTTCAGCCTTGGCCGTAAGTGTGCAAGAGTTTGTGACCTACTTTGCACGAGATTTGATGCACGGGACACTCTTCTATTTTTGCTAGGTTTTCTAGTTTCTTAAGAAGGAGGTTACAAAACTCTATATATAGAGAACCCTAGGCACAATTTTATAATATCTAATATCTTCTTGACATATATCTTCTTTTCACCGTTTTTCTCCCCTTTAGGGGGGAGAACTATCTCTTTTCTATTCTTTTATATTATAAGGATGAATTCAAAGTTCTAATGTGAAGCTCAATTATTTTGCAAGTTTGTTTCAAGTTTTAAATTGATTCATTGTGGATTGTTTTTACCATATCGAAGGTTTATGATTGGTTTGGGTGTGCAACCAGATTAGTATATTAATCATTCTAATGCTAGTAGAGAGGTGAGTCGACCCGTAATTGTCTCTTATCTCCTACACAAGTAGAAATCGCAAGACCTTATGGAGGGATTCTGTGGAGCAATTGCGAGTAAAGAAAACACCAAGATAAGTGGACCGAGCGTCACCGAGTTTCATCTTTGGGATCAAACCTAAATTCACAAATATTAATGCGTTCTGGGAATTACATCTTGTAGTCGAGCGCTTCCATGTCAAGGTGGTTCTTTTGAATAGAATCCAGTAGTCGAGCGCTTCCGTATCCGGTGATACAAGGAGTTTTGGGGGATTGCTAAGCGTACCTGCTTTCCTACGGTTGGTGACAATTGTTTCTAACAAGAGATAAACGGGTACAATGTTGAGTTATCGGTTAGTAACTGCGAAGGATTTCTTCAATATATTTTCCTTATTATCCTTCTTTTATATTTTCGCCGATTTAGATAACATATAAATTGCATTACTCTTCGTGGGAACGATCTCTTACTACCGCTATATTATATTTAATTAGTGGGAAACATCTTTTTTATTTTGTTGAGTAAACGACGCTCACGAAAATTGGCGACGTTGCCGGGGAGTAATTGTTAATTGATATGTTATTATTTTTGGCGTAAAGGTTTTGTGGGTATATCTCTCGTAAGCTCTCACGAGACTATAACTCGTCCACTAGGGACACCTAGGGGTATAAAGGCCTGTTATTCATGCTAAGAGTAACCGTATCCTCACGACATGGAGTTGTATTTTATTTTTGTTTCGTTTTGTTTGCTCGAGGACTAGCAAAGTTTAGGTGTGGGGGAATTTGATAGGTCTGTAAAAACACCTCTCTTAAGTATCGATTGGTTATGCTATCTTAGCTAGTTTTCGTGTGAAAGTGTATTATTATCTTTCTTTTATATTTTTACGGGAATTTTGGAGCTTATTCCCAAAAAGAACAAAAAGTCGTCCAATTTACTAGAAGAGAGGCGGAATTATCATTGCATGGGAAACCACATCGTAGCTGCACCGGAGTTCAGGGCTGTACAACCACAAGCTAGGTGTTATTTTGAGCTTTATTGTATGAGATTTAGTTATGGGCTTACTGATGGGATTGCAATAAGTCACAACAATAGAAGTAGCTGGTGGGCTTCACCTCAAGGCTGAGCCCATGAACTGTTTGCTGTGAGAGCCACAGATAGAGTTTAAACAGGGAGCGAACTAGTTTGGTTGAAGCCGTGGAAGTTTCCAGTGAAGATAGAGATGGGTTTATCTACTGGCGATGGAAGGAGTTGACAAGCTTGGTGGGTTTTTGATGGGTTTGGTCATGGACGATGGAGTTGAAAAGAAAGGGAGCTGCTATTAACGGAAATGCTGTTGCCATTCATTTGCAGCGATGATGAGTAGAGCTCGAGGGTTGAGCTGTAGGCAGTTGCTGGTTTCCGAGGCAAAGTATGGATGGAAAGAATGCATGGACGTGAAGATGGAATGGCTGATGCTGTTAACGGCATGAAGTTTGGAAGAAATAGAGAGAGTGGTAATAAAAATGGTTGAGCTTGACAGTGATGGGTGGCTGACGGTGAGATTAAGCTTATATGCGTCTGTGAAAGGTCAGTTCTAGCTGAGCTTACTTCCGGTGTTGGAGGAGCAAAGATGAACGACAGGGACCGAGAACAACTACTGTGGTTGTTTGTATTGATGGAATACGGCAGTAACGTCATGCATGGTTTTCATGGCTGTAATGCTGTCGAGAAGTAGGAAGAGTTCGATTAAATGGAAGTAAAGTTCGAAGCTGTTTGAGACAAGTGGCTTTGATGGTGTTGGTGGTGGCACTAAGATTGCACATGTAGTAGTGATGCTGGTGGTTTCTTTCATGAAATGGAGGATGAAGTAATTCACATATGCGGCCAAGAACAAGAACGTGCTATGGATAATTGGAGAAGCCTGAAATCGAGAATTCAGGTGAAAGGGTAATTGTGTTCGATCTTGGAAGGGTGATGCTGTGTTGGAGTTGTAGCAGTGACGAATGTTCTGGTGATTTGATCGTAGGTGGAGTTTGTGGCTTGAACAGGGCTTTGAGATGGTAGTTTATTACGGTGATGGAAGCAAGGTTGGAGCTGGGATGAAGAGTTCTAGTAATGAATGGCCAGGGTTAGCACCAAGGATGGAGCCGAGAGATTATGGATTAGCTTCGCTGTTGGAAGAGTAAGGAGCTCGTGGTTTTTGAGGCCGAGAATGAAGTGAAGATGGAGACGAGTCAGGGAGGATGAAATTACGGAAACATAGCAGCAATGATGATGCATGACAGTGAGAGTTCAGCTGCTGTGTGGTTGATCTACGGAAGTCAGGGAGTCTCTAAGGAGATCGTTTTTAGGCCAATGAAGAAATGAGTTGGGCTTCTAACAGCTGTTGCACGAGCCCAATAGGCTATGAGAAAAATTTTACACGACCAGCCTTGGACGTGAAGGATATTTCAGCCTTGGCCGTAAGTGTGCAAGAGTTTGTGACCTACTTTGCACGGGATTTGATGCACGGGACACTCTCCTATTTTTTCTAGGTTTTCTAGTTTCTTAAGAAGGAGGTTACAAAACTCTATATATAGAGAACCCTAGACACAATTTTATAACATCTAATATCTTCTTGACATATATCTTCTTTTCACCGTTTTTCTCCCCCTTAGGGGGGAGAACTATCTCTTTTCTATTCTTTTATATTGTAAGGATGAATTCTAAGTTCTAATGTGAAGATCAATTATTTTGCAAGTTTGTTTCAAGTTTTAAATTGATTCATTGTGGATTGTTTTTACCATATTGAAGGTTTATGATTAGTTCTTAGATTGGTTTGGGTGCGCAACCAGATTAGTTTATTAATCATTCTAATGCTAGTAGAGAGGTGAGTCGACCCGTAATTGTCTCTTATCTCCTACACAAGTAGAAATCGCAAGACCTTACGAAGGGATTCTGTGGAGCAATTGCGAGTAAAGACAACACCAAGAAGTGGACCGAGCGCACGAGTTTTTACTTGCTGGGATCAAAACTAAATTCACAAATATTAATGCGTTCTGGGAATTACATCTTGTAGTCGAGCGCTTCCGTGTCAAGGTGGTTCTTTTGAATAGAATCCGGTAGTAGAGCGCTTCCGTATCCGGTGATACAAGGAGTTTTGGGGGATTGCTAATCGTACCTGCGTTCCTACGGTTGGTGACAATTGTTTCTAACAAGAGATAAACGGGTACAATGTTGAGTTAACGGTTAGTAACTGCGAAGGATTTCTTCAATATCTTTTCCTTATTATCCTTCTTTTATATTTTCGCCGATTTAGATAACATATCAATTGCATTACTCTTCGTGGGAACGATCTCTTACTACCGCTATATTATATTTAATTAGTGGGAAATATCTTTTTTATTTTGTTGAGTAAACGACGCTCACCAGCCATGCTTTGGACGATCACTCTATGAGGAAGAGTGGCGGACGGTGATCATGGGGATGCTTCATTAGTCGCTTAACTCCTATCCAGGGCTGACCAACCAAGCTGGTAGAGTTGGACGAACGAGATGATCTTGTGACGCACATCTGCCACCATTGATAGAGTTTAGGGTTTTGAAGAGGTGCGCAAGCATCACTCTTCAGCTTGGTCGAAAACAAGCATGGGAGGTGTTTTAGGCAGGACCGACTGGGCATGCGTGTAGACAGCTTACCAGTGTACACGTCCGTACCTCACTGTCCCATGAAGGTGTGATCTACGCCACTCAATTTTATCTGCAAAAAGGAGCGGTTGAGATCGATTTGCAATAGAAATCCCATGCCACAAAGGAGTTGGAAACCGCGCGACATGCCTACTTCGGGCACGCGTTTCGAGATGTCCGACCATGGTTGGCCTTGGTCGATCGGTCATGCGTGTAGATGGTCCCACAATGATCATGTTAACATGTTCGGGACCTTTTAAGTCTATATCTACACCCTCCATCCAATCTTGCGAAGATGGATGCTCGTGATCTATTAGCGACACATGTAACATGCCGCAAACCCTAATTAGGGTTTTGTATGGTTCATGCCCATGCAACTTCAACCGATCGATTTTGCATGTTATGCTCCTCCCTTAGGGAGGCCGATCATTTGAGGCCCACATTGGGCCGGCGGTGAGCATGTGTGTACTTGTTCCACGGTCTTAGGTGTGATGTAATCCATCCAACCATGCTTGCGAAGTTGGATGGTTGTGATCAATTTTAAGACACTAATGCAATTCCGCGACCCTTTAAAGCATCACGTCAGCCATGTTTTGAGCAAACGTTTATTTCTCCATGGCTTGATCATGAGAAAGCCGATTGGATAGGGATAGAGTGGTCCCGCCAATGTGCGTGTTGGCGCCTCTCCATCTTTCATGGTACGATCTAAGCTGTCCAATCAGGGTAGTGAAGTTGGACGGTCACGATCGTTATGAGACTGTCTTAAGAAGTCTTGCTCACTCGAGCATCTTCCAAAAGCTATACGGCCACCTACTTTAGGGTTGGTGTTTTTCCATGTTGGGAAGTGAATCACGATATTCGACCGGCCATGGAAAAAACGGGCCCGCTGGTGGTCATTATGGTGATAGCCTGCTCCAGCTAGGGTTCGTCTAGGCTGTTTAAATCATGCGGCCAACCTGCATGGCCGTGATCGTTTCTGAGACTGACATGGACATTCCAAATTTCCCTTAGGAAATATGCTCAATCGGGCTAGTATAACACACCGAGAGATATATGCTCAATCGGGTTAGTATAACACACCAAGAGATGTAGCATACGGGTATTTGGTGCATGCTTCATTATTGACACTTGGATATTCATGTTACTCCGCTGAGATCAATAATCAGTCATCATGCCGCACCAATAATGAGAGTCCTGCTGAGAACAACACAGGAAATACAAGGAAATTCATGTATTAATTAATAATGCTAAAAATTCACAGGGTATTTGGGATTGTTGCTACATGCTCTATCCTGGATGAATTTTGTGTATTTAATTCACATAACATTTGGGATTGTTGCTACATGCTCCATTATAGGTAAATTAATAAAGCGTATAAGTATTTATCACTTATCAAATAGCCTTATCCTCTGCAGGACGTCAGCACGTCAGCGTATAAAATTTGGATTTTACAATGTTATCCCTGAACTAAAATCCACCATCAACATTAAGTCCCCTGCCTAGCACATGATGGTTACAATATTGTGGGGTAGGCATTAGATGGTGACATATACAACGTAAGAAGACAGGATAAATGAAGTCTACCTGGAGGAATTCTGACTGATCGCTGGCAATCCTCCATGTGAGCATGCGTTTGTGACCATGGGCCTTGGTGGGACCGGATCCCTTCCTTAAGCATTTGAGCTAGGTATGAAATTCTCCTTCTACTGGGATTTCCCAGCGTGGGTGCTTATACATTGCTGGTCAAATCTCTCATATCCAGCTGCTTCTCCGATCCTTAATTAGGGTTCGAAAGAAAGCATGACTTGGTTGGTGTTGAATCCTCATATATCGGGTAGTCTTCGCCGCAATCGCTTTAGTCTTCCTTTAGGGTTTCCTCAGCATATATATGTATGTATAGGGATTTTGAACCAATTTTACAATTTTACGATAGGGTTTTCTTGTAGAAACTCCATTTCCTCATCATGTCAAACAACAGTGGATCGTATTCTTCACACCATCCAGGGTCTTCTATTAAACGTGCACGACCTGCGTCTGAGCCTCATGATGAATCCCCTGCTCATGTTCTTTGAGTCAAGAAAATCATACCAGTTCGTTTCTCTTTTCCTTTTCTATGCCGAATAGTTGCTTGTTCTTCGTGATCAGGCGAATAATCCTTTTTTTTTTGCAGAGATACCCCACTGGAACATGCGTGACGGTTATCGACGATGACGACTTAACCATTCCTCTTCTTTTGAACTCAAACACGCCTACCCCTGCGGACCTTGAAGATGCTGATCTAGCTTTTTCATCTTATGAATACCCTAATGCGGGTCTTTCATTCGATATCCACATGAAATAACTATCTTCCAGCTACCGAGATGTCGGTGGATTCTTAGTGCGGAAGGAGTTTATGCCTTTGTACACAAAGGTATGGATAAAATATGGCCACATCGCAACCAGGAATGTAGTTCGGCACTGTTCATCTGCCTTGGTCACCACGGTAAATTGCCTTCTTCCTATGATTGCTGAGAAGGAGAATATTTCCATCTGCAACGTTGTTGAATCAAACCTCGAAAAGTGGGAGAACATGGTATCTACCTGCGAATCAATGGATTTCAATGTGGGCTGGTTGCGGAAGCATCTTGACATCATCAAGGTTGATCGAGCTAGTATCCTCGTGAATGTTGTTCCTGCTGCGAAAGCTATATTGGAGGAGGAGAAGGCTCTGGATGTGGAATCAAAGAAGGTGGAGAAGGCAGTTCAAAACTTAAAGAATAGGACGGAGAGATACCAAACTAGGCTAAACATGATGATTTCAAGGAACTACAATCTGCTGGACGGCCTCTTCTAAGCTACACTTCCTCATTGTTAATTTTCCTTTTGAACATTCTTGAGAAATGAATTGCATTGGTTTCTGGTAGATGTATGAAGATTTTTTTTTTATTAACGTTTTTTTCTTCTGAATAAATTGATAATTCAAGCGTGTAATGAAAATTCCTGCATTGTCATGTCATGGGACAGTAGCATGATAATGATCAAGCATGGTATGCCTTGAGCCATTTTCCGTTAATAACTGCTTCTAACTTGCCTCCATCCACCTTAATGATTTTGTAATAGCCGGTACTATAAGCCTTGGTAATCATGTAGGGACCTTCCCATTTCGGAGAGAACTTTGGTGCAGACATGTCTTGCTGAATGTGCTTGGCTGTCTTCAAGACCAAATCTCCTACTTTAAAAACACGTGGCTTCACAGTCTTGTCATATTCCCTGGAGATCCTATTTATGTACACCTGAGCACGTTCCTATGTCTTGCTTCTTCTGTAATCCAGAGTGTCTAACTCGGATATTCTTGAGGTAGATGTTTCAGCCTCATTCCAATGGACCCCGCTTGCTTCTGCAATCCTGGATGACGGAATCTTGATTTCTGCTGGGAGGATCGCTTTAGCACCGTAAACAAGTGAGTATGGAGAAACCCCAATGGAACTTCTAGGTGATGTCTGATATGCCCATAGCGCCATCGGTAGCTGCTCTTTCCATGTCCTGGGATGATCATTCACCCTTCGACTGAGAATCCGAATTAAGGTCTTATTGATGCTTTCGGCTTGACCGTTCCCATATGGGTAGTATATGGTGGAGAAGACCTGCTTAATTCCATATTCTTCGAGCAACTATCGTACCTGATTGTTGGCAAAAGGAGTGCCATTATCAGTGATGATGTGTTTGGGTACACCAAACCGAAAAATAATGTGTTCCTTGATGAACGTCGCGATTGTTGCTCAAGTAGTTCCCCGTAGAGGAATGGCTTCAACCCATTTGGTAAAATACTCTGTTGCGGTTATGATATATTCGTGCTGTTTTGACGATGGAGGGTTGATCTTCCCAATGATGTCAAGTTCCCAGCAGTAAAATGGCCAAGAACTACTCACCGAGTGTAAAATGGTGGAAGGTGAAGAGTAGTTAGGGTGGAAGGTGCATGAATAACATTTCTGTGAATTTGACATCCGTGGCAGCTTTGAACAACCGCAGCTGCATCATCCTCCATAGTTGGCCAGTAGTATTTCTCGGGTATCTGGAAAAACAGTTTCCTCTTCCCTTGATGTTCCCCTTCATGTATCTCTTTCAACATAATTGGTATCTCTACCTCAGCCAGGCACCGTAAAAGATCCCCTCCAAAGCTTTTGCGTTATAGGACCCCTTCGTGAAATACGAATCGCTTCGCCTTTTGTTTCATTTTAACAGCAACCTTTTGATTATCATGAGTGACTCTATAACGAAGATAGATAATATACGACCCTCTTCAGTCCCCGACATGACTTATGCAGAAAATCTCCAATTGAAGTGGCGGTGTTTGACAGTTAGGGCAAGACTTTTGGAGTAGCCGAGATTGGGTTTCCATTTCTGGACAGTAACAGCCGAGGCATTGAAGACGGCGATAGAGCGTTACTACCAACGTTTGCCCACAAATTTCATCGTGAATGCGGTTAAGCTATAGCTTCGCTTCCTCATCTCCGAGACATCTTGATAGGGAACCATCCAGGTTTTGATGATACAGCATACCATGAAGCATGAAGAAGTTCTGCAGGGTTTTGAGAATGATAGGAGTTCGCCAATCATAGGTCCAAGTGTATTTTCATTGTGAAAGCCATGTTGACTCCAGCGTCCTCCTCTTTACCGTCAGGGTTTCTTCTAAACCTTCAAACTGCAATTTGGATGCCAGCATAGCTAAAAAATCGGCATGCCAGTTGTTGTTGCGTCCAACATGGGTTATGGTTGCATCATCAAAGTAATTTAATAATCTTTACGCCTCAGATCGATACGGGGCCAGCGTTACCTCCTTCAACGCATACACTCCATTCATATGATTGATCAGTAACTTAGAGTCACCTCTTATCTCCAGGCGAGTGGCCCCTGCTTGTTTTGATATTGACATTCCTATGAGAAAGGGTTCATACTCTGCTGAGTTTTTGGTGCATTGAAAGTCTAACTTGAAGGAATGCGAGAAAACTTCGCCTGTAGGAGACACTAAAACCACGCCTGCCCCTCCAATGTTATTGCTAGGAGTGGCGAAGCCATCAAAATACAGCATCTATGCCTCTCATTCGATTTCCGAAAATTCTCCGGGAAGATCCTCGTGTAGTGCAATAGTGCGTTCTCCAGGGAACGCTTCCAGTAAATTAGCAACGACTTGTCCTTTGATAGCCTTTTTTGACGCGCACGTTATGTCTAGCTCTGACATTTGGAGAAGCCACTTGGTCGACCTTCCCATCAAGACCGGATTTGAAAGTAAAAACTTCGCAGGATCAGATTTGGATATAAGCACCACCTTGTTGGACAGCAGGTAATGTCTGAAATTTTGAATGGAATGAATCAGGGCTAGGCAAGCTTTATCTGCTTTAGGATATATGAGTTCAGTATCTCTTAATACTCGACTAAAATAGTATATGGGATGTTTGACTCCCTTATCATCCTCCTGAGCGAGCAAAGCCCCAACAGCGGTATCACTGAAGGCGGTATAGAGACATAGCGGTTTTCCTTGGACGGGTGTTGATAGTGGATTTTCATTTAAGGGATAAAATTGTAAAAGCCAAAAAATTATACGCTAACATCTTGTAAAAGATAAATCTATTAATAAGTGATGAATACTTCTTCACTTTACTAATTCACCTAGAATGGAGCATGTGGCAAAAATCCTAGTCTGTGAATTAAATACAACATTTTTAATTAATGCATAATCATCCTTGTATTTCCTATACTCATTATCAGTGCGTCAGGACGACTGAGTGTTATTCTCAGAAGAGAAACACGAACCTCCAAGCACTAGTAATGAAGCATGTACGAAATACCCGTACAGGCTGCATAACCATCCTTGTATTTCATGTACTCATTATCAGTGTGGCATGACGACTGAGTGTTGTTCTCAGCAGAGAAACACGAACCTCCAAGCATTATAATGAAAGCATGTACGAAATACCCATACAGGATGCAACTCTTAGTGTGCTATACTATCCCGATTAAGCATATTACTCTCGGTGTGCTATACTAGCCCGATTGAGCATCTGGACTGACCATGTCAGTCTCAGAAATGGTCACGACCATCCAACTTCACAAGCATGAATTGGATAGCTCAGATCGATCCATGACCCCAAGCAGGTATTGGAATATTCACTACTGAACCAAGGCGGGCCTTGCATGGTCGGTCTCCCCAAAAGATCGACATAGCTTTCCAAAACGTCCAAGCCAGAGCAGTATGGATGGAAAACCCTAAATTAGGGTTTGCGGCACATTACATGTGTCGAAAAACAGTCTCAACCATCCATCTTCACAGGTATAGGTGAAGGGTGTAGATGTAGATTCAAAGGGCCCATAACATTTCAACACGATCACCGTGGTCCCACCTACATACCTGGATGATCGGTCAGGATCAACCATGTTCGGTCATCCCAATTCGTGCGCCCAAAAATAGCATGACGCACGGCTGTGAAACTCAAAATTAGGGTTTTGAACATCACAAGCGTCTATTTTCTCCAGCACGAATGGAAGGTCCGAGATTAGATTAAGCAGGTCTGGTCATACCAACATGACCACCGTGGGCCCATTTATCCCCTCACCTGATCGTCCAAGGCATACCATGCCTAGTTATCCAAAAACGCATGCCCAAACTAGCGTGGTCACACTTCCCAAATTGCAAACTAATCTCGACTACTCAAATTCGCCGGACAATTTGACTGGCTTAGATCACGTTTTCATGGGACAGTCAGGTATAGGCGTGAACACCAGCCTACCACCTACACGCCAGACCAATCATCTAAGACTAACCAAGATTGGTCGTCTTGGAACGCGCGCTTGAAGTTGGAACGATTTGCGGATTTTGCATCACCATTTTTCTATCGCAAATTGATCTCGACCACTCAACTTCGACGGACGAATTTAGTGGCCCAGATCACACTTTCATAAGACAATGGGGTTATGGGCGCCTACACTGTCATACCATCTGCACGCATGTATGATCGGCCAGCCAAAAATCGTATCCCAAGATGGGATTCGATCAGGCTGAAGAGTGGTGCTTGCGCACCTCCTCCAAAATCATAATTTCACCAACGGTCACAGATGAGTGTCTCAAAGATCATCTCGTTCGTCCAACTTCAACGGCTTGGTTATACAGCCTTAGTCAGGAGTTAATTGGTCAGTACGGAATCATGGTGATCACCACCTGTCACTCTACCACACCATGTGGTCGGCCAAGGGAGGACTTGCTTGTGCAACCTCCAAACCATCACATGAAATAGGCTGGACATGAGGCTATTTTGAGACGATCAAACATCGATGCTTCATACATGCTAAGTATACTCGATATAGTACCTGCATAGAATACACACGATACTTCACAAGTATTGATAACCTGAATAACGCAGTTATTCAATTTAGCATTACATGCTACTTTTTGTGGGTCCCACGATCCACACACTCAAGACATCAATCATGTCACAAACTGGGGGATACATACTGGGGTATTGGTCTGGCGGTTTACAGCGTGCAGCGCACAATGCGCCATCACAAGAACGTAGCAGGAAGTCGTGGATGGTTAGTGATGATGGAATAAGTGGGTGGGCGGTTGTCAGCCGAGCAAAAATAATTTCACTTTCTTACTTAACTATAAAATAAAAATAGCATGCGATAAGAAAGAGTTCGTATCCATAGAGAGGCTATTGTTGTTATGAAAATTTTCAGATTCTTAGTAACCAAAGGGGGGGTTTTGATATTTCAAAGAAATAGAAATAAATTGAAGCAATAAAGTATTAAAATAATCAATAAAGAGAAAGTATTGGTCACGGGATAGTTTCATTCACAAACTCGAATTCTCAACAATGACTAGAATTGAAATTTTAATCTCTCATTTACTAAAAGTCCTAGGATACCTTGATTGCAAGTATATCCCGCTAATTCCCTGATTTCATCACAACCACATTAAAATATGCATATGTGAATTCTTCCTAGAAAGCAACCTAAAGTGTAAAAGCACAATTAGATTTAACTCCCTAAAAGCAATAAGGTCTATGGAATAAGACTAATTAAAGCAATCAAAATGTGTAAAAGCACTAAATTGATTTAACCCAAGTTATGATTCATATGTGACTAGTAGGATATATCACTACAAGCACTACCCACAATTATGCTACTTAGAATCAGGGATAAACAAAGCTTTCGTATTGAAAACCCTAATTTAGCTTTAGAAATGAATGCAAATCGGATTGATTCCGGAATCAACCAAACAAACAATCAAATCATACAACAATATTAATAATGAATCATAAACAATAAAGTTGAGACAAAACTAATGCATTGAATCAAATCTTATTTGTGAAATCCACTTTATATCCCATAACCAATAAATGAAATTTAGCTACTCATAGTTTTTGGCTTCATCATATTCATATTCATAATCAATAATAAAAATGAAACGAAGAAGATGAAAAATAAACGAAAGCAAACCCTAGTCATTGCTCTCCTCCAAAACTCCAGTAGAATAATATGTCTCCCTCCACAAAAGAAGTAGAAGTCTTTCTTTTTATAATCCTTTGCTCCAAAAATAGGTTTAGTCTTCAAAGTCCATTAGATGAAAATCCACCAAGCCCATAAGTGAGAAAAACCCATGTAGAAAATCTTCCCCAAAAATGTCGTCGGAAAACTGGGTTTATTGCCGGAAGTTGGCCGGAATCCGGCACCGGAAACATCTCAGGTGACCGGCAAAGTCAACGTACACGGTCAGTCAACCGAGTTAACTTAGTCAAAGTCACTGAGTCAAACCGATTCATCTGAGTCAGGTGAGAGTCAACTGTGTTTAGTCAGAGTCAGCTAATTGACTTGTCTAACTGGGCTGAATGGTATTGGCCTATGCCATTTGCACTGGCCATAACATAACGCGCCATTTTTCAAAGGCCAATACCTGTGGTGCTCCAAGATGGCTTGCACTCCAGCACAAGAAACCATAGCTGTCTAGCCCGCAATTCCTCACTTCATTCTTTCTGTAATTTCACCACATTCTTCTCATACACACATTACCAGCACCTACAGCTCAACTAAACCATTCACTGCTGCTGTAACTTCAGTTACAGCCCTGCAATAGTTCAACTTCATATCTTGACAGCAACAAAAACTGCCAGAGCTTCATTTCAATCTCCTCATAATCTCTCAACAGTGCCAGCTATCTTTTTAGCTTGAACCTTCCTTCTCTGAGTCTCACAGCAATTCCTGCGAACTCGAATCCATTACAGACTCACGGAAATAGCTCAGTCATCGAATTCTTCGCAACACTTGATCAAGCCACTGCATCATTTCATAGCGCCAACAACTGACCTGCTCAATATCACACATGCGATGCCAATTCAGTTCATCCTTCTAACTCCCAGCACCACCAAGAGCTTCACCTGAACTTCCATGCCTTCTCCTTATTTCCTATAACCACCAGTGCATTGAAGTAGTTTAATTCCACACACCCACTGCACAGCATCTGAACTGCCTGTAACACCAGCTCCCATTTGCATCTCATTGTAGCTGCTTCCATTAACTGTACTCCATAGCTCCAATTCAACCATCTGCAGTTCAATTTCATTCATCTAACCATCAGCAAACCATTCCAGCTATACAGTCATCTCATCTACAGTTTAATTCCAGCTGCACAACTCTTTGATCAATCACCACTGCTGCTCTATCTCAGCTTGTAATTTCTTGACCGAAACAGCCTCCAACTATCTAGGCCATTAATCTCTCCCGAACCAACATCAACAGCAACACTTCTAAATCATGCAATCACCAGTTCCTGCAATTCACAATACACAACCTAGGCATACATCTACTTGTTCTGTCTGAGCTCCACCAGAGACACTGCATCACAACCACCAATGATTCAATATTTCAATTACCAAAAACCATAACACCCACCGCAATGACTCAGTTACTTCTTAGTCCAAACTCCAACAACAACAACATACCCACAGGCAGAGCAAACCATCTGCATCTCCTCAATGGGTTCAATACCTCCACTGCTTCACCATCAATTCCTTCATCATTTCCTTCTCAAATTTTTACCACGATACCACAGTTCAAAATCCTCGATACAGCTCCATTTGAGCATTCAACTACCCCCAACATCCTGAGTTTCTCTGTTACAGCCATCATCACTGACCCATATTTCTCCACTGTCTTGACTCAAGCTCCTTTTATCAAACATGCAGTGTGCAGTCTTGGTGGTGTAGGAGATGAATAATTTGTGATGTTCTTAGCCGCTTCCATGATTCAATTCTCTTCATCCGTTTATTTGTCTTGTTTAGTAAATCTGTCCAAGATCCCTTCATGAAACGGCAGCAAAAACCACCATCAGTTATTCCTTATTGTCCTGAAATCCATGGCCAAACCCTTTGATAAAAATCTATTGATTACAACCAGAAGAACCCATTTCTTCTCAACATTAGATTCACAGCAAAGCCATCTCAAAGACAAACCCAATTTCAGATTCAAAATAATTTCTCGATCTCAAACCCTCTACAGATTCATTAACGGAGACAACACTTCCATCGATTTCTCTCAATTTTTGTGTTCTTCATCACAACAGCAAACCCTTCTCTGATTTCTTGTTCTTCCAACAAATTAAATCTCTCTCTGCCTATTCTTCATCTCTGTTTCTCGGATCCACATCAGCCGCCTTTTGTTATTATTTCTCAATTTCAGGTGAACACACAAATGTAATAATGAATTGAGAGAAAAGTTATCTCTCGATGTAAGGTTATGAGGTGGGTGGGATTGACACCCAACATATGAACCACCCCAGATGGTGCCCTGAGTATCTTCTTTGGTGCTTTTAACAAACCGGTTATCCCTTAACTTTGGTTGGACTGTCTTTAATACTCCTCCAAGAGAGAATTTCCCCTTAATCTTGACTGGGTTCCATATAGTGTTCTCCAGGTGAATGACAATTACACCCTTTTTGCTCCTTTTCATTCCAAACTGAACGCTTCCTTCTTCTTTTGAATTCTTTCACCAACATCAGCCATCTTTAACTTCTCAAATTCACTTCTTCCCTTCAATGTCTTTTCATCACTAAAGTTGTCATGCTTTTCAGACAGAAATTGCATCACTAAAGTCGACATACTTTTCAGACAGAGATGAAGAAATAAAAGCAAATAATGAGAAATAGTCTGCCTCCAACACTTTTGCCGTGTTTCCTTTTCTTTTGTTCCAAATGACTCCAAAGTACCTAAATACTCAAAAGCAAACATAAGATACATATTTTACGATAAAACTAAGCAAAGAAAGCATAAACAATAGATAAATATTAAGGTGTTTTAGACACCTATCAGTGGGCAAGACTGGTCGTGTGACACTAACACATTACTCCACTACTCCATCACTCCACTTTCTCCACTTCCCACGAGATACGTGGGTTAGGCTAAAAGACTTGTATAAATAGGTTCTTCATCCTATTTTTTCAAACAAGACAAGACAACAGAAACAAGTGTTGATACAATCGTATTCAAACACCGGAACTGGTAGCTTACATCCAGCAAGCCAGTTCAGTTTTCTGATACAAGTCATATATAGCCAACACCTTCACATTCTCAACACCTTCTTCGCTTCCCTGCCTAAGATCAACCCCATCTTCTTCACTTTATGACCGAAACAAGTCCGGAACGGCCATTTCTTGGTTTAGGCCGGATTTGCACAGATTGATTTCTCGAATCTACAAGCACTCACCACGCAGTGCATTTGTTTAAGGTTTAGATTCATTCCTCATCCACACACCCCAAATTACCAAAACTGGCAGGAATAGTTTTCACCCATAAATAATTGGCGACCATAGAGGGAGGTTAATCTCTCGGTTATAAAGTCAATTTCTTCGAAATCCGATTCAATTTTGTCAATTTTAAAAAGGGTAGATCTTAGAACCAATTCAATCATCAATTCATTTCAAGATGGTGGAACTCAGGTCTGGATCAACAATCAATTCCAATGGAGATAGTGTGGATAACACTCCCGGTGTCGATGTACCTATCACTGGAGCTTTCGTGGTAAATACATCTCGTGGAGCCGTCATCACCAGCGCCAGCGTAGCAGGAGATGTTCTATTAAGTGTAACACCTCCCATCACCAGAGCCAGAGAAGCCGAAAATCCCGGCATCTCCTCAATTGTAACACCTCTGGTAGTCTCCAGAGTAACAAATTCCACTCCTTCATCAGGACGAGGAGTCGGAGGAACGAGAGGAGGACCATCTCCCATTACCATTGCAGACTTGATGGAGAAGCAAGAATTTCTTGCTAAGACTCAAACGGATATGGCCGCAACTCAGAAAGAGGAACTCACTATCATTAAGACATTAACTGATCGATTGCCACAAGAGCTGCGATAGACCCTGGAGCCAACAAGGAATGCATTCAACGCACCAGAGAAGGTACTTCAGCGGCTCGGACCTGATCAAAGAAGCGACATCAGATATGAGAAGTTCTGTCATGGAGACTCCTACACTGGGGACTGGTCCTCACAATGATCCTCCTCAAGTTAATAGTTTAACTATGAACCAGAGGACGATGGATCAGTAAGCGGCATATTTGGTGGAAATTTTGTGTGAACTCTTGCACCTCTCGAAGAATCAACGGGAGGAGACATTTGTTGCAATTAATAAAATAGCTCTGGACATACAACTGACTCCTTCACGTCCAGAAGTCCTTACTGCATCGGAAACATCTATAAATAATGTTACGTTTATGGAAGATGACATGATGGGTGAGGAAGGTCACAGTCGGGCCCTATATGTTACCGCACGCATCAAGGGTTCAGAGTTCAGGAGGTCCCTCATCGACATAGAAGAGTCTTCGAACGTGATTACTCTCAAGACTCTCAGGACATCCAAGGTTAGCCCATGCAAAATTGTACGATAGCCTACCACAATGACGTACTTCGAGGGAAACCAAACCAACACATACGGGAGAAGCTCCGCGGAAAGAATCAGATAAGTTCGTTGCGTCCCACTCCCCATGTGGCATCAATTCAGGAAGAAGACCGGCTTGCATCATTGAGGGCTAAAACCCATGATGCATCTTTGATGACGAAGCATTCTTCTCCATCCTGTGAAGCCACGACCCACGTTCACACGAAGAGGGAACGAACATTTGTGGCGAGTCATGATCAGAAAGGGAAAACGGCATACCGACGCTGCCATTATCAATTAGCAGGGGAGACTGTTACCCAGTCTCTCCACCCAATGGAATGCTACAACAGCAACGAACCACAAGAACAAGTGCTAGATGCTCCACAACAGCTGCAAGATGGCACCAACTCCACAACTGATGATATTGAAATCTTTGAGAAATCTCTTAGGCCTATCTCCATCAGCTCAACCTTGTGTACGGATAAACGCACGAAGCTCGTGGAACTTCTCAAAGAGTACCAAGACATATTCGCTTGGAGATATGAATAAATGCCGGATTTAGATGAAAATTGGTCACCCATCATCTACATGTCAAACCTGGATCCAAGTCGGTTAAATAGTTGTAGTTAAGACACGAGGAAAATGGATAGATCAGGTGCTGCATAGACTTCAGAGACTTGAACAGGTGCTTATCCAAAAACGATCCTCCTCTACCTAACATCGACATGTTAGTAGATGCAACCAGAGGACATGGCATGTTCTCCTCCATGGATGGATGTAGCGGCTGCAACCAGATAAGGATGTATGAGCATGACGCAAGTAATATAGCTTTTCTAACTCCTCTCGGAAATTTTTATTATACCATACTGCCATTTGGTTTAAAAAATGTCAGTGCAACGTATCAACGCTCTATGACGACAATCTTCCACTGGAACCGATACCTCAAGGGAGCAGCCTCAAGAAGATAACGATGTCCACGCGTCATATCGAGCAAGATCCGGGTGAATCACTTTATCAGACAGTGGTACATGTTTATCATGCTATGTTGGAGAATATGCGCTTTTGGTCATCCTCCGGAGCTGTTGAACGCTCATCTATAACAACATATTCTCTGATAGAAAGAACTAGGCATGCCGGTAATGAAGAGCCTCATAATGTTCGTAGGGGCATATATCTCACCAACAGGGGATATAACCATCAGCCTTCTGTAAGCAGTTTCCTGAAGCAGCAAGAGGAAAACCTCCGAGATACAACCTTCCGCACGTCCGCCAACTCCAACTCCAACTCCAGTACCACATGCACGACTCCCACAATGATAAAACAACGTCCAAGATATTCCATATCTGGATCGAAAATAACCATTACGAACAAACCATGTAAACCACGCTTGGGGACTGAGGCTCAACATGAAGTTCCTTCACATTTAATCAAGGACTTCTTCAACACGAGAGAGATGGTCAGTCAAGAAGCATGGAATTCGCAAGGGTAAATCGAACTGAAGAAGAAGCCACTTAAACGCTCCCTCCAGCAGAAGATGCTTCAGTGGTCTATTCAATAACCGCCTCAACGCTCTTTCCGAGACCCACGTTCGTTTCAGAATCCTGCTTCAACACTCTCTCCAGGATCCACCTCAACGTTCGTACCAGAAACCACTTTAACATCCTCTCGAGCCGTTTCAACACTCAAGCTACATCACTAATCTGCGCTATGGTCAAGTTATCTTTGATGTACTCGTTGCTCAACATACGTCTCACCCATCCTTCACGAGGGCCCAGCGAAGCATGAAAAACCTTGAAGTCGATAGAAGAAGGTTTATCTTGTGGAACGGATATTTTTATATATTTTAAAGGGTGCGGTGAACAACTCATCATAAATGTTTGGCATATCTTTGAAGCTGTCAACACCTCCTGACTTGGCACCAGCATCATTCCCGGAAGACATCTCAACATGAGTTCTTTTCTTCATTCTACAATAAAAGACAGGAGTTGGTACTTATATAAAAACGCGTGAGATGTGTAGTCAAACATGACAGAACACACATTCACGTTGGAGTACACAAGGATAGTATTGGGTTCAAACACCGGTGTTGATCAAGTCACAAGTCCAGTATTGCTCAAGTTTCAAGTCCGGTGTTGATCAAGTCACAAGTTCTGTATATCTCAAGTTTCAAGTCTGGTATTGATCAAAGTCACAAGGCGGGTATTCAAATAAAACAGGCGCACGCAGGAGGGCCGGTTTTCAGTCGAAACACAGGGTCGACGTTCAGTCAGGCATGCGACGGGTCCCACTTGATCCCAGTACCAGATTGGTCGAAGCAGATACAACCGTCCCCAATCAAAGCTCTCTCTCCAGAAGAAGGCGTTTCATCTCCAACACTTCAACCCTCTCTCGGGCCTACTCCATAAGCTTCTTCAACGCTTTCTGCAGGACCTATATTTATATTTGAGCACACAATGTTCATTTAAAAAAAATATGCTTACATCGGGTCCCACGTTTGAGCGAAGCAAACAGCAAGGCCGGTGTTTGGTCAAGGCATCAAGTCCTGTGTTTAGTAAAGTTAGTTGGGTCGGTGTTTGGTCGAAGTAGCAATATGACAATCGAGCAAGCACATCAACCGTACGGTCAAAGTAGGAACATGACATGGCCGATGTTTGAAACATGTACACGATGGTCCCGCGTTTCATCGAAGCATGCACATCTTCCAATGTTTGAATCAAGCATGCTTACATCGGGTCCCATGTTTGATTAAGCAGACGCAGTGGACCCATCATTAACTAAAACAAGCACATCAAGCCCACGTTCGATCAAGTAGGCGTAATAGCCCCACGAACGAAATGGGCGTAACAGTCAATCGAAGAAGGAAATACCAACATCATGCTAGGGGAACGCTCGCCTGGACATCTCTTGAACTTGACATGATCTAAGGACATGACGACTCGTCTCTCCTGGTAACATCTAACTTTGTCTTATAAGTTTTATCTTTAACTGTCACCATCATATGCCTACCCCACAATAGTGTAACCATTATGTGCTAGGCAGGGGACTTAATGTTGATGGTGGATTTTCATTTAAGGGTTAAAATTATAAAAGCCAAAAAATTATGCGCTAACATCTTATAAAAGATAAAGCCATTAATAAGTGATGAATACTTCTTCACTTTACTAATTCACCTAGAATGGAGCATGTGGAAACAATCCCAGTCTGTGAATTAAATACATCATTATTTATTAATGTATAATCAGCCTTGTATTTCCTGAACTCATTATCAGTGCGGCATGACGACTGAGGGTTTTTCTCAGCAGAGCAACACGAACCTCAAAGCACTAGTAATGAAGCATGTACGAAATACCCGTATAGGCTGCATAATCATCCTTGTATTTCCTGTACTCATTATCAGTGCGGTATGATGACTGAGTGTTGTTCTCAGCAGAGAAACACGAACCTCCAAGCATTATAATGAAAGCATGTACGAAATACCCATACAGGCTGCAACTCTCAGTGTGCTATACTAGCTCAATTGAGCATATTACTCTCGGTGTGTTATACTATCCCGATTGAGCATCTAGACTGACCATGTCAGTCTCAGAAACGATCACGACCATCTAACTTTACCAGCATGAATTGGATAGCTCAGATTGATCCATGACCCCTAGCAGGTATTGGAATATTCACTACCGAACCAACGCGGGCCCCACATGGTCGGTCTCCCCAAAAGATTGGCATAGCTTGCCAAAACGTCCAAGCCAGAGCAGTATGGACGAAAAACCCAAAATTAGGGTTTGCGGTGAATTACATGTGTCGCAAAACAGTCTCAACCATTCATCTTCACAGGTATATATGGAGGGTGTAGATATAGATTCAAAGGGCCCAGAGCATGTCAACACGATCTTCGTGGGCCCACCCACATAACTGACCGATTGGTCATGACCAACCATATTCGGTCATCCCAATTCGTGCGCCCGAACAGAGCATGACGCAGGCCGTGAAACCCAAAATTAGGGTTTTGAACATCACAAGCGTCCATTTTCTCCGGCACGAATGGAAGGTCCAAGATTAGATTAAGAATGTTCGGTCATACGAACATGACCACCGTGGGACCATCTATCCCCTCACATAATCGTTCAAGGCATACCATGCCTGGTTATCCCAAAACACACGCCCAAACTAGCGTGGTCACACTTCCCAAATTGCAAACTAATCTCGACCACTCAACTTCGCCGGACAATTTGATTGGCTTAGATCACGTTTTCATGGGACAGTCAGGTATAGGCATGAACTCCATCCCACCACCTACACGCCAGACCAATCGTCCAAGACCGACCAAGATTGGTCATCTTGGAACGCGCGCCTGAAGTTGGCACGATATGCGGCTTTTGCGGCACCAGTTTTCTGTCGCAAATTGATCTCGACCACTCAACTTCGCCGGAAGAATTTAGTGGCCTAGATCACACTTTCGTGAGACAATGGGGTATGGGCGCCTACACTGTCATGCCATCTGCACGCATGTACGATCGGCCAGCCAAAAATCGTATCCCAAGTTTGGATTCGATCAGGCTGAAGAGTGGTGCTTGCGCACCTCCTCCAAAACCCTAATTTCACCAACGGTCGCAAATGAGTGTCTCAAAGATCATCTCGTCCGTCCAACTTCATTGGGTTGGTTATACATCCCTGGTCAGGAGTTAATTGGTTAGTATGGCATCAAGGTGATCACCACCTGTCACTCTACCACACCATGTGGTCGGCCAAGGGAGGACTTGTTTGCGCAACCTCCAAACCATCACATTAAATAGGCTGGACATGAGGCTATTTTGAGACGCTCAAACAACGATGCTTTATACATGTTGAGTATACTTGATGCATCCCCTGCATAGAATACACACGATACTTCACAAGTATCGACTTCTTGAATAACGCAGTTATTCAATTTAGCATTACATGCTATTTTTTGTGGGTCCCATGATCCACACAATCAAGACATCAATCATGTCAAAAACTGGGGGATACATATTGGGGTATTGGTCTGGCGGTTTACAGGGTGCAGCGCATAACGCGCCATCACAATAACGTGTCAAGCTGTCGTGGACGGTTAGTGATGATGGGAGAAATGTGCAAGACTGGTCGTGTGACACTAACACATTACTCCACTACTCCATCACTCCACTTTCTCCACTTCCCACGAGATACGAGGGTTAGGCTAAAAGACTTGTATAAATAGGTTCTCCATCCTATTTTTTCAAACAAGACAAGACAACATAAACAAGTGTTGATACAATCATATTCAAACACTAGAACTAATAACTTACATCCCGCAAGCCAGTTTAGTTTTCTGATATAAGTCATATATAGCCAACACCTTCACATTCTCAACACATTTTGTAGGACCAAAATATCGCTACAGTACTTCTCTGCGAGATTAACAACACTTCCCAGCGAGCATCACCGCAAGATCATCAGCTACACTTTGCGAGTGTCATAAAATCAGTCAAAAGAGCGACGCAATAAATGACGAGTGAAGAAAACTTGAGAAAAGCATGTTTATCCTGCGATGGTTACAAAACTGGCGAGATTTAACATTGTAACTATCGCGGTACAATCGCATAATCAGCCCGAAATAAGAGGAAAATTTAGCTGTCATCCACTATGAAACTACCCTATAAATATAGACCCAGTGTGTCCAGAAAAGGATGATGTATTTTTTAGAGTTAAGAAAGTCTTGAGGAGAGAGAAACTTCAAGAGAATAGTTGTAATCTTGAATTCTCTCATTTTCTAGTAAACATTTCTGAAATCAAAATAGTAAATTGTCATTTTTCATCTTCAATTATGGGTTCATTATAGAAAAATCTTAACAAGGGTGTAGTGTGGGAAAACCTGCAACTACATTTTGGCGCCCGAAACAGGGATTGAATTAGCAAAATCATAGAAAAAGGTGGAGAAGCAGATAAGAATTGTTCAAGAATAAGAAAATCATAAAACAAATCAGTGAGATATTTAAAGGAAGGATGATTAGAATCAAAAAGGATTGTAGAAAATTGGAGTGTGATATGGTAATGAGAAAAATGATTGATAGATTTCATGAAAATATTAAGGGGAAGATACACAAAAGGGATTTTGAAGGAAGGAAAATTATGACGGTGAAAAAAATATCACCATTGAAAGATTGGGAAAAGCAGGAAATTACATTTATAGCAACAGAAATACCAGAAGAAAGTCTAAGTCATACATCTCCATTGGTAGTCACAATATCCACTATACCAATGAGAAAGGAGGAATCAATAAAATCTATAGAAGAATGGTCTGTGAATAGAACTTTGGTGGATGCAGGAAGTTCTGTAGACATGATATTTTATCATACTTTCAAGAAAATGGGATATAAGGATGAAGAAATATCTTATTCAAAATATCATGTTCATGGCTTTGGAAAGTTTTTAACAAAACCTAAAGGCGAGATATTGGTATGAATTCCACTTGGAGAGATTGAAACACAAGTAACGTTATGTGTGGTAGACGTGGAATCACCGTATAACATGATATTAGGAAGACCATGGATACATGCAATCAAGGCTGTAACATCAACGTTGCATCAATGCATCAAATTTCCTACACCCAGTGGAATTGGAAAAATTAGAGGAGACACAGATTTTGAAAAATTGTGTTGCCAAATTGAAGTAAGAAATTGTGAAGAACGTCCAAAGATGCGAAAGTCTCGCAAAAAATTGGCGAGAGAAGCAAAAAAGGAGGAAGAATTTAAAGTTTACATGATAAGAGAAAAAGAAGGAAAAGGAATACCCAGTGAAATCTCGCGAGAAGGAGATGAACTCGCGAGAATTATGAAAACACCGACACCAATAGGAGAACCTGAAGCCAGTTATATTGCAGCAGAACCAACCAAGGAAGTAAATATTGTGAGTAAAGAAGAGCCTAAAATGCTGAAAATTGGGACTAGAATGGAGGCAGATGAGGAAGAAAGAACTATAAATCTCTTGCGAGAATATAAAGATATCTTCATGTGGAGCATGGATGAAATTCCAGGGATAGATCCATCAATAACATGTCATAGATTAGAAATCAACAAAAATATAAGACCATTTAAGCAAAGAATAAGGAAAATTGCAACAACGTATCACTCTCAAATAGAAGAAGAATTACAGAAGATGCTCGACGCAGGAATTATAAGGCAAGCAAAATATCCAGAGTGGATTGCAAATATGGTAGTGGTCCCAAAGAAGAACAAGGGGATAAGAATTTGTATAGATTTCATAGATTTAAACAAGGCTTGTCCTAAAGATAGTTTTCCATTACCAGATATCCCACAGATGGTTGAATCAGCAGCAGGAAATGATAGAATATCATCATTGGATGGATATAAAGGATATAATCAAATCCCTCTCACTGAAGAAGATCAAGAACATACCGCATTTTTTGCTCCAAGAGGATTATATTGTTATACAAAGATTCCATTTGGCTTACGAAATGCTGGTGCAACGTATCAAATAATGGTGGAGAAGGTGTTTGCAAAGTGGATCCACAAAACATTATAAGTGTATGTAGATGATATGTTGATCAAAAGCAAAGAAGCTGAGAATCATGTGCAAGATTAGAAGTGTACATTTGGAGTAACTTCAGGGAAATTTTTTGGCTATATTGTATCAAAATAAGGAATACAAGTTGATCCGGAAAAAGTACAAGCAATTCGCGATATGCAAACACCTGCGACGGTAAAAGATGTACAAAAATTGAATGGGCTCTTAGCATCGCTAGGAAGATTCATTTCGCGATCTTCAGACAAGTGTAAACATTTTTTCGATATACTCAAGAAGGGAACAAAATTCAAATGGACAGATGAATGTGAAAAGGCTTTTCAAGGAATAAAAGAACATTTGATGAACATAACTATATTACAGAAAGCCGAACCAGGAGAATAACTATTGATTTATCTTGCAACAACCACATATGCGCTAAGTGTTGTATTGCTGCGAGTAGATATCGGGGTAGAAAAACCAATTTATTACATCAGCAAAACATTCAATTCTGCAGAAAGAAATTATTCAAAGATTGAGAAATTAATTCTAGCATTGGTGCATGCAACTTTTAAGCTTCGCATTTACTTTCAAGCACATAAGATCAAAGTGTCAACAAAAGTGTCAATTGAGTCATTAATGAAAAATTCAAAAAGATCAGGCAGAGTTGAGAGATGGAATGCACAAGTAGGACACTTTGATATTCAATATGAAGTTTTATCCTCGCCAAAATCACAAGTTATCGCGGACTTCTTAGCTGAATTCCCTTTAAAAGATGATGAAGTTGTAGAAGAGATGATGGATGTAGAAGAGGAACATGGAGATCCAAAAGAGCTATTAACAGAACCCGACAGATGGGGGATACTGGTGGATGGATCATCAAATGGGGAAGGAAATAGGATTGGAGTTGTTTTTATTTCACCAGAAGGAGAAAAAACAGCTTTTTCATTTAGATTGGAATTTGCATCCACTAATAATGAAACAGAATATGAGGCCGTGATTCATGCTTTAAAATTTGCGGTAGAAATGAAGTTGGAAAATGTTAGAATTACCAGCGATTCACAGTTGGTTATTTGCCAAATAAAAGGAGAATACACAACAAATGAACCATCTTTAAGAAAGTATAAAAGGTTAGTCGAAGAATTATCTGCGAGAATTCCAAAAATAAAATGGAGACACATATCAAGGAAAGATAATAGGCTCGCAGATGCTTTTGCTTTCATATCCATTATGATGACCAATCCAGCTGCGAGATACATAAAAATTCAAACACTTTTACTACCAGCAATAAACAAGGAAGAATAAGAGGAACATGTGATGATGGTAGAAATTGGCGAAGAAGAATCAAAGAGAAAAATTACAGATTGGCGAGAAGATCTTCATGCATACTTGGCAAAAGGAGAAATCCCAAGAAATTGACTGGAGGCAAATAAATTGAAAATTAAGGCAACCAATTATGAATTAAGAGATGGAGTATTATATCTCAGATCTTTTAGTGGTCCATCGCTAAGATGTTTGACGAGGGAAGAAGGACAAAAAATATTGAAGATGTTACATAGTGGTGACGCTGGTAATCATAGTGGAGGAAGATCTTTGGCATATAGAACAAAAATTCAAGGCTATTACTGGCCATATATGCATGAAGATGCAAAACAACTCTCAAGGCGTTGCGAAGATTTCCAGCGATATGGAAAGAAGATACATGCATCGGGAGAACCATTATCATCTTCAACAAGTGTATGGCCTTTTGGGAAATGGGGGTTAGATATTATGGGACCATTTGTACTGGTTCTGGACAAAGAAGATATCTGATTGTCGCAACAGATTATTTCACAAAATGGGAAGAAGTAAAGGCAGTACAACATATTCGCGATAAAGATATTTTTACATTCATATTTGAGAATATAATTTGCAGATTTGGGATTCCAGCACAGTTGGTATCTGATAATGGAAAGCAATTTGAAGGGCAGAATATAGAATTGCTACTCAATGCATTTAAGATAAAGTTTGGAAAATCTACTCCTCTATATCCAAAAGCAAACGGTCAAGCTGAAGAAACTAATAAGACAATTGCATATATCTTAAAAAAGAAACTAGAGGGACACCACAGAGCATGGTGTGAACAGGTGAATAATGCAATATGGGCCTACAATACAACTAGACGAGAATCTACTGGAATGTCACCTTTTTGTTTGACATATGGAGTTGAAGCTGTGTTACCAACAGAAGTAGCTATTCCTACAACAAAAAGGGAGGCTTGGGAAATAAATCTAAGTGCTGGAATGATTTTAAATAAATTGGATGAATTTAGAAGAAAAAAGAGAAAAAACCTTGCAACATATGGAAAATTACCAGCGAAGATTAGATCGTGAATACAACAAACGTGTTAAGAAACGTGAATTTCAACCTGGAGATTTAGTTCTGCGAGAAACACAAAGTTATCAGCGAGAGAATGGTGGAAAGTTGGCGAGAAAATGGGATGGACCATACATCATTAAAGAGATAGTTGGAGCCGGGGCATACAAACTAATGGACCCTTAAGGGAGAGATGTTGGTCAAAGACTTGACAAACCATGGAATAGACTATATATGAAAAATTATTATCAATAACAACTTCTGCAAGATAAGAGATACAGGTACGTTGTAAAATTTTTTTTTTTTTTTTTTACGATTGTGAGTTTCTCCTAAAAGCAAATCAAGAACTGCGAGCATAATTGCAAGATTGGCGGATAAAATTTCGCAGAGATTAATAGAATGGGATGAACCTATATGGCGTGCACCCTAGTTAGCGAATAAAATTTCACAAGAGGAAAATGTAAGACCTAATAGTGTGTCATATAAGGGGGTATCTCTTGACATGACTCAGTGATAAGGTTATACCGCTGCTGGAACATGAGTTATGCAGATGTTGTGGTTAAAGAAAACCTATCTAGGAGAGGGATCTTGGATTTCCAATTATATAAGGTTATACCCTGATAGGACGACTAATAACCTCTTCTAAGGAGTGCAGAGTATGACCAAGGCGCCGGGGTACACGGTTGAGTCAAGGGTTCCCGGGGCGTACGAAACTACCCTGGCCATCCTTGGCAAATCTTGGATATGATGCACTCGGCCCGAAGAAAACCCCACTTAGGGTGCAGTCTTGTAACTATAAGCCATATAGGCATAAAGGACAAGAGGCTGTGAAAAACAACTGGTTGTTGGCAAATCTGTATGGGAGGAGCTAGTCTTGCATGGCCGATGTGCGCTCCTTGAAGGGGCAACCAGGGGGAAGATCAGGGCGGCACCCTCCATTAGGGAGCTGATAAGTGTCTAAAGACGGCAATGTCATGGGGCTTTATGATCGCAAGAACATTTAGGCCTGTCATATTGTCGTGTGACGAAAGTTATACAAAGGCAAATAGCCAAAAGAGAAAAGTTAAGATGAGATCAATGGGTTTTTACACTTAACAAGTGTAAAGATGTCCTGCGATTTCATCGCAAGACGGAAATGTCATAAGATTTATTTCTTGCAAGAGAATTTATACTTATCATATTGTCGCACAGATATTGAAAAAATTGATAAGACAAGATCAATGGGTCGATACATGCAAATGTAAAGACGTCCTGCGATTTTGTCGCAGAAAGAAAAGGTGGCAAAATAAGACCTTTAACTAGGAAGGCAAAATAAGACCAACAGAATAATCTTAAAAAAATTAATTAACTATTCTATTTTGAGATGCAGGAAAGATTTGTTCATCGCAAGAGAATATAAAAGAAAGCAGATTCGTAACATCGTACATTTTCGAAACATCGCATCTGTACTAATTACATCGCAGAAATATTCATACTTTCACACAGTTCACAGAAAGGATACACAGGAAATAATTCACCATTTCAAGAAAGATAATGAAGGGAAAGTAGGGGAATGGAAAAATAAGATTTCATTATTCCTTGAGGATATTCAAAGAAAACAAAATCAAAAGTTGAATCCTCAAAATTTCAAAAGTTACATTATTCGCAAGAAAGAATAAGAAAAAGAAAGCAAAAAAGAAATTCAAGATTTGACGATTGTCTCGCTAAATTCACTATTCTTGCTCACCATATTCGTTATTCTTGCCAGAATTTTCAGCCTCATTAGTATTCTTCTCACCACTTGTAGATACTTCTTTGGGAGGACTTCTCTCTTCTTCATCATCTTCTTGAGTGGTATTTTCTTCTTCAGTAAATTCTAATTCCATATCCATGGGAAGAGGAATTTCATCATCATCAACTTTTAAAGGAGGAACAGACACAGGAGAGAGAGAGAATGGGAGAGCAGAATATCGTTCACGAGAACTTCAGCACTAAGGTGAACCTTGCGAAGGAAACCTCTGTCATGATTTATAATCTCTATATTTTTGAAGTATTCGAGATAATCAAGTCTTCTTTCTGCTTTTTTGCGGGCTTCAAGATAATTGGAAAGAAGAGTCTTGTTCTCTTTGCGAACTTTATCCAATTTGTTGGTAAGATCAGTGATGGTAGAATGAAGACTTCTTTCAGATTCTGCGAGTGACAAAAGTGATAAAAGATCATTTAGTCAAAGATTTTGCAATAAATATAACACAAAATTTAACAGAAAGGTCAACAAGAGAGGCAGTCAATTGACTACATTCTTTCTATGAGGTTAAGTTTTTAATTAATGTAAAGAAACAGTTTTCCCATTGATTCATAGCGTCATCAAATTTATCGCCAACCACACCCTTCAGATGAGACTTCATGTTTTATTCTCTGGTGCGTAGATACAAGTTTTCCTTTGCTAGTAAAGAATGAGATTCCTTCAATTGAGAGCACTGGTCTTGAAGCTCGCTGGCCTTCAAACTAAGAGTTATACTACCTTTGATAAGTTTATCCTTCTCAGCAGCAGATGATTCAGTTACTTCCTTGAGTTCATCTTTAAGGGAACGAAGAGATTGCTCTTGATTATCGCATATTCTTTGTAGATTACTCAATTGCTGCGAAGAAATCGCCATCAAGCTTGAAAATATATGTTTCTCTTGGGATAAAGTTCTATTCTCATCTGATAAAGATTATACCGCCAAATTAGACTTGGTTAACAAATATGAGAGACGAGAAACCTCATTAATTAATAAATTTTGACTTTCCGATAGTTGGTTATTCTCATTAGTAAGATTATCTATTTGATCGATTGAATATGTGTAGAGATTATCTAATATATTATATTAGTTTATCCAAGAATCTCTTTCAACACGAGCTTCGTCAGCAATAGATTCAAATTTAAGTCTCTCCATGAAACGAGTCTGATTTGAAACTAATATACGAATCAAGAATTTAAGAAGGAAACTTGAGTACAGAGGATATAAAAGAAAAATAGAAAAACAAAAAAGGAAAGGCAGGAAAATTGTACCTTTCAGCTCGTCATTCTTTCTGCGAAGGTTCTCGCAGTTAAGAGAAGAGTTGCGAAGCATATGGTTCAGAGTATCACATTCAGAAGTTTTGACTTGAAGGCTTTTTCTCAAAGTTTCAACCTCATTCTCTAAAGATGCTCATGAAGCAGCGTTATCAGAGCCAAAATATTTGAGTAAGGTCTCGCAAGCTTCATATTGGAGAGAGTTAGTGGAAGATTTTCTAGCATCGTCAAGAATATTAGATAAAATTTTAAAAGCAATATCAACTAAAGCTAAGATTCTATTCGATGGAGGAAGAGATGAAGAGGGTAAAGTGGTGACAATGGCAAGTTGACGATTGGAGTCATTTGCGATGGTTGTATTATCAGAAGGAGGAGTGTTGGGAAAAACAACAGTTGAAGGAAGTAAGGGGCTAGAAGGAACTTCAGTCACAGCAATTTCAGGAGCTTGATTTGTCAATGAATCAAAAGAAGTAGAGGTGTTGGCAGCGATGTTCTCGCAGGAAAAAGGAAGAGGACCCAGTTGCGAGGGTGTGGGAGTAACTCTTGCAGATGTTAATATGGGGATAGAGAAATCATCCTCAAGAGCTTTAAACTGACGAGGTCTTTTGGGAGGATTAACGATGTTCTCGATATTTTGCGAATAATAACTTAGATAAGAAACAGAGGAAACAATATTGTTATTAAAAAATAGGATGTGTTTCTTACCACCTTATCATTCGCAGAACTTCTCTTCTTCTTCTCAGTTGGTCTTTTGCGAACATTATGGTTTTGACCTGAGGATTGGGTGTTAGGGGTAATTCCACTGAAAAGAAGACATAATACAAGAGTTATGAAGGATCAAATAGAGAATATCGAAGAATATGAGTAAGAATTAAATCAACTAAAGACTGTAATAAAAAAACATACCTTGATGATTCCATTAGAATAGTAGAAGGAGAATACGAAGAAGTATAAAAGTTGCAGACGGAAGATAAAATAAACATATGAAGAAGATAGAGAAGTAGAAGAAGAAAATTAGTTTTGAAGTTTAACTCTGCCTTTTATAGGAAAAATAGAATAACATGTTGAGTAAAGACGTGTCCGTAAAAAGATGAATTTACAACACGTGTAGGCGGTTAAAGCTAAATTAACGGAGCAATGTCGAGAACAAAATATGGGAAGAAAAGAAGCTGCGAGCATTTTGAAGAATTGAAGATTCTCATATCCTCTCCACTTTGCGAAGAAGACATGAGAAGAGGCAAGATGTAGGACCAGAATATCGCTACAATACTTCTCTGCGAGATTAACAACACTTCCGAGCAAGCATCACCGCAAGATCATCAACTACACTTTGTGAGTGTCGTAAAATCAGTCAAAAGAGCGACGCAATAAATGATGAGTGAAGAAAACTTGAGAAAAGAATGTTTATCCTGCGATGGTTACAAAACTGGCGAGATTTAACATTGTAACTATCGCGGTACAATCGCAGAATCAACCCGAAATAGGAGGAAAATTTAGCTGTCATCCACTATGTAACTACCCTATAAATATAGACCCAATGTGTCCAGAAAAGGATGATGTATTTTTTAGAGTTAAGAAAGTCTTGAGGAGAGAGAAACTTCAAGAGAATAATTGTATCTTGAATTCTCTCATTTTCTGTAAACATTTCTGAAATCAAAATAATAAAGTGTCATTTTTCATCTTCAATTATGAGTTGATTATAGCAAAATCTTAACAAGGGTGTAGTGTGGGAAATCCTGCAACTACACCTTCTTTGCTTCCCTCCCTAAGATCAACCCCATCTCCTTCACTTTGTGACCGAATCAAGTCTGGAACGGTCATTTCTTGGTTTAGGACGGATTTGCACAGATTGATTTCTTGAATCTACAAGCACTCACCGTGCAGTGCATTTGTTTAAGGTTTAGATTCATTCCTTATCCACACACCCCAAATTACCAAAACCGGCAGGAATAGTTTTCACCCATAAACAACGGGAGACTTCATGATGGCTGAAGATGACAATATTCGTTGAATCTTCCGAAACGCCTCCTGTTGCAGTGCAATCCAGATAAAACTTGCTCCTTTCTTTAACAAGGGGGTGAATGAAGCAACGAGATGGGCTAAACCAGGTATAAAACGTCGAATGTAGTTCACTTGTCCATGAAGCTTTAGAGTTCCTTCACAGTCTGTGGCGGCGGCATCGTGAGGATAACTTGAGTCTTGGACAGGTCCACCTTGATCCCCTCAGCAGTTACCTGGAATCCCAGAAACTTGCCCGAAGAACGCCGAAAGCGTATTTCAAAGGATTCATCTTCAATTTGTACTCACGGAACCTTTCAAACACTTTCCTAAGGACTCATGTGTGTTCTTCTCGAATTTTTGATTTGACTACTATATCATCCACATAATCTTCAACTTGCTTATGCATCATGTCGTGGAAGATTGCCGTCATAGCACATTGATAGGTTGCACTAGCAATCTTCAAACCAAATGGCATTACAGTATAATAAAAATTTCCGAGAGGAGTTCGAAAAGTTATATTACTTGCGTCATGCTCATACATCCTTATCTGATTGTACCCACTATATCCGTCCATGAAGGAGAACATGCCATGCCCGCTGGTTGCATCTACTAACATGTCGATGTTAGGTAGAGGAAAATCGTCTTTGAGGCAGCATCTGTTCAAGCCTCTGAAATCCACACATCACCTGATCTGTCCGTTTTTCTTTTTTACCGGAACCACATTATCCAACCAGGTCGGATGATAAATAGGTTTAATGAAGCCAGCAGCTAGCAACTTCTGTATCTCAGTCTTGATTTGCTATTTCACTCCGTGCCTGAATTTCCTAGGGGAATATTTGATCGGCTTGGATCCAGGTATGACATGCAGATGATGGGTGACCAATTTTTCATCTAAACCGGGCATTTATTCATACGTCCAAGCAAATATGTCCTGGTATACTTTGAGAAGTTGAACGAGCTTCGTGCGTTCATCCGTGGACATGGTTGAGCTGATGGAGATAGGCCTGGGATATTCTTCGTTCCCGATATTAACGGTTTCGAACTTATCAGTCGTGGAGTTGGTGTCGTCCTGCAGCTATCGTGGAGCATCCAACACTTCTCCATGTGGCTCTTCGTTGTTGCAGCATTCCATTGGGAGAAGAGACTAGGTAACAGTCTCCCCTTCTAATAGCTAACAGCGGTGTCGGTACACAGTTTTCCCTTTCTGATCACGGCTTGCCACAAAATTTCGCTCTATCTTAGTGTAAACATGGGTTGCAGCTTCACCAGACGAAGAAGGATGTCCTGTAAAGGCATCGTGGGGCTTAGCCTCCAATGATGCAAGTCGGTCCTTCTCCTAGATTGATGCCTGATAGACACATCTTTATGTCTGAATTGTCCTCAGTGTCTCTATTGTTAGTGCTTGATTTTATACTTATTATGGTGTTTTTATGTTTGTGTAGGTGTTTTTGGAGAAATACACTTGTGTGGAAAAAGTTATTCAAAAAGCGCTATTTGGACCCCCAGCAGAAAAGTACTAAAGGCACCCAAATTTTGGATAAGGGGTACCCCAGGACACCCCCAAAGGCATCTGCTATCGGCAACCCCACTCTGGTTAGGGGGAAACCCTTCTTCATCGTTTAAACTTTGAAAATGGCGGGAAAATATTGCAGTTACTGCGTAATTTTTAGGGATGATTTCGGACGAGATTCTATGCAACTTCTTTGTGGATTTTGTTTAGATTGGGCATGTTTCTTCCAAACAGGGCTACATATCCATTCAATTTCGCAAAAATAGCAAGAACAGGGCAGTGAGAGCTATCAAGATATTAGGTTTATACGTATTGCATGTGAGAAGATTTTCTTCTTTACTCAACAAGATTTGACTCTATCGATCCAACATAAAAGGGAAATCCAGCTAAGAAGACACCTATGAGAAGAAGAAGGAAGATCACAATTAACTCGACAAGACAAAGGTTGAAGTATTCTCGGTATTCTTTTGGGAAACTTTTCATGAGGCTGCTACGTCTTTAATGCTGATTGAGACGAGTATTTCTTGTGATGGAGTGTGCAGCCTTCGAACTGATACGTGAGAATATAAATCAAAAAGATAAAGGAAAGTATTCATGTGTAATGGCGTTGGTGAATGAAAGAATTAAAAAGAGAATCATTTGCATTAAACCGAAGATATTAGGGGGTTGTTAAGTATATAAAGGGAGTTAGAGAAGCCTAGAATAGGATGGAGAGTTAGGGGTGAATTTGGAGAAGTTTAGAGCATCACAGAGTCGAGAAGATCACTTGCAGGAAAATTCTTTTCTGCTGGTGCAGTGAAGAACATTAGACGCTACAGGACTGTCGTTGTTGCTACAGTGTCAGTGACAGTTTCTTTATATCGTTCTATGTAACAGCTAGTTTGTAACAGAAATAAGTGTTACAAACTCGGTTTTTAATAGTTTTTCTCCATTTCATTATTTGTCAACACCCTTTGAGCAATGAAATCAAATTTTGATCGTATTTTCACCATGCGAAGATAGAACCCTTCACTGGGACGACGGAGGAAGCCGAATGTTATACATGGGTAATTTAAATTAATTCTTTTTATGACTTTTGCACTAATTAAAATCAAATTTTGATTTTGATTAATTAGTTGTCATTTCATTTGATGGGTCATGCTTGCTTAATTGTTTTGATGTCCCATGCTTAGGATTTACAATTGATATTTTGAGAATCTACCTTGGCAAAAATAAGAGTCTATGTTTTTATTTGTTGAGCGATAATTGTTAAAAGAATTAATATTTGAACCTTTTGTTTTGATATTGGCCGAATCCTGAATCCCAGCACATTTCTTCATCTTGTGACAATATTTTTTGTATATATTTTTCTTTTATTTTTGTTTATTAAATTCTAAAATCAATTTCAACAAGTCCGAGTGAACGACAACTCTACTTACCACTATCTAAAATTCAATCAATGTCCACGTGGAGAGTGGGATGCAATGAACTCTGCCTGATTCTTCATGTGGAGTTTCTCTTGGATCAAACAACTCCACTCCGCATATCGGTGCGTAGGGAGACAGCGATGCAGGGATACAGACGACCTCTTTATTTAGCATAGTCTTTAGGCACTGGTGATACGTTGAAGGGACAATCTTATTGTCATTGAAGCCACAGTCTCCCCACTATCATGTGGTAGTCCGGCTCCTTTTCTATGACTTCGAACTTCACCTTTGACTAGATAGGCCCTACAGATAAATTTAGATTGACATAGCCGTACGTGTTAGTTTGGTTTCCTTCAAACTCCGTCATAATGGTAGGTTGTCGCATGAGAGTAATCACAATCGCAGATGCTCCTGTGTCGATGAGTGCCCTCTTAAACTATGAATCCTTAATGCGTGCAGTAACGTGCAGGGCCCGGTTGTGACCTTCTTCTACCATCATGTCTTCTTCTGTAAACGTGACGTTATTCACGGATATCTCTGATGTTCTTGAGGCTTATGGACGTAAAGGAGCTAAACGCACATCCAGGGCTATCTGGTTGATGGCATCAAATAGATCCAACCGTTGGCTCTTCGAGAGGTGTAAGAGTTCGCATAAACTTTCCACTAGAGAAGTCGTCTCCTGATCCACTGGTCTCAGGTTCATAGTGAAAGTGTTGACTTGGGGAGGATTATTGCGAGAATCAGTCCTCAGTGCAGAAATCTCTGTAACAGGAGAATCGTTCATATTTGACGTCATCTTAATAAGGAAATTGAGTATACCATTTATTGTCTCCTTGATCAGGTCCATATTATTCGTGTGAACCTCCTGTACTCGACGTTGCGATTCTTCCGGATAAGCTATTAGTTACACTGTTTGTAAGGGGGGGGGTATCTTCATTGGAGATACTTCGACCGGAATTTGAAATTGTTAGGGGAGTGTTGATGGTGGATTTTCAACAAGGGTCAAATCCGTAAAATCATGATACTGCATGCTTCTAATACGGCTTCAGGAAGGTGACGATTCATATTTTATGAAGCCATGGTGAACATGTCTTTCAAAAAGCCTCCACTAGCTGAGCGTTCGATCCCTGGCATCTCATCATGTACTCTATGTAGAATAATAGAATTGGGCAGTCCTCCAACATAATTGTTTGTTGAGAGGGGCTTAACGCCTTCAGGATGTCGGTGATACTCACTGTTCCCTGACTACATGAGAGCAACTCCCCTCTACATAGAAGAACGATTGGGAGGTTCTCCGTAAGATTGAGAGAAACATCGCCTTCAGGACATTGATACTCACTGATCTTGACTATGTAGAGATACCGTGTATAGACTCAGATGTTCTCCGTAGTGTCTGAGAGCACCCTCAATATTAGCCATCTCCTGACTGTGCACATAGATAGATTAATTCTGGCGTGACATTCACCACTGAATTCCTAGAATGCTATATTATTGCTCCGATTCCATGGTCGAATCCACGGCCTGATCCCATGGAATGGCAATAACAATTTCTCTGATTCCATGGTCGAATCCACGGCGTGATCCCATGGAATGACAATAACAATTGCTCTGATTCTATGATTTAATCTACGACTTGATCTCATGGAATGGCAATAACAATTTATATTATCTCATTACTCCAATTTCATGATCGAATTCACTGATAATCTCATGAAATGGTAAAAGATAATTTTAATACTCCGATTCTATGGTCGAATCCACGATCCCATGGAATGGTAATGCATGTTTTATTATTCTGAATTCATGGTCGAATCCACAGCTGATCCTATGAATTGATAATAAATAACTACTTATTTTATTGTTATGTTTCATGAATTATTCTACACTAAATTTCAGGAATTAGCAATAAATATTCAACCATCAGGCATCTGGATCATCACTAAGTAAGCCCCACAAAAATGGTGTAAGTGTATTCGACAATGATGCACGACTGAGCACCCGGATGCACGAACGAGCATTCAAAAATAAGAACAGATGAGGAATCCTACGCAAAACAGGAGAAAATAAATAATATGAGGCGTCCACGGGTCGGGCCCACCGGCCGGCCGGCCATGCCCTATCCGTGGCCGGTTCCTTGCCTCTCCCATTATTTTTCCCAATTTTTGTTATTTTTCATGAACTCATGAAAACTCCTTCAATTTAGCAACTTTCCTTGTTTGTGCAAAACTCATGAATCCCTCATAACTTCATGGATTCATGAAATAATATTATAAAATAAGGAAAGGTGAGCGGGATCGGGCAGCCTAGCCGGCCGTCCATGCCAAAGATGTGGCCGGTCCCACACTTTACAATCCTTAGCCTATTATAATAATCATTCCCCAACTTCGTGAAACTCCTCGATTTCGACAAAATTATGGATTCTCCATAACTTCACGAATTCATGTCATGAAATAATAATAATAATAATATTATAAATAGGGAAAGGTGTACAGGATCGGTCATCATCGTCGATCGGCCATGCCCTAGCCGTGGCCGGTCCCACACCTTGCAATCCCTAGATTTTTATAATTATTATTATTCCCTAAACTCATGAAACTCCTCTGTTTCAAAAGAAACTCACGGATTCTCCATAACTTCACGGATCCATGAAATAATATTATGAAAAGTGTGCGGGACCAGGCAGCCTAGCCGGCCTGCCATGCCCAAGAAGTGGCCGGTCCTACACCCTGCAATCCCTAGCCTTTTATAATTATTATTTTCCTCGAATTCATGAAACTCCTTGGTTTGAGCAAAAATCATGATTTCTTCATAATTTCTCAAATTTTGCTCAAATCATGAAAATTCAAGAGCCAACATGGTCACATGACCGGCTAGCTTCTCACGGAAAATTTAGATGTTAAAATAATATTATTTTAATATTTACAAAATATTCATCAATTGAGCATACCCGCTCATTCCAACAAAATCAATAATTTCAATCAAGACAAAACTCTTCTGAAAATTCACAATGTTGCTCGAACGCAATCAGAAAATACACAAACTCTCAGTACGGAGACACAGACACCACGGCAACACACACATTACCTAATGACCGACCAGGGTTATTCCTAGGGCTTGCACAAAGATGGTCCCACATGTTTTCATAATTCTGACCTAATTTGCTGAATTGCTGATATTTGGCCCAAACGACCAACAATTGGTCATGTGACCACCAAGAGCCGGTCCCATGCTCTCTTGGTCAGTCCCTTATCTCTCATACTTAGGTTTTGCCTAATGTTTGAATCCAGCAGTAATTCAATAAATGATGAAACTGGCACTTAATCATCATTCCTTCACCAACTCTCCAACTGAGAACCCTGGTACATGCTCATTCGAGCAATCGGGTATCACATGGACGTCCACAAACTCATGTGATTGGTACCTCTTCTGCTCAGGACCTATTTTCAGCAATTCGTCGAATAATGAGAAATTCATCAAAATTAGGGTTTTCGTACAATTTATCAGTATTTCGTCGAATCGAGCAATACTTACTCAGTTGCTCGAATAATCCAGATATATTTAACAACTCGTCAATATTCAACAACTTGTTGAATTTACAACATTTGCTCAGACGAGCAATATTAATGTTCATGAATTGCTAAGCATTTGCCAAACATGCTCAATTCAGCAAAACCTATGCTCATTTCCTAATCAGTCAACAATTGACACACTAAATACATGTCTGTCATGTAGACTCCACGATTCGTGAGACATCAATCACGTCAAATTGGGGGATAACAACTAGGGTTTTGGTCTGGCGGCCTACAGCACGTGGATTCATCTACGACGAGAAATGTGCGTAAGTTGTGTCAATGGTTGAAGGAGTTAACAAAGTAGTGGGTGCACGATCCGTCAAGTCTCCACACGACATGGAACTGACTTTACCACGATATTTTACCGGCCCACTCTTCCACTCATGAAACCATTACACTTACAGGGATCAAGGTGTTCACAACTCTACAATATAAATAAGCCTCCGAATCCATGATTGAAGGACAACGAACGATCACCAACATACGACGTTTTCAGTCTACACAGAATTTCTCGAGTAACTACTCTCAAGAATTCATCAATCCTTCAGAACTCATCAGACTCCACAGTTCACAAATTATTACAGAAACCCACAACACATCCATAATCCTTGATCATCACTGATCCTACACAATTCTCAGCTTCACTTCTACAGATCAACCCATCTCCCTCTTTACGGCCGAATTGACTCTGGAATGGCCATTGACTTGGTTTAGGCCGGAGTCTTACAGATTGATCTCTCGAATATAAGCACTCCATTTGCAGTGCATCTGTGTGAGGTTAAGCAGTTTTCCCGGTTCGAGGAGTCTCGACAACACGCTCGACTCTTTATTTTCCTAAAAAACCATAGAACCGTTTTTCCCCATCCACAGATTGGCGACCACAGTGGGAGATTAATCTCTCGGTTGAAATCCCACATTTTTACAAAATGGTTGGTCTTAGGTCAGGGTCAGTTACAAACCCTAACACAAACATCGCTAGCACCAGCAATAACGATGAAATTCCATAAAGTATTCATGCTTCCAAAACTGGTGGGAACACCACTCCTCCTCACACCAATGTCGACATTAATCCACTCTCTAGTCGAAATCCCGAGGAACTCAGAGAAAATCTGCCTACTATTTCTGACCTCATGAAGGTCTAGGAAGTTCTTGCCAAAAATCAGACTGACATGGCTGTGACGCAGAAAGAGTTGTGCAATTACCTCAAGACTCTTACGGACAAGATGTCAGAAAAAATTCGAGAGAAGGGAAAAGATAAGGAGACTTATCCAACTATAGATCCTGAAATTATTCTAGAACCTGATGATGATGAAGCTCACAAAGCTGCAGAACCTGAACATGCCAGTTTTATCACTCGTGAAGACCTGGAACACTTTATGGATGATCGAGGAAAAGGCAATGCACCATCTGTCCATCGTCATCAACCTCCATATTCCTCTGTTGTACAAAGGATCTCATTCCAAAAGGCTACACATCTCCAACATTCATGATGTACAGCGGAACAGGGAACGCTCGAGGACACGTCTATCGATTTATGGAGGCACTTGGAGAACATGAAAGTAACCATGTTGTCCGTCTGAAAGAGTTCTCAAAGTCTCTAACCGGCCGAGAATATAATTGGTACAACAATATTTCGCAAGGAGTATCACTAATTGGCGAGAAATGGTTAATTCTTTTTATAGAAAATACTTATTCGTCTCGGAGCATATTAATCTCTCTGATTTAGGAAGAATGTCTCAGAAGAGTAATGAACATCCGAACGATTACGTAAAGAAGTTCAGACTCCGGTCTCTAAATTGTGATAATCCAAATGTCACTGAACAACAACTGGTGTATTTATCCATCAACGGGATGATCCCAGTCTATAGAGCCTTGCTAGAGAATCTACATTTTCAAACTTTTTCAGAACTTCATGAAGCAGACAAGCGATCAGCAACTACCGCTCCTGCATTGCTAGAAAGAACGAGAACTGTCAAAGTGAAGGAATCGAAAGACACTCGGAGCAGAAATGCCAGAGGTCTGGTCAACAAATAGTACAATATCGAAACTTCCATGAATATTGCCGAAGGGAGAAAAATAAAAGTTGTAGCACAGCCACGTAAAAATGCTCCTTCAGCGTCCAATCCCTCAAAAACACCAAGGAAAGATGGTCAAGCCAGGAATGCACAATCGCCTACTCAACATCAACAAGACGATCAAGATGCGCCTGACTTCCCTTTTTCTATTGAAGAAGTGATCGAACTACTAGAGGTATGGATCTAAGATGGTGCGATCAAATTGCCTCCTGTCAAAAAGGAACCAACTGAAGAACATAAGGAAAACGCATGCTACTGCCATTTCCATAGGTATGTTAGTCATCCAAAAAGTGATTACAGAAACCTAAAGCGTATATTCAAAGAAAAAGCTGACTCGGGAGAATTGAGGACTGAAGGAGTGCACAAAAATCCTCTCACAATCAGAACATTCACACTCTCTGAGCAGCCGGTCAAGAAAGTGATTCAATCCCTGATTGAGCATGTCTGTGAGTTACTATACTTATCAAAAGCTCAAAGAAATGACATATTTGCTACATTAAACCATATTGTAGCTGGAAAATGATTAGATATTCAGGAAATATGCCCTGAACCTCCAGTAACAGATAAGGAGATGTACGAATGTGGACTTCTCACCACAGTCCATCTCAAAGGAAATGAATTCAAGCGAGCATTAGTTGATGTTGGCACCGCTGTTAACATCATCCCTCTAAATACTCTTAGAGATGTTGGTGTCAACTCGACAAGAAGCAACTCACGCTCCTGTCTCAGTCAGAGACCATAAAGGGATCTCCATATATGCTTACGGTTACATCATTCTCAAGGTGAAAACTGACTCAACTTGGACTGAAACCAAGTTTTTTATAATTAGAGAAGATCCAGGATATGATATGGTTCTTGGACGAGCATGGATTCATGATGGAAAGGTCACTGCAACATCCTCTTCGATTGAACATTTCTTTGTTGAAGAAAGCTCCGACTTGGAAGAAAGCTCCAGTTCAGAAGAGATGAAGAATTCTCCACCGATTGAACATTTGGGAAAAGTCTAAGCCTTGATGAAACTCACACAAAATCCTGAAGAAAGCACACATGAATTTGTCAAAAGGTTCCGCACTCAGGAAAGTCTCATTCCCACTCATGTATTTATATTACCAACTTTCAAATATGCAACTATGGTCAGGGGACTTGATCTTACTCATGAGTCAGCTGTCACCAAACGATATGAGTGGTTAGTCTCACCCCAACAATACTTCACCAAGTGGTTAGATGCCAAACCTCTCGAAATTCAGCATCTCACCAATACGGTCATTGATAGAATAGTCACCGAGTTCCACAATCAGTACCCTAAATATTTTCCCTTGCACGAGTGTCCATATGTGACACATAATTGGAAAACTCCAACAGAGTATCGCGTTATGAGGAGAATTCCGAACAAACAGAAGATATTCAGAGCATGACCAACCAAGCCTAACAGGTTCCGTGAAGGAGATTTATTTCTTAAAGCAACTAGGGGAACTTGCATTCTGCAATGGGCTTTAACTGGGAAGGACCTTTTATGATTGCTAATTTAGTAGCTGGAGGATATTAAAAATTGGATGACATGAAGGGCAAGACAAATGTGCCAGTGATTCATGAGAATTGGCTCAAGATTTTTGACGCATGAAGTATTCGATGTTGGGTGCTCTATGTTCGAGACAAAAGCTCGAGACATCTTACGTTTTCATCTTAGGATTTTCTTTTACCTGTAATTTTAATACCTCCAAAACGTTTGCAATACTTGCATTCAATATTTGAATTCAACAATTTATCAAAGTTCTTTTATTTAAGAAAAATCTCTATCAAATCCAAAACTCCAAAAAAAAAATCCTCAATCACCCAAAAAACTCAAAACCTATCAGAATTCAAAATCAAAATAAAACCTCACATATCTCAGAAGTTCAATGTTCAAGAGATCATGGAAGGAAAATTAAAGGAAGCCGGCAAAGTAAGACTTCTGCTTCTCTTCATTTTCCAAGACTTGTAAGGCCGCTTTCTCCAACTCCTGCTTTTCTGTCAATTCATCAATCTTGGCCATATTCTCCACCATATCAGTATTGGTAAAGGGAACATCATTCACCATTGCATCCTTGATGGCGTCGATTTTCTGATGAAGCGACTTCTGATTAAAGCCAAGTCTCTCAGAATTCTCCAAGTTGTACTTTCAATCAAAGAGTACATCTCGAGTGACATTACTTCTGGGCCTGGTATGAATATCGTTTATGACACGCAATATGTTTCCAAATTGCATTGTCAGGAAGTAACTACGTTCAGGATCCCTTGTGACAACTATATGGCCATATATCTTCCACAACTTCTCATACATATTGGCATACCCAGTAGGAACGCTGCATCCACCAACAAACACATGGTACGATAGTGAAGCACCAAATGAAGGGTCACAAACTATCCTAGCAGTAGAGTATTCGTGCACTATTATATGGTTCTCAGCCTCATGAGCAACCTCAGTAACCATAGGCGCAGCTTCTTTTGGGACAATATCTTCTACGCTCGCCCCGGTTTCCCTTGTTTCTGGAGCAACCGCCATTGGTGTTTCAATTGACTCAACAATATTAACAATAACCACCTCACTTCATTGAAGTGCAGAAGTGGTTGTCTCACTATCAACAGCGCTGGGATTGCTCGAATCATCATTATTGGTTTCATTATTCTCAATTTCGGCATTTTGCAACTAATAAGAAAATTACAAGGGATTAGAGCGATCCAAGCATGGGAATTCAATGCAATCATAAAATCCAGCATGTAAGTGAACTAACATTATCTAAGTTCCCTACTATGCGTCCAAGACATGAACAAGTAGCATAAGAGTAATGAAACACGTTTTTCAATAATACCGCCAGGAAATTTTTATACTACTATGTATAGAACGATGAACAAGGAGAAATATACCATTCTCTCCATATGGAGGTCTTCTACAACATATAAAAATTTCATAGCAATTGGATCAACGAGCAGAGAGTTGTGGCCAAAATATTGGACCTCAGACTGACTGAAAATTTCCTGGAAGTCTCCCAAAAGTTCACTGTTTCGTTGATTTCAGCCTCTAAAAGTTCTCGAAACTTGAAAAGCTTCTTCTATAAATCTTGGAAATTTCCTGGGCTTAAATATACATGGGTAAATCGCGAAAATCTTATGTCGAATGAAGATTCTACAACATTATCACTAAAAAACTGAAGGCTGAATTTTTCTGATGACGTATTTCGGCAAAATTTCTCATATATTCATTGGGATCCTCATTCATTCATCAAAAAATCAGAAAAATTATACTTCTATGAAGGTGATACAAAGTGGATACTTACTTGAGGAGTCCCCAACTCATTCGAAGGGTTAACAGGGTCGGCATTAACATTGGGAGTACCATTATCTTCATTCAGTCGCGATTCTGGAGGGTTCTCTTTCTCATTATCATTCGAAGACAAATGAATAGCATGACCATGTTGTCTCTCCACGAAAATTACCTCATGGAGTTATTAACAATAATCATCATTATTTCATGCAAGGAAATGCCAAAATCACTTACACGAAGGGATACTCACATCAACCTCTCCATCGATGTTGGATTCCTGAATTCTTCGTATAAAGGAAAGATGAAGACCATCAATAACCGATGGAGCAAAATTCTGAAACAAATTAGTAATACTTTTTCTAAGATCCTAATTATATGGACAAGAAAGCCGCAACGATAAGAGAAATTCTAACAAATCACCAAAGAAGCGGTGGGGGACTGCACTTTATTCGGTATCATTCTATGAGCTATTTTACTTCTTCCTTCTCCACCCTAAGGACTTTATTGAAGGTATGATAAGTCTACATAGATTTTAGGCCTCACAACATGGCCATCCTACATAAAATCAATGGATGATCAGAAACGTATCTAGCTTTTTCACTAATCGAGAAGAAAAGAGACTTACCTGTGATTCTGGAGAGGTTTTTCTCTTGTCACCACGTGAAAGGTACTTTAGCCTTGGTCGAGCATTAATAGAGTCAAGAGAAGGAAAATATTATGCTGGGGACTTAACATCCTTCATGAAAGCATATAGACGCTCAAGTTGCTGACGCCAGAAATCTATATAACTTGGAGTCACGAAACTAGCGTGATCAGAGCATGGGGATAAATACTCATTCCCCTCCACGTGAGTACAGTCCATATTAACCTTCAGATACTCAACTGATGGCCTGGGATACATTGATCGATGCCCATTTTCCGAGCTTCCCTATCAATATTATATTCCTCTGCTCTGAATTCTCCATGCATTACTGATACTAGATGGCTGGGAATGCAACTTAATATGAAAGATATCTCTCCATCATTTAAATTAGCACCAGTTTTCAATATGATATTATTTTCAGCAGTATTGAAGGTAATCAATTGTGAGAAGAATTCAGGGACCGACACCCAGGGCCTAAAATTGAACTCAGATTCAGTGTCCAAAATTTCAGTGATGCATATCTTGTATTGTGGATGTTTTGTAGACCACCTCATGATCCTGGCATTGTCCTTCTCAAGGAAATCATGGCGGGTGTCAATGTTAGGACCTTGCAAAACACTACGGGGAGTCGGGGCATAATTTTCAAGATTCTCCCACATCAAAGCTTGGAGGAACATGGTATTAGCATATGTATCAATTTTCATGAAATCGTTAGAAACACTGGAATCAATAACCAAAGAGTCCAAGTTGGAAAACAGTGAACCCAGAAATAGGCTACCAATTAGAAATTTCTCACCTTTAGCCATCTTGATAGCAAAAGGTATCACCAACGGCTTCAACAAATGTCCGCTGTCTTCAAGAACATCTATGGAAAGCCACTAACACAAGAAAGCGGCAATGGATAGGGTACCATCAACAAGTTTTTCAGGAATTCTATCTCTCGACCACCAGTATCTCAACCATTGAGCATAGAAAAATTTGGGGGACTCGTTGAACTCGTGCATTATAGATTCCAATATACGAGAGATTAGATTCTCCTCTGTCGAGAGTTCTCCAGGGAAATTTCCGACGACTGGAAGATGCAACAAAGCGACTACATCTTCAAAAGTAATTGTGAACTCTCCCTATCTGCATATAAAGGTATGAGCAGGAATACACCAACGAGCAAGCAAAGCCACGATACCTGGTATATCATCGTTGATGATAAAATCTCCAGCAGCTTGAATGGCTCTTGTCAGCTGCGCACTATCCAGCAAGGCCCTCACACGGTTATGGCCTAGAATGTGCCTTGCCCATCCAAACAAATACGTCAGCGGCTTCCGAGAAAGTTTGAGTTCCACATGAGAAGATGAATAATGCTTTCCTTCCAAAGAAAACCGAATTATTGCTGAAGGAGACACCAACTTATTCTGAGAAGTAGTCCTGGGATTTATGAGCAGCCGAAACGAAGAACCTAAATGACGTTTTTCAGGACTATACAGATATTCAAAGAACCGGTCTTTAGTGCTTGGAATGTTCTTGGGTTTAGGAATTTATTCCCTCCCCTGAGAAGTCCCATAATTGTCATCCCTGGAGCAATCATCATCTCAAGAAGATGCATCTGTGGAAACATCATCTCCAGAAGTGTCTCTGAAAACGTCACTTTCAACATTATTATGGAGTCGAGTCATTGATGCAACATTCCACACGAGTTTTATCAATACAATGTAATTAAAGCAATCAAACAATTATGATGCTTACAATCAGTGTAGATGGGGAAAAACGATTTGCTGGTTATTACGGAATTGAAGAGCCGACCGCGTGGGGACTCCTTGAACCGAGCAAAATGTTGAACCTCACACAGATGCACTGCAAGAAGGGAGTGCTTTGAATTCGAGAGATCAATCTGTAGTACTCCGGCCTAAACCAAGACAATGGTTGTTCCAGAGTAAATTCGGTCACAAGAGAGGATGGGTTGATCTATAGGAGGGAAGCTGAGAAATGTGTGAGATCAATGGTGATCTAAGATAGTAAGTGTTTTGTAAATTCAGCGTGAAAATACTCTGAATGATTGAAATTTTTCTGATTGTGAGTGATTTCTGTGTGTTCGTGTAGACGAGATCGTCTGTATGAACTTTGATGAGAAATTGCTCGTTTAGGCGAAAGTTGCTTGAATCTTCGAATTATTCGAATCTTGTTCAAGGTTTTTCGATGTTCTTCGATGATGTTGTTTCAATCAAGATTCAGAGATATTTTATAGTGACGGAATTGAAAACACCATGATCCCATGAAGTGTGACAGTTGATGGAATCAGAGAGTGGGAAAGTGGGAAATCATGTTGAACCAATTACTCATCGTGCGAAGACTTGGTTAATTTTCCATCCACTACTTCTAATGATTCCTCCAACTGATTACACGACTTGCTCACATTCTCATCGTGGGTGAACACACGTGCCGTAGACCACCAGACCAAAACCCTAGTTAATATCCCCCCATTGTGACACGATTGAAATCTCGTGATAGTGGAGTCAGTTGCTGACTTTGCGGGACGATGAGTCCATGTAGTGCTGAGTTGAACACGTTGTAGCAAATGTTCCGAAACTCATGAATTAAATGTATGTCTGCTGAGACGAGGTACCATAACCTAAAACGAGCAAACTGTGTTGCTGAAATGTCGAATATTGATAGTTGAACCAATATTCTTTGATTCGAGCAAATATTGCTAGCCTGAGTGAATATTGCCGGTTCGAGCAAATATTGCCAGTTTGGGCAAGCATTGCTCCTTTGATGAATTTATTGGTAGCAGAACCGAATAAAATAATAATTTAATTTCTTATCTCTTCGAGTCGATCAAAATAAATAAGAATGTTGATCATGGGATCAACATAAAATTATTAAAGTGTTTGAATCTGCTCAGAATCACGTTTCTGCAGAGCTCTGGATTCAAAACCCTAATTTCACCGAAATGATGATTTATTGCAAATCAACACGGGACCGGCTACATGAGACCGGATACATGGGACAGGCTACATGGGATGACGGGTTCACCATGTAATTCCCAGATGCTAGAATGAGCAGAAAAATACCAAAGTCTCTTGAGGACCAGTTGGTGATATAATGATTAAATGCTGGTTTAATCACTTACTGAAATAATGCTCGTGTGAGCGACAAATAATAAAACCTGGTATTATGAAAATGTGAAGGACCAACCAAGAGGTCATGAGACCGGCTCCTGGTGCGTGCGGGACCTAGTGGATGGTCGTTTGAGCAAACTTCCAATAGTTTGGAAAGAGTTTGAACCTAATATGAGCAGTTGAGAAAATTAGGTTAAAGTCAGCAAAACATGCGGGATCAGCTGTTTGCAAGCCTCGGGGTCACCCTTGGTCGGTCAAGGGGATGTGCCCGTGTCACCACAATGTTCGTGTTTGATCCACGAGAATTTTGATATTTTTTCGGGTGCACGTTTGAGCAACATTTGGAGAAAATATGCAAAATCCATGGTTTTTTGAAACAGAGAACAACACATGAGATGAGGGAAAATAAATAAAACAAGGAATTACAAGGTGCGGTACCGACCACAGCTAGGGCATTGCCGGCTGGCTGACACGCGGTCCCGCGTGCTTTTCCCTGTTTCATGTGATTTTATGTATTTTTATGATTTTAAGGGAATTTTACATGAAATCAAAGGGATTTATTGAAAATCAATATTTTGCTAAAATCAGGGAGTTTTCATGAAATCATGTAACAAAATACCAAATAATAACAAAACAAGAGGTACGTGGGACCGGCTGAAACCCTAATTAACGCCCTTTAGTAGAATTGACGTAAACTTGTCATACGAACTCGGATTGTGATGGTCCGCCCCTCCATTCCGTACGAAAAAGAATTTCCTATCTCCCAGCGTGGGAATATTTAGGTTTTAAGCTCGTTCGGGAGGTGAAAACATCCCAAGAGTAAAATTCAGGAAGATTTCAAGGGATCAGTCCCATAATATTTTTTTCTAATTTTATCATGTTTGGTAAAATCATGTGAAAAACATACATGAAATTAGGTAATTTTAGGAAAATTCATGAAATCAAGGGAATTTTCATAATTTGAGGAGAAATAATAAAATAATGGGGAAGTGAGGTGTGGACCGGCCACGGCCAGGGCATGACCGGCTGGTGGTCTCATCTCACCTTTTCCTAATTTTATTATTTTTTGATAAAATCATGTGACTTAGGTAAAAATACATGAAATTAGGTAGTTTTCATGATTTTAGAGAAAATTCATAAGAAATCAGGGAATTTTCATAATTCAAGAGAAATAATAAAATAATGAGGACATGAGGTGTGTGAGACCGGCCATGGCGAGGCATGACCACCGGCGCGGTCCCATGTCACCTTTCCCTAATTTTATTATTTTTTGATAAAATCACGTGGTTTAGATAATTTCTTTGAAATAAAGAAAATTGCTCGAACGAGAGGATTTCATGAGATCGGGGAAAATAGCAAAATATGATAACATAAAATTGGGCACGTGGATTTGGTCACGGCATGGTTGGCCATTTGGTGAACCCAGTCCCCTGGTGCTTTTGCTAATATTTTATTATTATTATTTTTCCTCCTATTTTGCATAGGTTCCTCGTTCGTTCATGCTGGTCTGTGCATTATTTGCTAATTACACTTGCACCATTTTCATCAGGGCTTATTCGATGCTCAGATGCATGTTTCGTCGGATATTTATCACTAACCCGTGGCATTCTGCTGGGAAGAACCATGAATTGAAGTGACGAAATATAACAAAGAATCGTAAAATATTGTTGGATATTCAGACGATGGTTCGTAGAGTATTGTTGGATATTCAGACGGTGGTTCGTAGAATATTGCTGAATATTCAGACGATGGTTCGTAGAATATTGCTGGATATTCAGACGATCTCAGATAATTAATTGATGACTCTAGAAGGGCTTCCTGTATAAGAGCAATAACCATCTGAGGGTTTGAGCAATATGAACTTGCTGGAGTGTCATATTCCTTTTTGCATAGTCGGGGAGAACCGGTCGCATCCCAAAGATATTGTCTCCCAATCTTTCGATTCTATACAATATGAGATATGCCATGGTCTTAGCTGGGAGACTGCATATCTGCATCTTATTTGAGAGACTTTCTTCATCAAAGGGTTATGAGATGTGCCGTGGTCTCAGCTGGGAGACTGCACATCTACATATTCTCTGAGAGACTTTCTCCATCAGAGGGTTATGAGATGTGCCGTGGTCTCAGCTGGGAGACTGCACATCTGCATCTTCTCTGAGAGACTTTCTCTATCAGAGGTGGCATGAGCTTTCATGCATAGAGACATGAGTCTCGATACTTATCCGATTTCCGGATCCGGAGTAATTACTGAAATTGCTCAGTATTCATGAGATATGTTGTGGCCTCAGCTAAGAGCCTACACATCTTCATGTACTCTGAGAGACAGCCTTCTCAGTCAGAGATTTGTGGCATGAGCTTTCATGATTTAACCGAGAGACACGAGCCTCGATATTCATTCGATTACCGAATCTGGAGTACAGTTTTACAACTCTACCCTTTGTCGAAAATCCACCATCTACATTAAGTCCCCTGCTTAGTGAGGAACAGTCATGTTCCTCAGTCAGCATTGAATGGTGATTTTCCTAGTATAAATTGAACTTAGTTATAAGATGCGATGTTACCAGATTTCGACTGAATGAGAAAACCACGGTTTGAGAGGAAACCCCAGTGACATAATAGAGCATCATCCAGTGAACATAAATTCACGTAGAACCGCTGATTCGATGGTGGAACCACGGTTGGCTTAGGAATTACGGGCCGGGCCCAAAAAAGGAAATCCTTAAGGAATTAGGTTTTGGAAATAAAATTAGGTATAAAAGGAATTAATCTTTTTTTTTATCTTCCACACGTCCACCACCATCTTCCTCTTCCTCACCTCACGTCCAAGCTTCAGCAGGAGAAAGCAGGTGAAGTTCGCCGGAATTCCACCGTCGGCGCCGTCTGTTCGATCGTCCAGCCACGTCCAGGTAAAAAAAAAAAATTCATATATGTGCAACCATGACATATAATGTGGGATATGATAACATGTGTAATCCATATGGATTTGTTCTTATTAAATAAATTCTTGAAAATTTACGAGAATAAGTTACACTAATTATTGTTCTTTGGTAAAATCAAGACGCGGGTCATGAGTAACCTCCGAAATTAGACAATTTATTTATGATGAAACAATGTCTTGTTATAAACTTCAAAGTTCAGTTGTGTGTATGTTCATATTATGAAAATTATGTCTATGATTTTATGAGAAAATCATTTTTATGAACTAATGAAGTTTCGTTCGTTACTGCAGGTTTCAAGAAACGAACTAATTTCGTGTGGTAATTCTCACGGGCGCAATCACTGTTGTTTAGTGAAATTGAAAGAGGTAAAAGTTAAGAATTACCATTTTAATGATGAAATGATCATGTTGATAATTCCGTGTTCCTGGTTTTTAGAAAAATGCCGACTTCCAGCAGTTCTTCCGACGAAGCATCCAAAGCTTCTGTAGCTAAATCGAGAGCCAAGGAAACTTGCAATGAAGGAGAAAAACCTAGCATCCCTTTGAATGAACGAAAGGTCTCCCTTGCTGAACTCAGGAAAAGGAAAGCTGAAGAGGATGCGAAACAAGCCCGTCGCCGTGACAAGGATAGAGTCCGGCGCAAATTGCAAAGAGTTGAAGAGAAACATCAATTCTTGGATGGGCGACCTGCTGACTCTGATACTGATGATTCTGAAGAAGACATATGGGAGGTACCACATCATAAGATTTGGCCTGATCGATGTGAAAAAAGGTACCAGAGATCCATGAAGCAAATTGGTCCTGAGTCCGAAGAAGATTCTGATTCGGATGATGATGATTTTTATGGTCGTCCAGCCGTCCGCAACAGTTCTGACAGTGACTCTGAAGATAAGGATTCTGATAAAGACTCATAGAAGGACAGTGATGATGAATCTGATGAGTAGCTTTACTTTTGATCCTCTTCTCTCTTTTAATATTTGAATAATTTCAATTTCGTAGAAGATGTCTTCATTCAAACAATCTTATTGAAGTAGTTAGATTTTCCTTCTGAATGTGAGATTTTATTAATGTCAATTCTTCTTGGTTGAATCAAACAACTTCCATACCGAACCCATTGTAATCTCCCTTAACTCTTGTAATTCTTCATTTCATGGAAATACCCAACTATAACCGTATAGCACGTGAGGTCATGCGCCTTGCTGATCATGACTGACTCCGGTCAGTCTCCAGTGTACCAATTTCACTCCGCATCTTCAGTTTGACATCATTCAAGATCTAGGGTTTCAGAAAAACTCGCAACTGATTCAGATATAAGTGTCTGACGTATCTTGTATATATTTTCAATATTTAGGGTTTATCACTTGCGCAATTAATTCTTCCTTATTTAAGTTATCAGAAGAAATTTTGAATCTACATACCTCTTATGCCATGTATAGTGATAATACCTCTTCTCAGAATGGACTTCAGTCGGAGCATGGAGTAGCAACACCCATCTTGGTAAGTTATTCGTCTTTTCTGACTTTGCTTGATCGAGGTTATTGACTGTAGGGAATCGATTTTGATGCAGAATGATTAGAAAAATTCTTCTTCTCACAACCCAAGACCTAAGCGGACTATCAGAACCCTCGCCCGGTACAGGTCGGCTCATGATGAGGCTGGATTATCTGTAAGTAATTCTATAACTTCTTGAAGTTTCATTACTTCTGATTTGGAGAAACTAAATATTTCCCATCCCATCGCAGGCATATGTTCGCGTCATTGTTGATGCCAGGAGGAGAATGAGTGGAAAGTCCATGACCGTGGTTGAGGTTGAAGATAGTAGCAATCAGGCATGTGAAGGCTCTTCGGAATCTGTGGAGATGGAAGCTAGTGTTCAGGCTCGTGAATACCCGACGGCTGGACTTTTATTTGAATCTCCTTTGATCAATACTTTCCCAGATAATGAAGCGGTTGGAGGATTTGTCATTCCCAAGTGTCGTGCGCCTCTATATACTAAGATCTGGAAGAAGTACCGACATATTGCTACTATGGAAGTATGGAAAAGTTTCTCTCCAACTCTCCTAACCACAGTTGCAGGGTTGCTGCCGATCATTGAAGAGATTAACCAAATGCACTTGCGGGACGTCAAGAATCAAGAACTGCACAGGTGGGATGAAATGATTTCCAACTGTGAGATATTGCGATTCAATAAAGGATGGCTCCGTCGTCGACTTGAGATAATCAAGATTCATAAGGCGGCAGAGGCTCCTGATGCAATTTCCATGACTACCGCTTTATTGGAGGATGAGAAGATTTTAGCCTTGGAATCGGCAAGGGTTGAGAAAGCTGTTGAGGATTTGAGGGCAAAGACTAGGATTTTTCAGAAGAAACTTGACAGAGTTTCTTATAGGGATTATCCATTACTGGATGGTTTTCTCTGAGTAATCAGGATAATTGAGAAGTAGGTTTCTGATAAGGCGGAATAGTCTAGAAATTTGCTCAATTGATGAGTGTTAGGTGAACAAACGAGACCTTTGCATGCTCTTTGAAGAAAATAAATTACATTTGAGATGTATTTGAATGAAAGATTAATTATCTGCTGCTGATCAAGCATAATAGGATTTGAGCCATTTACCGTTGATAATGTTCCCTTCTTTTCCTCCATTGATTGCTAAAATTTTGTAGTATCCGCTAGACACTGCCTTGGTGATAACATACAGCCCTTCCCATTTAGGAGAGAATTTGGGAGCGGACATATCTTGTTGAATGTGCTTCGCCATATTTAATACCAAATCTCCTACGTGGAAAGTTTGAGGTTTTACCATTTTGTTTTAGGCTCAGGATATCCCCTGTTTGTACGCCTCTACATATCTTTCTACCTGGGTTCTCCTTTATTCGAGCATGTCTAGTTCAACAACTCTTGACTTGGACACTTCAGCTTCATTCCATTGTATTCATTTCATTCTTTGCAATTCTTCTTTGAAGGAACTTTTATCTCGGCCGGGAGTATAGCATCGGACCCATAGACGAGCGAATAGGGTGACGTTCTGATTGAACTCCTTGGTGCAGTTATGTAATCCCACAAGGCTATGGGTAGTTGCTCATGCCACGACCTTGGATTATCATGAATCATTCGACTGACAATTCGGATCAAAGTTTTGTTGGTGCTCTTCGCTTGTCCATTCCCTTGGGGATAATATGGTTTAGAGAAGATTTGTTTCATATTCCTTGAGTAATTTCTCAACATCCTTATTGGCGAAAGTAGTCCCATTATCTGTGATGATATGTTTAGGAACGTCGAATCTACATATAATGTGTTCCTTGATGAAGGATGCAACAGTTACTCCCTTAGTACTTCTAAGCGGGATTGCTTCAACCCACTTGGTGAAGTACTCAGTAGCTGTGATGATGTATTCATGCTTCTTTGAGGATGATGGATTGATCTTTCCAATGATATCAAGTCCCCAGCTATAGAAAGGCCATGGACTATTCACAGACTGTAGCGGAAAACATGGGGTATGAATAAGATTACCGTGAACCTAGCACCGGTGACACTTCTGAACATAGGCGGCTGCATCTTCCTCCATAGTCGGCCAATAATATTTCTCATGAATCTGGATAAACAACTTATTCTTCCCTTGATGTTCTCCTTCATTCGTTTCCTTTAGAACCATCAGAACTTTATCTCCGGCTAAACATCTCAACAAATCTCCCCCGAAAATCTTGCGGTATAAGATTCCATCAAGGAAGACAAATCTCTTAGCCCTTTATATAAGCTTGATTGCATCTTTCTTTTCCGGAGGGAACTTGTTGTCTCGAAGGTATTCGATGTAAGGTTGTCTCCAGTCCCTGGTATGATGGAGTGTAGGACTTCCAAATGGTGAGGCGGCGTCTGACATTCAGAACAAGCTCCTTGTAGATCTCTCGATTGAGTTTCCATGGAGGGCCAGTAATATCCAAGCCTTTGAAGTCTTCTGTAAAGTGTGATTGCTAGAGTCTACTCACATACTTCTTGATGTACGCTTTCGATTTTTTCTCTGGCTTCTTCATCTCTAAGGTATCGTGATAGTGAAGCATCGGGGTCACGATGATACAACGCTCCATGAAGTAGGAAGAAGTTCTTCAATTCTTTGAGGCTGACTGTTCCTTCTGTAATGGAGCTTCTTAGATCCCGAATAATAGGCGATCTCCAATCACTTGTTGGAGTAGATTCAGTTTGATTAAGCCACGTGTATGATACAGCTCGTCTCTGCACTATGATGGCTTTCTCTGACCCTTCGAATTGTAACTTGGAGGCAAGAGTTGCTAAACAATCATCATGTTTGTTGTTGGTCCGGCCGGTATGGATGATGGTCGCATCGGCAAAGTGAGTCAGGAGTCGTTGTGCTTCAGCCCTGAACGGAGCAAGCGTTATCTCCTTGAGAGAATATATCCCATTCATTTGATTTACCATCAGCTTAGAATATCCTCTGATCTCCAAATGCATTTCTCCTGCCTGTTTGGCTAAGGATAACCCTAGAAAGAAAGCCTCATATTCTGCTGAATTATTTGTACAGTGGAAATCTAACTTGAATGAATGTGAGAATACTTCCCCTGATGGCGAGACCAAGACTATGCCCGCTCCTCCAGTGTCATTTATAGGAGTGGCAGATCCGTCAAAATACAACAACCATGTTTCTTCTTTGACAGCTGAGATTTCGGGAAATTCTCCTGGTACATCATCTTGCCGTGATGTGGAATCTTCTCCTGGAAAGGCAGCCAGCAAATCTTCCACTGCTTGACCCTTGATTGATTTGGGGGAGACACATACTATTTCGAATTCTTACATCTGCAACAGCCATTTGGCAGGTCTTCCCATCAGGGCGGGCTTTGAGAGTAGAAATTTTATGGGATCATCTTTGGATACAATCACAACCCTGTTGGATAGCAAATAATTTCTGAATCTCTGTATCGCATGAGCTAACGCCATGCATGTTCTTTCAGCTTTCGGGTATCTGAATTGATCATCTTTCATGGTTCGGCTGTAATAATAAATTGGATGTTCAACGCCTTCTTCGTCTTCTTGAGCTAGCAGTGATCCTATAGCGATGTCACTGGAGGCTGTGTACAGTATCAACGGTCGTCCTTGCACTGGAGACCTCATGACTGCAGGTGATAAAAGTATTTGTTGCATCTTTTGAAATGCTTCCAGTTGAACTGTAAGTACTGAATATCGCAAGATAATAGTTCACGAGTATCAGGAGAAAAGAGTTATAAAATGATACGATGATAGAAGAAGCGCGGAGAAATATGAAGTTTTGCGAGGATGGAGTAATTGTGCGAGCATGAGTTGCGATACTTCGTAACTCATGAACAATTAATATAAATTTTACTATAAATAGGAGTTCAAATGTAAAATTCGAGAGGTTCTTTTAGTGAGTGTTAGAAAATATTTGAGGAAAGAGAATAGAGAAAGTTGTAACTATTCTAATTCCATTTAGATACTTCTTTGTGATCAATTGAGAACATTAATAAGAAAAATTTTATTCATCATCAAGAACTTCTTGAGTTTTTACTAATTCTATTGAGGGTGTAGTTGTAGGTTATTCTGCAACTATATAATTGGCGCTAGAAACAGGGAATGAACCTGTGGTACCCTAAATTTGAGGGAATTGTGGAAAGTTTGAAGAATCAAATGAAGTCAGTAGATGGAGATGGCAAAAAATAAGAATGTAATATGATTACAGAGACAATGATTGAGGAATTTCATAGTAATATGAAGGGAAAAATATACAAGCGAGATTGTAGAGGAAGAAAGATCATGGAGGAAGAAAAGATGACAACTGTAGAAGAATGAGAAAAGCAGAAAATCACATTTTCAGTAGCAGAAATTCCAAATGAAGACTTGAACCACACTTCACCATTGGTGATCACATTGCCAATCATGCTAGAAGATAAGAAAGCTGAAGAAAAATGGAAATTAAACCGAATTTTGGTTGATACAGGGAGTTCTGTTAATATTATATTCTATCATGCACTTAAGGGGATGGGAATTAGAGATGAGGAAATCATAAATTCAAAGTGTATTATTCATGGATTAGGGAAATCTACAACAAAATCTAAAGGACAAATCGTGCTGCGGGTATTACTAGGAGAAATCGAAATGCATGTAATCTTGTGTGTGATAGATATGGAATCTCCATATAACATGCTGATAGGAAGGCCATGGATTCATGTGATCAAAGTTGTTGCTTCAACATTACATCAAAAAATAAAATTTCCTACACCAAATGGAATTCAAGAAATAAAAGGAGATCTTGATAGTGAAAATTTTTGTTATCAAATTGAAGTAACACAATGCGGAGGAAGAGCAAGAAAGAAAAAACTTCGTAGGAAACTTGCGAAGGAAACAAGAAAAGAAGAAGAATTCCGAGTGTATACAATAAGAGTAAAGGAAGTGAGAGGTATACCAAATGAAATTCCAGAAAAAGAAGGGGAACCAGCAAAAATAATTAAAGAACCAACACCTATGGGGGAGCAAAGTCCAAGCTATGTTGCAGCTGAACCAACCAAAGAAATAAATATTGGAAGTAAAGAAGAGCCTTTATTCTTACGAATTGGAACTAAGATGGATGAAGAAGAAGAAAAAAGGACTACCGATCTTTTGCGAGAATATAAAGATATCTTCGCAGAAGTATAGATGAGATACCAGGAATTGATCCATCAGTGGCATGTCATAGATTGAATATAGATAAAAATGTAAGACCATTCAAACAAAGAATAAGGAAGATATCACAAAATTATCATGTACAGATAGAAGAAGAATTACAAAAGATGTTGGATGCAGGGATTATAAGGGAAGCAAAATATCCAGAATGGATTGTGAATATGGTCATTGTTTCGAAAAAGAATAAAGGAATAAGAATTTGCATAGATTTCACTGATCTAAACAAGGCATGTCCCAAAGATAGTTTTCCATTACCAGATATACCACAAATAGTGGAATCAATTGCACGAGTCATGATAGAGTCACTTCACTTCATGGATATAAAGGGTATAATCAAATATCACTCGCAGAAGAAGATCAAGAACATACTGCCTTTTTTGCTCCAAGGGGTTTGTATTGTTATGTGAAGATGCCATTTGGTTTGCGGAATGCGGGTGCTACATATCAACGTATGGTTGAAAAAGTGTTCGTTAAGTGGATACATAAAACTTTGGAGGTATATGTAGATGATATGTTGATAAAAAGCAAGGAAGCTAAAGACCATGTGCAAGATTTGAAGGAAATATTTGAGCAAATGAGAAAGTTCAACATCAAATTAAATCCAGAGAAATGTATAATTGGGGTTTCATCTGGAAATTTCTTGGGATACATAGTATCGAAGGAGGGAATACAAGTTGATCCAGAAAAATCCAAGCAGTTCGTGACATGCCAACACCTGCAACGGTAAAAGAAGTACAAAAACTAAATGGACTCTTGGCTTCACTTGGGAGATTTATTTCGCGAATGTCAGATAAGTGCAAGCATTTTTTTCAACATACTTAAGAAGGGAGAAAAATTCAAATGGACTGATGAATGTGAAAAATCTTTTCAAGGAATCAAAGAATACCTCGCAAATACATCTATACTACAGAAACCAGAGAAAAACGAAGAATTATTGGTATACCTTGCAACAACTCCATATGCTCTAAGTGCAGTTCTGTTACGAGCAGACGCAGGAGTAGAAAGGCCCATTTACTACATTAGTAAAACCTTTAATGCATCAGAAAAGAACTATTCTAAAATGGAGAAGTTAATCTTAGCCTTGGTTTATGCATCATTCAAGTTGCGAATATACTTTCAAGCACATGTAATAAAAGTGGTAACCAAAGTCCCAATTGAATCAGTCATGAAGAACACAAAAAGGTCAGGAAGAATAGAAAGGTGGAATGCACAAGTAAACCATTACAAGATAAAATACAAAGTGTTGTCATCGCAAAAATCACAAGTTGTCGCAGATTTTTTGGCAGAATTTCCTTTGGAAGAAGATGAAGCAGTAGAGGAAATGATGGATGTTGAAGAAGAATTTGGAAATCCAAAAGACTTGTTAACAGAGCCTGATAGATGGGAAATTAGGTGGATGGATCATCCAATAGTGAGGTAAATGGGATTGAGTCGTGTTGATTTCACCGGAAGGAGAAAGAACAAAGATTCTCATTCGGACTAGAATTTGCATCCACGAACAACGAAACAGATACGAAGTCAGTAGTGCATGCATTAAAGATCGCAATGGAAAAGAAGCTTGAAAGTATAAGGATAACAAGTGATTCAAAATTAGTGATTTGTCAAATTAAAGGGGAATATACCACAAATGAATCTTCTTTGAAGAAATACAAGAAACTCGTTGAGGAATTATCTGCGAAGATACCAAAATTAAAATGGAGACATATATCAAGAAAATATAACCGTCTCGCAGATGCTTTTGCATTTATTCCAAGCATGATGACAAATCAAAATACAAGAAATATCCAAATACAAACAATTCAAAACCCATCAGTGGACAAAGAGAAAGAAATTGAAGAAGCTGTTGCGATGGAAGTAGAAAGAGAATTATCAAACAACATCGCAGATTGGAGAAAATAAATTCATGAATACCTCGCAACAGGAGAAACATCCAGGAACAGACTAGAAGCACATAAACTAAAGAGTCGTGCAACAAACTATGAGTTGCGAGAAGGAATTTTATACATGAAATCTTTTAGTGGACCACCTCTCAGGTGCTTAACTCGCGAAGAAGGAGAAAAGATATTGAAGATGTTACATGGAGGAGAAGCTGGCAATCATAGTGGGGGAAGATCTCTAGCATATAGAGAAAAGATACAAGGATATTACTGGCCTTATATGCATACAGACGCAAAATTGTTCGTACGAAGATGCAAGGAATGCCAACGACATGGTAAAAGAATTCATGCACCAGGGGCTACATTAACTTCTTCAACAAGCTACTGGCCTTTTGGTAAATGGGGATTGGATATTGTTGGACCATTTATACCTGGATATGGACAAAGGCGATACTTGATAGTTTCAACAGATTATTTCACGAAGCTTCCTTGAAGTAAAAGCGAAGACAAAGATATTCGTGATAAAGATGTTTTTACGTTTATATTTGAGAACCTCATTTGCGGTGTACGGGGTTCCAGCGCAACTAGTATCGATAATGGGAAACAATTTGAGGGGAGAATATAGAGATGTTACTCGGTGCTTTTAGAATAAAATGTGGGAAGTCAACCCCGTTATATCCACAAGCTAATGGACAAGCTGAAGCAACAAATAAAACAATCGCAGATACAATCAAAAAGAAATTAGAAGGACATCTCAAAGGGTGGTGTGAGCAAGTACCTAGCGCAGTTTGGGCATACAATACAACTAGAAGAGAAGCAATTGGAATGTCTCCTTATTGTCTAACATATGGAGTAGAAGCAGTATTACCCACAGAGGTTATAATTCCAACAACAAAGAAAGAAGCTTGGGAAAGAAATTTAAGTGCGGGAGTAATATTACGAGAATTGGATGATTTGGAAGAAAAAGAGAAAAGGTGTTGCACCATATGAGGATTTATCAAGAACGATTAGCTCGAGAATACAACAAGAGAGTCATTGAACGTGAATATAAACCAGGTGATTTGGTCATGCGAGAAACACCTCGATATCAAAAAGAAAATGGAGGGAAATTAGCACCAAAATGGGATGGACCATATGTTATTAAAGAAGTTGTAGGAAGCGGAGCTTATCGGTGATGGATCCAGAAGGGAGAGACATGGGTTTGAGGCTCGGTAGACCTTGGAACAGACTATATTTGAAAAGGTATTACCCATAAAACTCATGAAAAAATTTACGAATATTGTTTGCTCGCAGGAAATTGGGAAAAGTCACGAATTTTCAAAATTTATATTCCAATTAAAATTTCATTAATTTGCGAATAAAAGACCGCAACTGCGGATCAGCCTCCAAAAAGAAAGAGAGCCGCATAAAATTTTATACAGGCAAAACCTTTTAGCGTACACCCTAGTTCGCGAAGCTATAATTAGTAAGAGGCAAAGTCCTAAAGTACGTCATTTAAGGGGGTACCTATAACGTGGCTAAGGGTAACCGGAACACCACCAAGGGCCCTTAGTACATGGTAAAAATTTTGGGGTACAACCCAATAATGTGGTACCTATCCGGGTTAGACACCTTGGATTCTCACCTAATCTAACGACATTACGCAATATAAAATGCGGTGTAAGAAGATTTAGGCTGGGCGACTAAGGCATACTGTCTTTCCCAAGAAGTGCAGAAAACGATCAAGGCGCCGAGGTACACGGTTGAGTCAAGAGTGCCAGGTGAGGTTGAACCACATCTTCCATTTTTGACAAGTCTTGGCAAATGATGCACTTGGCCCAAAGATACCCCATAGGGTGCAACCTCGTAACTATAAGCCCTATAGGCAAAAAGGATAAGAGGTTGCGATCAAAAGTCAAGTTGTTGGCAGAACCGGATGGGAAGAGCTAACCTTGTATGGTCGATGTACGCTTCCTTGAAGGGGCAATCAGGGGGAAGATAAAGGGCATCACCCTCCATTAGGGAGCTGATAAGTGCTATAAGACGCAAATGTCATGAGGATTCTTGTTTGCGAAAACATAAAGGCTTGTCATATTTGTGCAACAAATGAAGTTCTGCGAAAAAAAAAAAAAAAAAAAAAAAAAGAGAAAGAAAGAAAGAAAAGAATAAAGAACTCGCAGAACATAATAAAGTTAAGATGAGATCAATGGGTCGCTACATGAAAGTGTAGAGACGTCCTGCGATTTCATCGCAAGACGGAAATGTCATGGGGCTTCATGTTCGCAAGAATATTTAGGCCTGTCATATTGTCGCAACAATTCCTGAAGAGGTTAAAATACTATACAATTAAGTTAAGATGAGATCAATGGGTTTTTGCATGAAAGTGTAAGAACGTCCTGCGATTTCATCGCACGACGATAATGTCACGAGGTTGTATGTTCGCAAGAATGTTCAGACTTGTCATATTATCGCAAATAATCAATACAAAAGAGGTGGAAAAATAAGACCTTTACTTAAGAAGGCATGATAAGACCACAGAAATAATGAAATTTATTACATCAATATCATTGAAGAAATTTTACAAGAATATACATCAAGATATTTTGAAGAGAAGATAGCTCTGGCAATATCATTGAAGAATTTTACGAGAAGTCCTAGGAAAAAAGGACAACATTATTGAAGAATTTTAATGAAGACTTAACAAAAGATGCGATTTTGATAGCAATCAAATACAGATAAGTTTATATTCGTAAAAGTTTACGAGAATTACTTACTTCTTATACTTTTCCATATATTGAATATTTCACAAAAAGATTGAATACTTCTTATAATTCTTCAAGAATATCTCATATTAATTATACTTCTTTAATGGATATTTCATTTGGTGAAAGTTAAATAATCATTATACTTCGATCGAATACTTCTTATATTTCTTCATTTGATGAATTGAATACTTCTAATACTTTTTATATCTCTTCATTTGGGGGATCGAGTACTTCTAATACGAAAAAGGGAATTGTGTATTTCTAATAATTCATTTGGTAGATTGAATACTTCTAATACTTCTTATATCTCTTCATTTGATGGATTTGGTACTTCTAATACTTCTACAAAGGTTGAAACTTCGCAAGATAAACTGAGGCAGATATTTTAATACTTCAAACAATGTTTAATCATTTAAAGAGAAATAATAAGGGGAAAAGGATATACTAAGCTTTATCTGTGAGTTATATATTATTTCTCTTCACATGATCAAAAAGGGCAAATTTAGTCAAAGTAAGGTTAAATTATCTTCGCAAAATATCAAAAAGAAAGGATAGATCATCTTCGTAAAATATCAAATGTACTTCTCAAAAAATAGAATTGTTCGCAAAAAAGGAAACCAACGGTAATAAAGGGAAGGAATTCAGAAGAAAGAAAGAAAGGAGAGCCAATGATAAATTGAAAAAGGAATATTATCATGCTTCATCAACACTCTGTGTTGGATCTTTAAGATCAGAGGAGTCATTAGCAGCCTTCGACTTTTGCGAGATATCATCCTTGGAAGAATATGCAGCAGGGACATCTCCTTAAGGAATAGATTCTTCCTCATCATCAAGATCTTCATCATCACTCTCATGATCGAAATCACTATCAGGCTCACGAGCAACTTCATCGTCAGATATCTTCAGAGGAGTAATCTTTACAGGAGGCAAGCCTCTTGATAAGAGAATGTTATTCGCAAAAACTTGAGCTTTCAGGTGACTTTCATGAAGTATAGCTTTTTGATGATTGGTATCTTCGATATCCTTGGAATAAGCAAGATAGTTGAATCTCCGAGTAGCACGATCACGAGAGTTGATTAAGCGGGTAGAAAGCAAGGCATTCTTCTTACGAAGCTCAGAACAGGAGGCTTCTAATCCAGCTTTTGCATTATGAAGGTGATTCTCAGATTCTGCAAATAAAACAAAGTTCAAAGAATAAAATTTGCGAATATAATGAAATTTAAAGACGCGTTCGAGAGGCAGTCAAATTTTAATGACTACCTTCTCTTTGCGAAGTAAGAGATTGAGTTAAAGATAGACAACAGTTCTTCATCTGATTCATCGCATTATCAAAACCATCACCAACTAATCCTTTAAGTCGAGATTGAAGCTTTTGATCTTTAGAAAGGAGAAAATTTTTATCCTTCGCAAATTTGGCATTAAGACTTTTTAATGATGAGTAATCTTCTTCAAGTTGATTCTTCTTAGCACACAAGACTATATTCTTATTAATAAGGGAATTCTTCTCAACAACAAAAGAATTTCTTTCAAAGATCTCAAGACTTCTTTAATTCCTCAAGTTCACCTTTCAACAAAGAAAGAAGATTTTCTTGATCGCAACATTTATTCTGAAGAGTCTTTAATTCTTGCGAAGAAACAATCATTGTATTCAAAAACGAACATTTCTCTTCTGATAAGGTTTTGTTCTCTTCTAATAAGGTTTCTATTCTCAAATTAGATTTGGTTAAAGAAGAAAAAAGTTGAGATATGTCATCATTCAAAAAATTTCGATCATATATTAATTGAGTATTCTCTTGAAAAAGAGCATCAGAGTTGTCAATAGCACACGAGTAAAGATCAGATAAATGGGAGAATTGGTTTGAGAGGCTTTCATGCTTGGTTCGATATTCTGTTGCATCTGATTCATGGTGGAGTACCAATCTTCTACATTTCTGGATGGATTCTATAAAGGGGAATGGGCTTTAATGGATGTTTCAAGCATAGGAAGAATATAAATAAATAAAAGAGAAAATATGAGGATAGTAATCATACCTTTCAGTTCATCATTTCTTTTGCGAAGAATCGCATGATCCGTAGAATTATTTCAAGATGATGATTTTCTTTACGAAGATCCTCGCATTTCGCTTGAGAAGCTTTCAAAGAATGGCGAAGTAATTCAATTTATTTTTCCAAGGATTGACGTGAAGAAGAAATGTCCGGATTGACGAAATTATTCAGAACTTCGCAAAATTCATATTGCGAAACGAACATTAGTAGATTTCGCAGTATTGGTCAAAACCCTCGGATAACATTCGGAAAGTTGAATAAATTCCATCTCGAATTTCTTGAGGAATAGGAGAAGAATTTGAAGGAATAAGAGCAAGCTGCAAATTGTCCGGAGAAATAGTACTCAAAGGATTTGGGGATAAGACAAAGTTTTCTAAAGAAGAAGTTGAAGGAATATTTTGCGAGGATTTTTTTCAATTGAAGAAGTTGAAGAAATATTTTGAGAAGGTTGGTCTTGAAGAAGTGTTGATAAATTGACATTGATAGGAGATTGAAAAGCGGTAATGGAGTAGAGGCAGAGTATTTGAAGAAGCATTTTCACGAGGAGGAGAGGAAAATTCCTTATCAACTTCGGGAAGGAAATCATCAATCGGAATTAATGGTGTGGGTTTAGTTATTCGAGATCTCTTGCTTGGATTTGGTTTTTCGTCAACTGCGAATCAAAACGTAGATTAAAAACGAGGCAACAATATATTGTTCGGGAAAGAAGACAGAGTATTTTAACTACCTTTTGATTCTCGAGATTTTCTTCTTCGTGGATTAAGGCTTGGATTCTTTAATTGAGATTTCATCCGAGAAGTTATTTTGCTGAAATTAACCAAAATCAGATAACAAATCATACAGAAATTAAAGAGGAGAACAAATGAAATACGCAAAGATAGAGGGAAATTACCTTGGAGAACTCATGAAGATACAGTAGAAGAAAAAATTGCAGAGAAAATAGTGATAGAGAGTATGAGTAGAAGATATAATTGCGGAAATAAGAAGAAGAAAAGAAAGAGAGTATGAAGGAGTTATATAAGGGAATAACTAAAAAAGAACGGTTACAAAAGACGTGTCAAAATTTCAAAAGACTGAGTAACGGTTATGTTCTCACGATCATTTTTTCTTCGTAGAATTGACATGAGAAGAGGCAAGATGTAAGTACTGAATATCGCAAGATAATAGTTCACGAGTATCAGGAGAAAAGAGTTATAAAATGATACGATGATAGAAGAAGCGCGGAGAAATATGAAGTTTTGCGAGGATGGAGTAATTGTGCGAGCATGAGTTGCGATACTATCAGTAACTCATGAACAATTTGTATAAATTTTACTATAAATAGGAGTTCAAATGTAAAATTCGAGAGGTTCTTTTAGTGAGTGTTAGAAAATATTTGAGGAAAGAGAATAGAGAAAGTTGTAACTATTCTAATTCCATTTAGATACTTCTTTGTGATCAATTGAGAACATTAATAAGAAAATTGTTATTCATCATCAAGAACTTCTTGAGTTTTTACTAATTCTATTGAGGGTGTAGTTGTAGGTTATTCTGCAACTACATGAACGTTCATCCAGGTAAAACTTACTTCTTTCTTCAGCAGAGGAGTGAACGAAGCGATAAGTTGAGACAATCCTGGTATGAAGCGTCTAATATAATTCACCTTACCCATGAAGCTCTGCAGTTCCTTCACAGTGCGCGGAGAATGCATGGTGGATATTAACTTTGCTTTGTCTGGATCGACTTTGATTCCTTCGGCAGTGACCAGGAATCCCAAGAACTTTCCGGAAGAAACCCCAAAAGCGCATTTTAGAGGGTTCATCTTTAGCTTGTATTCTCTGCATCTTTCGAAAACTTGTCTCAGAACTTCTAAGTGGGATGCTCGAGCTTTCGATTTCACCACGACATCATCGACATAATCTTCTACTTGCTTGTGCATCATATCATGGAATATGGCTGTCATGGCCCGTTGGTAGGTGACACCTGCGTTCTTCGGTCCAAAGGGCATCACAGTGTAATGAAAATTCTCAATGGGAGTACTGAACGCAGTCTTGGAAGCGTCATGTTCAAATATCTTGATCTGGTTGTACTTGATGTATCCATCCATGAACGAGAACATACCATGGTCGCTGGTTGCGTCAATAAGCATATCAATGTTGGGTAAAGGAAAATCATCCTTCGGGCAGCATTTGTTCAAGTTTCTGAAATCTACACAGCATCTGATTTGGCCATTTTTCTTTTTAACTGGAACAACATTAACCAACCATGTTGGGTGCTGAATAGGTTTGATGAATCCGGCTACCAGCAGTTTTTGAACTTCGATCTTGATTTGCTCTTCAACTTCATGCCTGAACTGTCTAGGTGGTTGCTTGACAGTTTTGGATCCTGGGATGATGTGCAAACGGTGAGTGACTAGCTTGTCATACAAACCAGGCATTTCCTCATACGTCCAGGCGAATATGTCTCGATACTCCTTCAGTAATTCCACCAGACCTGCACGTTCTTCTGGTGATAGTGCAGAACTGATCAAGATTGGTCTTGGGTCTTCCTCTGTGCCGATGTTAACTGTTTCAAATTCGTCAGTAGTAGAATCCGTGCCATCTTGAAACTGCTGTGGAGCTTCCTGAACTTCCTCCTCACGTTCATTCTGACACAATTCATCAGTGCGGGGAGACTCTTGATCAATCTCCCCTGTTAATTGCTAATCCTTGCGTCGCCGGTAAATGACCCTTCCTTCTGCATCATGAGTGGCCATAAAATTAGATCTCGGGATCGTGATTTTATCCTTTCGGCGTTTGGCTGGTGTAGTAGGTATTTTAACCGGTCCTTCTTCTGAAGGAGATGATGATGCATCTGTAGCAGATACTTCGATTGTCTTCCATCTTGGAAGTGGAGTAGTGTATATCTTCTTAGGAGGTTCAGGGATACTCCTCTGGGATTCAATGAACTCAGCATCATAGGCGAGAGTGTAAGGAGATAATGAAGCAGTTATGCAGACGATTTTATTTTTGAGCAAGGCCTTCATGCATTGGTGGTAAGTTGATGGAACCACCTTGTTGTCATGGATCCATGGTCGCCCAAGTATCATGTGATAGTCAGGTTCTTGCTCGATCACGTGAAACTTCACTTTCGACTGGATTGGGCCCACCTTCAAATCTATGTACGCATGTCCATATGTATGACTTTGGCTTCCTTCAAATCCTGTCATTAGAATGGGATGGAGAATGATTTTACCTTGCGGGAATCTGGCCATCCTAAGAGTCTTCATAGTAACAATGTTCGTGGAAGCACCGGTGTCTACGAGATCCCTCCTGAATTCGGTGCCTTTGATGAAACTAGTTACATATAGCGCCCGGTTGTGTCCTTCACCTGCCATGCTATATTATTCTCTAAAGGTGATATTGTCTATGGCATGTTTACATACCAAAGATATTTCTTCAATCGCTGGGGTTGGTGAAATTATCTGCACGTCAGATGATATCTGGCTGAGAGCAGCAAATGTGTATGTGCACTGATTCTTGGAGAAGTGTAGAAGTTTACATAAATTTTTAATCAGATTTGTAATCTCATGTTCCACCGGTTTCTCATACGTAGTGAATCTGTTGGTCTGATGAGGATCATCAGTCGGGATACTTGGAGGTTCCGCCATCTATGCTCCTAAAATCCTCATCACGTGTTCCGGATAAGTGAACAGGTTGTCGATTGCCCTCTTCAGCCGGTCCATGTTCCTTGACAAGTCTCCTTGTCTCCGTGCCAATTCAGCCAAGCTTAGGGTTTCTCCGTTGATTGATTCAATGGGTAAAAATGGAGTTGCAAGATATGATAATTCATTGTGATCAAAATTGTTCGAAGGAGTGTGAGGGTCATTACCGTTCGAGTGATTCTGATTGGGATCTGGAGCGATTGGGTTATTCCTAAGACCGACCATCCTTGTCAAATCATGAGACTGCAACCGAGATATTAATCTCCCACTATGGTTGCCAATCTGTAGATGGGGAAAAACGATTTGATGGTTTTTACGGAATTGAAGAGCCGACCGTGTGGGGACTCCTTGAACCGAGCGAAATGTTGAACCTCACAGATGCATTGCAAGAAGGGAGTGCTTTGAATTCGAGAGATCAATTTGTAGTACTCTGGCCTATACCAAGACAATGTCCGTTCTAGAGTAAATTCGGTCACAAGAGAGGATGGGTTGATCTGTAGGAGGGAAGCTGAGAAATGCGTGAGATCAATGGTGATCTGAGATAGTAGGTGTGTTGTAAATTCAGCATGAAAATGCTATGAATGATTGAAATTTGTCTGATTGAGAGTGATTTCTGTGAGTTCGTGTAGACGAGATCGTCTGTATGAACTTTGATGAGAAATTGCTCGTTTAGGCGAAAGTTTCTTGAATCTTCGAATTCTTCGAATCTTGTTCAAGGTTTTTAGATGTTCTTCGATGATGTTGTTTCAATCAGGATTCAGAGACATTTTATAGTGCCGGAATTGAAAACACCATGATCCCATGAAGTGTGACAGTTGATGGAATCAGAGAGTGGGAAAGTGGGAAATCATGTTAAACCAATTACTCATCGTGCGGAGACTTGGTTAATTTTCCATCCACTACTTCTAATGATTCCTCCAACTGATTACACGACTTTCTTACATTCTCATCGTGGGTGAACACACGTGCCGTAGACCGCCAGACCAAAACCCTAGTTAATATCCCCCCACTGTGACACGATTGAAATCTCGTGATAGTGGAGTCAGTTGCTGACTTTGCGGGACGATGAGTCCATGTAGTGCTGAGTTGAACACGTTGTGGCAAATGTTCCGAAACTCATGAATTAAATGTATGTCTGCTGAGACGAGGTACCATAACCTAAAACGAGCAAACTGTGTTGCTGAACTGTCGAATATTGATAGTTGAACCAATATTCTTTGATTCGAGCAAATATTGCTAGCCTGAGTGAATATTGCCGGTTCGAGCAAATATTGCCAGTTTGGGCAAGCATTGCTCCTTTGATGAATTTATTGGTAGCAGAACTGAATAAAATAATAATTTAATTTACTGTCTACTGAGTCGAGCAAAATAAATAAGAATGTTGATCATGGGATCAACATAAAATTATTAAAGTGTTTGAATCTGCTCAGAATCACGTTTCTGCAGATCTCAGGATTCAAAACCCTAATTTCACCGAAATGATGATTTATTGCAAATCAACACGGGACCGGCTACATAAGACCGGCTACATGGGATGACGGGTTCACCATGTAATGCCCAGATGCTCGAATGAGCCGAAAAATACCAAAGTCTCTTGAGGACCAGTTGGTGATATAATGATTAAATGCTGGTTTAATCACTTACTGAAATAATGCTCGTGTGAGCGACAAATAATAAAATGTGAAGGACCGACCAAGAGGTCATGAGACCGGCTCCTGGTGCGTGCGGGACCTAGTGGATGGTCGTTTGAGCAAACTTCCAATAGTTTGGAAAGAGTTTGAACCTAATATGAGAAGTTGAGCAAATTAGGTTAAAGTCAGTAAAACATGCGGGATCAGCTGTTTGCAAGCCTCAGGGTCACCCTTGGTCGGTCAAGGGGATGTGCCCGTGTCACCACAATGTTCGTGTTTCAGTCCTGAGAATTTTGATATTTTCTGGTGCACGTTTGAGCAACATTTGGAGAAAATATGAAAAATCCTTGGTTTTGCTGAAACCGGGAACAACACATGAGATGAGGGAAAATAAATAAAACAAGGAATTACAAGGTGCGGGACCGGCCACGGCTAGGGCATTGTCGGCCGGCTGACACGCGGTCCCGCGTGCTTTTCCCAGTTTCATGTGATTTTATGTATTTTTATGATTTTAAGGGAATTTTCATGAAATCAAAGGGATTTATTGAAAACCAATATTTTGCTGAAATCAGGGAGTTTCATGAAATCATGTAACAAAATACCAAATAATAACAAAACAAGAGGTACGTGGGACCGGCTGAAACCCTAATTAACGCCCTTTAGTAGAATTGACGTAAACTTGTCATACGGACTCGGATTGTGATGGTCCTCCCCTCCATTCCGTACGAAAAAGAATTTCATATCTCTCAACGCGGGAATATTTAGGTTTTAAGCTCGTTCGTGAGGTGAAAACATCCCAAGAGTAAAATTCAGGAAGATTTCAAGGGATCAGTCCCATAGTATTTTTTTCTAATTTTATCATGTTTGGTAAAATCATGTGATAAAAATACATGAAATTAGGTAATTTTAGAAAAATTCATGAAATCAAGGGAATTTTCATAATTTGAGGAGAAATAATAAAATAATGGGGAAGTGAGGTGTGGACCGGCCACGGCCAGGGCATGACCGGCCGGCTGGCGGTCTCATCTCACCTTTTCCTAATTTTATTATTTTTGATAAAATCATGTGACTTAGGTAAAAATACATGAAATTAGGTAGTTTTCATGATTTTAGAGAAAATTCATAAGAAATCGGGGAATTTTCATAATTCAAGAGAAATAATAAAATAATGAGGACATGAGGTGTGGGACCGGCCACGGCCAGGGCATGACCGGCCGGCCGGCGGTCCCATGTCACCTTTCCCTAATTTTATTATTTTTTGATAAAATCACGTGGTTTAGATAATTTCTTTGAAATAAAGAAAATTGCTCGAACGAGAGGATTTCATGAGATCAGGAAAATAGCAAAATATGATAACATAAAATTGGGCACGAGACTGGTCACGGCATGACTGGACGGCTGGTGAACCCATTCCCCTGGTGCTTTTGCTAATATTTTATTATTATTATTTTCCCTCCTATTTTTTATAGGTTCCTCGTTCGTTCATGCTGGTTTGTGCATTCTTTGCTAATTACACTTGCACCATTTTCATCAGGGCTTATTCGATGCTCAGATGCCTGTTTTGTCGGATATTTATCACTAACCCGTGGCATTCTGCTGGGAAGAACCACGAATTGAAGTGACGAAATATAACAAAGAATCGTAGAATATTGCTGGATATTCAGACGATGGTTCGTAGAATATTGTTGGATATTCAGACGGTGGTTCGTAGAATATTGCTGGATATTCAGATGATGGTTCGTAGAATATTGCTGGATATTCAGACGATCTCATATAATTAATTGATGACTCTAGAAGGGCTTCATGTATAAGAGCAATAATCATCAGAGGGTTTGCGCAATATGAACTTGCTGGAGTGTCATATTCCTTTTTGCATAGTCGGGGAGAACCGGTCGCATCCTGAAGACGTTGTCGCCCAATATTTCGATTCTATACAATATGAGATATGCCGTGGTCTCATCTGAGAGACTGCATATCTGCATCTTCTTTGAGAGACTTTCTCCATCAAAGGGTTATGAGATGTGTCGTGGTCTCAGCTGGGAGACTGCACATCTACATCTTCTCTGAGAGACTTTCTCCATCAGAGGGTTATGAGATGTGTCGTGGTCTCAGCTGGCAGACTGCACATCTGCATCTTCTCTGGGAGCCTTTCTCTATCCGAGGTGGCATGAGCTTTCATCCATAGAGACATGAGTCTCGATACTCATCCGATTGCCAGATCCGGAGTAATTACTGAAATTGCTCAGTATTCATGAGATATGTTGTGGCCTCAGCTAAGAGACTATACATCTTCATGTACTCTGAGAGACATCCTTCTCAGTCAGAGATTTGTGGCATGAGCTTTCATGCTTTAACCGAGAGACACGAGCCTCAATATTCATTAGATTTCCGAATCTGGAGTACAGTTTTACAACTCTACCCTTTGTCGAAAATCCACCATCTACAATCAGCATCTACAAAAATAGTAATCCTTAACTCTTACATGTTTACAATTTCACGAACTTAGTGATAACAGCGTAAAACCTCAAAAACTTGTTCGTTCTTTCAAACCTACAAAGCCGAACAAAAAACTTATTATTATTTAAAGTTAACATTATATTTTCATGAAACTATGAATAATTCACACAACCTTCCATGTGAATATTCGCTGATTTTTATGTGTACGTACACTATAAAATCGCCAAACTTGCACATACACTATGAATTCATCAACTCATATAAATATTGTTTGCTATCAACAGTTTTCATAAAACCAAAGCATGATTTATTTTCTCTTTTCAAAAAAAAAAAAACGTGAACAAGTCACGTAAATTAAAAAAAAATCGTGAGTTTAATAACTCACGTATATTAAAAAAAAAAACTTTTTGCTCAAAAGAGCATTCGTCTCCGAAACCAGAGTCTTTTCTATTTTTGTAAAATTCCATATGTTCCAAACAAAATTTTAAAGTTTACAAATGAACTTTATCATGAACTCCAGGTCTTTTCAAAATTTCCTTTAACCCTAAGGATTATTATTTACTACTTTTATTACGAATAATCCTACGTTATTAAAAGTATTTACAAAATTCATGCTTTGAAAATAAACTTGGGTTTTCATGAAACCTAATAAACAAAAGGGTTATTTGGTTTTTGGTACTTACATTTTTTCCAATGTTAGCGTTTGGTCTAACTTTTGTCCAACTTAGGGTTTGGTACTTGGAAATAACGCTGACCTTTGTTGACCCGTTAAATCTTGACTTCTGTTTAGTATTTATTTAAAAATAATAAATAAATTTTATTTAGCTAACAGCGTTATCACTAAATCAAAACTATTCACGTCTTTTGGGCATAAAAACAAACACCTAATACCCAAGCAAGAATGAAATATACGTTGTATCAATTTGTTGTCAACATAATGTTGCTGCCACCATCAGCACTTATAACATGAAATCCAGCCACCACTAATGTAATCACCACTGCAATATCCAATTCATCTTCTATTAGATCAATATAAGAGATTCCAGGGTTTTGAATGTGTGATGTTGGTGGTTCATTGAGATCGAGAAGAACAAGTAATTGAAGAGATGATGATGTTGTACCCAGTTCTTCCATTCCCACTGACTACTTAGACGCTTATCTCAATCAACTCCGTATGACCACCAGAACTCATACATTAATATCCACTGAACTACGACAACAAACCCTCTTCCATGGAATTTACAGATGAGATGACTATGCTGTGATATTTTTAGCTGCTTCCATGCTTCAATCCGCCTGCAAATTGAATCTACAGACAACCCATAAAAATGTTCAAGCATTCAAACACACTTCCATTACAAATTACAACCAATTTAACATGTTCACCTCTTGTAAACACCCATTATTTCCATGGAAACCATTCAATATCTTCACTGTTTTCTAATGCCACAACTTGCCCTGAATTTACAAATTTCTCGTTGGTTTGACATTAAAAAACTACAACAATTGATACCCCAAAATCACAAAAGAGCTACATTTCTTATTAGAACAAAGTTCCAAGCGAACAACATTACTATCTCAATTAAAATCAGAATAAAAAAAACGAAATTGAAATTGAAGCTAGTAATCTTCTTCTCAAATCCACCTTTACTGTTTGATTGTTTAATCAACCCCTTACTCCTCTCTGTTTAAGAACCCTAATTTCACCATCTTCTCATAACGAGACTAGAACCCAAAATTGATGGAAACCATATGTTCATCATCATGTTAGAGCTTATTTTTACTTCAAATTTTCTCCAACCCCACAAATCACCAGAAGCAATCGATGTTCTTCCCTGTGGAGAAGAAATAGAATGGATAGGTGATATCAGAGACCAAAAACTCCAGAGAGAAAGAGTTCAGTTCGTGAAAAACAATATAGGCAAGTTGGCTTTTGATCGGTGCAACTCGTTTTGGACCGGTGTGACTAGTCATACAAAGGTTAGGACTTGGTTAGTCATTGTTACTAAAGTAGAAGATGTTTTGATATTTACAAATATAATTAACTGAAAATTTGACTCAACAGAGTCAACGCGGGTCAACGTGAGGTCCAGGTACCAAACACTAACTTGGACAAATGTTAGACCAAACACTAATATTGGGCAAAATGTAAGTACCAAAAACCAAATAACCCTAAACAAAAACTTTTACTACTGCAACTATATCAAGTCCATGCAAAATTTTATGTATCTCTTCCATATTAGGGATTTTTGTTTGTTTCCAAAACTAACGAAAAACAGACAATCATAGATTTTCTAAGAACCAATTCTTCATAAATCCTAAGCATGCATGAAACTATGGAACCCTTTTGTTTTATGAACAACTCATGAATCATAAAACACAAAAAAAAAAATCGAATTTACCTGTTGCCGACTGGAAACTGGCCAGACGGTAGCGACGTCGCTGGATTTTCCGGCGGAAAAATTTCTTCCTCCCCTGCTGCACACGTGAAGATGGTGAAGAGATGAAGGTGCTCAATTGGTCAAAACAATAAAAATATTAGGGTTATTTACCTTTTATATTGTTTTTATTTCCAAAACCTAAAACACTTGGGTTTCCTCTTTTGGGCTCGGGCTGGGAAATCCTAAATCGACCAAAACTAGGATTTTAACTTACCAAATCGGCAGCACTTCACCTCTCCATGACCACAAAACAACATTCTAACATTCTACCACAGTATCAGGGTCCTCACCCGAACATTTGCTCGTACATGACACCAATGGAGCAAATCGAGGATTCTGAAACTACCTTTGTAGATTGAGTTCAACCAAGATCTCATCGACTGAAAATCACCATATAATGCTTACTGTGGAACATGACTATTCCTCACTAAGCAGGGGACTTAATGTTGATGGTGGATTTTCAACAAGGGTCAAATCCGTAAAATCATGATATTGCATGCTTCTGATACGGATTCAGGGAGGTGATGATTCATATTTTACGAAGCCATGGTGAACATGTCTTTCGAAAATCCTCCACTAGCTGAGCATTCGATCCATGGCATCTTATCATGCACTCTATGTAGAATAATAGAATTGGGCGGTCCTCCTGCATAATTTTTTTTTTGAGAGGGGCTTAACGCCTTTAGGACATCGGTGATACTCACTGTTCCCTGACTACATGAGAGAAACTTCCCTCTACATATAAGAACGATTGGGAGGTGCTCCGTAAGATTGAGAGAAACGGCCCCTTCAGGACAGTGACACTCACTGATCCTGACTATGTAGAGGTACCGCGTATAGACTCGGGCGTTCTCCGTAGTGTCTGAGAGCACCCTCAGGATTAGACGTCTCCTGACTATGCACATAGATTAATTCTTCCTTGACATTCACCACCAAATTCCCAGATTGATCTATTATTGATCCGATTCCATGGTCGAATCTACGGCCTGATCCCATGGAATGGCAATAACAATTGCTCTGATTCCATGGTCGAATCCACGGCCTGATCCCATGGAATGGCAGTAACAATTGCTATGATTCTATGATTGAATCTATGACTTGATCTCATGGAATGGAAATAACAATTTATATTATCTCATTACTCCGATTTCATGATCGAATTCACGGCTAATCTCATGCAATGGTAAAAGATAATTTTATTACTCTGATTCTATGGTAGAATCCACGATCCCACTGTATGGTAATGCATGTTATATTATTCTGAATTCATGGTCGAATCCACAGCTGATCCTATGAATTGATAATAAATAACTACTTATTTTATTGTTATGTTTCATGAATTATTCTACACTGAATTTCATGAATTAGCAATAAATATTCAACCATCAGGCATCTGGATCATCACTGAGTGATCCCCACAAAAATGGTTTAAGTGTATTCGACAATGATGCACGACTGAGCACCCGGATACACGAACTACCATTCAAAAATAATAACAGATGAGGAATCCTACGCAAAACAGGAGAAAACAAATAATAATAAAATAATATGAGGCGTCCACGGGCCAGGCCCACCGGTCGTCCGGCCATGCCCTAGCCGTGGCCGGTTCCTTGCCTCTCCCATTATTTTTCCCAATTTTTGTTATTTTTCATGAACTCATGAAAACTCCTTCAATTTAGCAACTTTCCTTGTTTGTGAAAAACTCATGAATCCCTTATAACATCATAGATTCATGAAATAATATTATAAAATAAGAAAAGGTGCGCGGGACCGGGGAGCCTAGCCGGCCGGCCATGCCCAAGCCGTGGCCAGTCCCATACTTTACAATCCTTAGCCTATTATAATAATCATTCCCCAATTTCGTGAAACTCCTCGGTTTCAACAAAATTCATGGATTCTCCATAACTTCACGAATTCATGAAATAATAATAATAATATTATAAATAGAGAAAGGTGTGCGGGACCGGTCATCATAGACGTCCGGCCATGCCCTAGCCGTGGACGATCCCACACCTTGCAATCCCTAGCTTTTTATAATTATTGTTATTCCCTAAACTCATGAAACTCCTCTGTTTCAAGAAAAACTCACAGATTCTCCATAACTTCACGGATCCATGAAATAATATTATAAAATAGGAAAAGTGTGCGGGACCGGGCATCCTAGCCATCCGACCATGCCCAAGCCGTGTCCGGTCCCACACCCTGTAATCCCTAGCCTTTTATAATTATGATTTTCCTCGAATTCATGAAACTCCTTGGTTTGAGCAAATATCATGATTTCTCAAATTTTTCTCAAATCATGAAAATTCAAGAGCTAACATGGTTACGTGACCGACTAGCTTCTCACGGAAAATTTAGAAGTTAAAATACTTTTATTTTAATATTTACAAAATATTGATCGATTGAGCATAAACGCTCATTCCAACAAAATCAAGAATTTCAGTCAAGATGAAACTCTTCTGAAAATTCACAATGTTGCTCGAACGCAATCAGAAAATACTGAAACTCTCAGTACGGAGACACATACACCATGGAAACACGCACATGCCCTAATGACCGACCATGGTTATTCCTAGGGCTTGCACAAAGATGGTCCCATATGTTTTCATAATTCTGACCTAATTTGCTGAATTGCTCATATTAGGCCCAAACTCTTTCCAACCAACCTGGGGATTGGTCAAACGACCAACAATTGGTCACGTGACTACCAAGAGCCGGTCCCATGCTATCTTGGTCAGTACCTTATCTCATACTTAGGTTTTTCCTAATGTTTGAACCCAGCAGTAATTCAATAAATGATAAAACCGACACTTAATCACCATTCCTTCACCAACTCTCCAACTGAGAACCCTGGTACATGCTCATTCGAGCAATCGGGTATCACATGGACGTCCACAAACTCATGTGATCGGTCCCTCTTCTGCTCAGGACCTATTTTCAGCAATTCGTCGAATAATGAGCAATTCATCAAAATTAGGGTTTTCGAACAATTTATCAGTATTTCGTCGAATCGAGCAATACTTGCTCAGTTGCTCGAATAATCCACATATATTCAGTAACTCGTCAATATTCAACAACTTGTTGAATTTACAACATTTTCTCAGACGAGCAACATTAATGTTCATGGATCGCTAAGCATTTGTCAAACATGCTCGATTCAGCAAAACCTAGGCTCATTGCATAATCAGTCAACAAATGACACACTAAATACATGTCTGTCATGTAGACTCCACGATTCGTGAGACATCAATCACGTCAAATTGGGGAATAACAACTAGGGTTTTGGTATGGCGGCCTACATCACGTGGATTCATTCACGACGAGAAATGTGCGTAAGTTGTGTCAACGGTTGAAGGAGTTAACAAAGTAGTGGGTGCACTATCCGTCAAGTCTTCACACGACATGGAACTGACTTTACCACGATCTTTTATCGGCCCACTCTTTCACTAATGAAACCGTCACACTTACAGGGATCAAGGTGTTCATAACTTTACAATATAAATAAGCCTCTAAATCCATGATTGAAGGACAACGAACGATCACCATACGACGTTTTCAATCTACACAGAATTTCTCGAGTAACTACTCTCAAGAATTCATCAATCCTTCAGAACTTATCAGAACTCCAAAATTCACCAATTATTACAGAAACCCCCAACACATCCATAATCCTTGATCATCACTGATCCTACACAATTCTCAGCTTCACTTATACAGATCAACCCATCTCCCTCTTCACGTCCGAATTGACTCTGGAATGGCCATTGACTTGGTTTAGGCCGGAGTCTTACAGATTGATCTCTCGAATCTAAGCACTCCCTTTGCAGTGCATCTATGTGAGGTTAAGCAGTTTGCCCGGTTCGAGGAGTCTCGACAACACGCTCGACTATTCATTTTCCTAAAAACCATCGAACCGTTTTTCCCCATCCACAGGGAGTCCCAAGACCAACTATTTTGAAATCAGCCAAATAGGATTGGGTATTGATGGAGATGACTTCACAATCGAGAGATTAATCTCCCACTGAGGTCACCAGTTGTTTATGGGTAAAAACTATTTCTGCTGGTTTTGGTAATTTTGGGTGTCTGGATGAGAAATGAATCTAAACTAGAGCTGGCAAACGGGCGGGCCGGGGCTGGCCCGTTGCGGGTTACACGGGTTCGGGTTTACATGGGTCTAAACCCGCTGGTTGAAATTCTTCACGGGTGGACGTTTCTACAACCCGTGCCCGTAACGGGTTAAACTTGCGGGTTCACGGGTTAACCCGCCCGTTTACCAGCTCTAAATTTGACGGCGTTTCTATGATTTCTGGCCTATTTCCGGCAACATTCAGGCCATCTAAAGCTCTTACTATGCAACCTAACATAAATTTTATCTAATTTATTTGATATTATACATCAATCAACAGATTCAACAGTGAACAGTCGCAACAAATTTAAGAACTTAAATTACATAATGAAAGGAAATGCTCCAGAGTCCAGAAAATTGAAAAACTTCACAAATAACTAACAACACTAGTTTAGTATTTTGATGCAGTCTTAACACAGTTACATACTTAGTTACTTACATATCTTCTTCTACAAAGAAAAATACCCTTTGAGACCGTAGTACACTAGTACTAGTAATACCATATACACCATTGTTTGTACTTTGTGACTTTCCAACAATAAAGATATTAATAACCACTTCCTTCATAAAATATATATTGTGGTTAATCAAAAAAAGTGATAATTGTCCAACTTTCAACAATTAGCTACAAAATAAAAGGAACTCAAGTTATTCAACTGAATCAATCACCAAAGAATCACACAAATGAAACATAACAAGGGGATGAAAACTACAATTAACTCAAAAATTAAGTTCTTTTGTTACTCACCGATATCAACTCGATTGAAACTTGCGCAAGTTCAGCTTGCCACCTGCCCTGCTCAGTGCTCACTAATTAATTCTGATAATTTTTTCCCCACCTATTATAAAGAATTGTGGGAAATTAAACAGGTATTTTTGTAGCAAACAGATCACTTCCAAACTCAGTTAGACAAATCTAGTGGTTATAGATGCCACTAGATGGATATGATACTGCTGTAATTTGCCACCCCACAACCAACGACAATTAAAAGATATCCACGTATCAAACTGATATACTTTAACGTCCTCCAACACTCTTATAAGTTCAAGTAATTGACCAAAGGAAGATATTTCAGGAGAGATAGAAGCTCCTACCAAATATTTCCAAGCAAACTACATGCTCAAAAAGACTTTCATAATCACATTATTTAAAACTTGCAAAAGTAAAATGAGAGAAGCGGTAAGAATTTAAGATTACCTTAAGAAAATGATTATAACTTCTTGAGTCCTTAACACCTACGAACAAAACATCACATTATAACAGTTGACAAGTCATAGAAGCTGAAGAAGTATGATGTGACGGAACATATGCACCTATGGTTCAGAACAGTTAATCAAGCTACAAATGGAAGGAATTACTATGGCAGAAATCAACAAGGAGATGGTCATGTACGGAGAACTAATGGTGATACGCTTGAGGAACTAAACTACAATGCAGAAATGAGTATAAGAGAAGCTACTACCAGGAACAAGCCTGTGATTGATACGTTTTACCAAAAATAACAACATTGCTATCCAATTGTGAACAATCAGGGTTTAGTTATAAGTAGTCTTAATGATTCCGTATACAAATCAGGGTCAACTAGTTGGCCGACTGAGAGAAGGGTTACTTAGGGTGAAACATTTTAAGATTACCTTAAGAAAATGATTATGACTTCATGAGTCCGTGACACCTATGAACAAAACAACACATTATTACAGTTGATAAGCTAATAGAAGATGGAAAAGTATAGCGTGCTTGAACAGTTTCAAGTTTCAAATGCAAGGAATTACTATGGCATAAATCAACAAAGAGATGGTCATGTGCAGAGAACTAATGGTGATACGCTTGAGGAACCAAACTACAATGCAGAAATAAGCATAAGAGAAATTACTACTAGGAACATGCCTGCAATTGATATATTTTTATCCAAAATAACAACATTGTTGTCCAATTGTGAACAATCAGGGTTTAATTATAAGTAGTTTTAATGATTCTGTATACAAATCAGAGTCAACTAGTAACTATAAGTCTATAATGCTAATATGCACGAAACTGTGTAGACAACTAGTATGCCACCTGTTGTTGTAATCCCAGCTGAACTACAATCCATTATAAACCCATTTTCTCAAATTTCAATCCCCCATTCATCAAATCAATAACATAACTCAATTCTTAGATTTATCAAAGATTGAAATGTTTGGATATTGGAATCCTAAAATTACAGAACAACATAAATGAATTTATTAGGTCTATGATCCTAAAATTATAGAATACAAGATTGAAATGTTTGGAAATTACATTCACAACTCACAAGTAAACATCCACATCCAGATTCATCAAGTAAAGTAGTAAACACATCACATATGTATCAAAATGAGCCATAACACAATAGAAATCAAAATACCCATAGGTCCCATTCCCATACATCAATAATCTCAAGATAAGAGAACATCTACTGCAACTGCAACAACATTGTCTAAGAAAATAACAAGGCATTCTTGGTTTTTTATAAATCAAAACTATCGAAATTACTAATTTACTACCTCAAATTTTACCTCGTTCAAAACTCTCCTGTTTCAGTTGATGAAGATGCTCCAATCGGTGCAGACGGACATCTTGAGTACCTAAAGTACCAAGGATATAAAAATAACAATAACCCATACATCAATTCAATAACCTCAGGTGAAGTAATAAAATTAAAGATTGAAAAAGAAAAGGAAAGAGCAGATTCAGCGAAAGAATTGAAGAAAATACCTATAATCTATTCGTCTAACATAACAACTAAGGTTCTCGATTTCAACTGTGTTGAGTAACTTGAGTTCTAAAAGTTTTCATCCGTGTGAATCTCGATTCAAAAAACCTGTATCGTCTTTCCAAAGATATCAAGTATCAACTAGCTTGCAGTATGAGAAAAATAGAGAGCAATCGCGAGAGGGAAATCAAATCAGGGTTTCAGCAGGAGATGGCCGCTGCGCTGCAGACGGACAAGAAGAAAAGAAGAAAGAAAGAAAAGAGGATAAGATTAGGGTTTTTTTAATTTTATACCTAGGAAAGGAAACAGACACGTATGGCTGGAGGGGAGTGGGAGTGGGACACGCGGCATATCTTAATAATTGCGGGTTACGGGTTGTACCCGCGGGTTGGGCTAGCCGGGTCGGGTTAACCCGTTTTCTAACGGGCCAACATTTCTCCAACCCGAACCCGGCTTGTTAGACAACCAGACAAGCCGGGTTCGGGTTTTTACGGGCCGGGTCGGGCTAACCCGCGGGTTTTTGGCTTGTTTGCCAGCTCTAACTAAACCCTAAATAAATGCACTGCATGGGAGTGTTTTTGATTCGAGAGATCAATCTATACAATTCTATCCTAAACCAAGAAATGGTCGCTCCAGACTTGCTTCGGTCACAAAGTGAATGAGATGGGGTTGATCTTAGGGAGGAAAGCGAAGAAGGTGTTGAGATTGAGAAGGTGTTGGTTGTTTAGGGAGGGAAGCGAAGAAGGTGTTGATATTGTGAAGGTGTTGGTTGTTTCTGTATACGAATGACAACACTTGGTTTTCTGTGCTTGTCTGTGTTGGAAATAGGGAGGAGAACCTATTTATACAAGTCATTGAGCCTAACCCTTGTCTCTTGTAGGAAGTAAAGGAAGCGGAGTGATGGAGTAGTGGAGTCGTGTTAGCGTGTCACTATCATTCTTTCCCCACTTTACCCATCATCATTAACCGTCTATGTCTTCCTGACACGTTCTTGTGATGGCACGTTGTACGTTGTAAACCGCCAGATCAATACCCCTGAAAAAGCGGGGGTCTAACAACCTCACCCAATATTTCGATTAGCAATATGTATGGACAACTCCGAGTTGTTTTCTAGAGAATCAACTATACTCAATCAATAGAAAATATCTCAAGGAGTTATTATCTCAATCTCTCAATTTTATTTACTCAAGCAAATACAATTCGCGAGTCCTAATCAAAGAGAGATAACTTGGATGGTACCAAAGACCAATATCCAAGTGTCAATCAATTTAAATCAACAACCAATAAGGTCGGATATTCTAATTGATTGAACAACGCAGAACCTGTATTATTTCAATTATATAACGAAATATAATGCAGAAAAGAAATAACACAGACACCATAGTTTTGTTAACGAGGAAACCGCAAATGCAGAAAAACCCCGGGACCTAGTACAGATTAAACATACACTATATTAATACGCTACAGATACTAGCCTACTCTAAATTAACTTCGATCGGGACTGTAGTTGAACCCAATCAATCTCACACTGATTTAAGGTACAGTTATGCTCTTACACCTCTGATCCCATTAGGATACTGCGCACTTGATTCCCTTAGATGATCTCACCCACAACCAAGAGTTGCTACGACCCAAAGTTGAATACTTTAGTAAACAAATCTGTCTCACACAGAAAAGTCTACAAGATAGATAAAATCGTCTCCCACGAATAAACCTATGAGTTTTGTTCCGTCTTTTGATAAATCAAGGTGAACAAGAACCAATCAATAAAACTAGATTTATATTCCTGAAGAACAGCTCAGTTTTATCAATAACCTCACAATAAACTTAATCGACACAACGAATAAAATTATTGAGGAATCACAAACGATGAGACAAAGATGTTTGTGATTAATTTTATATCTTGCCTATCGGAGATAGAAATCTCAAGCCAATTATTACAATTGTACTCGTATGATAGAAACAGTAAGATCATATATCACAACTATGATAAAAGTAGTATCTGTTTGGTTTCACAATCCCAATGAAGTCTTTAAGTCGTTAACCTGGTTTTAGAAGAAGTAAACCAAAGGTTAAAGGAGAATCAAATCTAGCTTAGAAAACTAGTATCATACAGAATGTGTGGGGATTAAGTTTCCTAGTTGCTAGAGTTATCCCTTATATAGTCTTTCAAATCAAGGTTTGCAATCAATGTTAGCTTAGTAACAAAGCATTCAATATTCACCGTTAGATGAAAACCTGATTAGATACAAGCTAATATTTCTCAACCGTTAGATCGAAAACTTAGATTGTCATACACATATGTACTTGAAAATTTTGGGTTTGTGTAACCGTACCCAAACGTGTACAATAGTTGGTTCAATACTAGTTAACCAAATGGTTAGCCAAATGATAACTTTCATATCAACCATATTCGTTTTCACCATAACTAGTCCAAATGACTCAAATGAACTAGTTAGAGAGTTGTTCAATTGCTATGATATATCATGTACTACACAAGACACAATTGAAGCAAAAAAGACGTGATTCACTCGATTTGATTCATGAACTATAAAGCCACGGTTTGCAATAGCATTTCCTTAGTTTATTAAGATAAGTTCACAAATATCGTTTTTAGACATAACCACTTAAGTTCGCGGACAGGGTTCACGGACTCAAGTTAACTGGTTGGAGTTCACAAACTCCAGTAGAAATTCTCGGGTTAAAGAACTTCCGTCAATTCGCAGACTAAAACCGAGCTACAACTCTAGCAGAAATTCTCGGGTTCGAGAACTATGCACGTTCATGGATAGAGTTCGCGGACTGAGTTGGCTGCTCAAGCTCCGGTTTCACTTGATCAACAAAGTTCACAGACTTCGGTTCAAGTGCTAAGTACTTATACGTATATGTGTTGCCCCAACAATGTTTATATCCCCCAATGGTTATATTGTGTAAACTCTCATTTCAATCACTGAAACATTCTCAGAGGGCGTTATATAGTTGTTATTCACAAACTATTTTTCGACCGATCAATGCTCTAACAACCCCAGTAAGTATCCCCTAGTTTGTGACATACTTGATGTCTCGATTGTGTGGATCGTGGGACCCACAGAAGGTAGCATATGGTGCAAGGTTAAATAACTAAGTTATTTGGGAAATCGATATTTATGAAATATCGTGTATTCTATGCATGTAATGCATCGAATATATTCAGCATGTATGAAGCATCGGTGTTTTAAGGCTTAACGGAGTAAGTCACGGATAAGCGTCTTAAAATAGCATCACGTCCAACCATCTTCGAGTGATCGTTTGGAGATAGCATGGTCGAGCCATGCTTTGGCCGATCACTCCATGTGGAAGAGTGGCGGACGGTGATCATGGGGATACTTCATTAGTCGCTTAACTCCTATCCAAGGCTGACCAACCAATATGGTATAGTTGGATAGACGAGATGATCTTGTGACGCACATTTGCGACCGTTGATAGAGTTTAGGGTTTTGAAGAGGTGTGCAAGCATCACTCTTTAGCTTGGTCGAAACCAAGCATGAGAGGTATTTTAAGCAGGACCCACCGGGCATACATGTATACATCTTGCCGGTGTACACGTCCGTACCTCACTGTCCCATGAAGGTGCGATCTACGCCACTCAATTTGACCGGCAAAGAGGAGTGGTTGAGATGGATTTGCAACAGAAATCCCATGTCGCGAAGGAGTTGGAAACCACGCGACATGCCTACTTTGGGCGCGTGTTTCGAGACGTCCGGCCATGGTTGGACTTTGTCGATCGGTCATGCATGTAGATGGGCCCATGGTGATCATGTTGACATACTCGGGACCTTTTAAGTCTACATCTACACCCTACATCCAAGCTTGCGAAGATGGACGCTCGTGATCGATTAGCGACACATGTAACATGCCGTAAACCCTAATTAGGGTTTTGAATGGTTCACGCCCATGCAACTTCAACCGATCAGTTTTGCATGTTATGCTCCTCCCTTGGGGAGGCCGATCATGTGGGGCCCACATTGGGCCGGTGGTGAGCATATGTGTACTTGTTCCACGGTCTTAGGTGTGATCTAATCCATCCAACCATGCTTGCGAAATTGGATGGTTGTGATCAATTTTAAGACACTAATGCAATTCCGAGACCCTTTAAAGCATCACGCCATCCATGTTTTGAGCAAACGTTTATTGCTCCATGGCTTGCTCGTGAGAAAGCCGATCGGACAGGGATAGAGTGGGCCCGCCATTGTGCATGTTGGTGCCTCTCCATATTTCATGATACGATCTAAGTCGTCCAATCAGTCTAGTGAAGTTGGACGGTCATGATCGTTTTGGGACTGTCTTAAGCAGTCTTGGTCACTCGAGCATCTTCCAAAAGCTGCATGGCCACCTACTTTAGGGTTGGCGTTTTGGCATGCTGGGAAGTGAAGCACGATGTTCGACTGGCCAAGGCAAAAATAGGCACGCTGGTGGTCATTATGGTGATAGCCCGCTCCTGCTAGGGTTTGTCTAGGTTTTTTAAATCATGCGGCCAACCTGCTGGCCGTGATCATTTCTGAGACTGACACGAACAATCAGGATTTCCCTTAGGAAATATGCTCAATCGGGCTAGTATAACACACCGAGAGATATATGCTTAATCAGGCTAGTATAACACAACGAGATATGTAGCATGTACGGGTATTTCGTGTATGCCTCATTATTGACACTTGGATATTCATGTTACTCTGCTGAGAGCAACAATCAGTCATCATGCCGCACCAATAATGAGAGTCCTGCTGAGAACAACACAGGAAATACAACTCAATTCATGCATTAATTATAATGCTAAAAATTCACAGGGTATTTGGGATTGTTGCTACATGCTCCATCCTATAAGAATTTTGTGTATTTAATTCACAAAACATTTGGGATTGTTGCTACATGCTCCATACTAGGTGGATTAATAAAGCGAAGAAGTATTCATCACTTATCAAATAGCCTTATCCTCTGCAGGACGTCAACGTATAAAATTTGGCTTTTACAATTTTAGCCCTGAACTAAAATCCACCATCAACAACCATCATAATTCATCTGTTACCATCACTAATCTCCTTTGCAATTGACCAAGAAAAAGACTACCATCGAGGAAAAATCCTAATCAATTTCTACTGAAGTGCTATATTTTGATCATCTTGGGACATATGATAACATCAACGAGCTTCAGCTAAGTACGGGAATCAGGTAAATCTCTTGTATTAATGTTGGAAAGGTTAGTGTGATTAAAATAAGGGTTTGAGATGATTTTGTTTTAATGGAGAAGTGGGAACGCTCTTAGGTTCTTCTCTCTTTCTTTCTATTAGATATTTTGATAGGTTCCATTCTCTTTCCTTATCTGTTTCCTTTTATACTAAGTCCACGTGTGTGGCCTAATATTATAGATAGGTTACACAACTTTTGGTGCAAAATAGAAACATCACATGAACTAATGTACTAGTTCATTTAAAGAATGTAGTTGCAGGAAATCCTACAATACATCCCTCACAAGAATTGATAATAATCAACACATCTTTATGATCAAAAACTACACTTTTTATTAATGGATTCCAGAAATGTTACAAGAAGGAAATGAAATCAAGAATACAACACTGTTTTGGACTTTCTCTCTCCTCAAAACTTTCTTAACACTTTAAAATTGATCTCCCCTTTCCTTACGCCTATTCAACTCTTTATATAGGGTATTACATAGTGGATGACAGCTAATTTGTCCTTTATTTTAGGATCTGGCTTGCGATATTCTCGCGAGCAATCAAGTGTTAAGTTCGCAACATTCTTAAATATCGCTAGGTCTTCACATCTTTCTCGTGTTTAAGCTGTCGTCATCTGTTACGTCATTTCTGTAGTTAATTTGCGACGGTTTTGTAATGTACTTTTGATGATGACTTCGCAAGGATGTTGTTGTTGCGATATTCTGATCCTACATCTTGCCTCTTCTCATGTCATCTATTCAAATAGAATAATGTCATGAGAAATTATACTTCATAATGACGCAGCTGTTCATCCCTTCATATTCTTCTAACGACAACACTCCATGAATTATGCATAACCGCTTACACGTGTTAAATACTCCTTTGTTCACCGGAACGTTTGATGTTATCCGGTCATCACTTTTCTTATCTATTTAAGGAGAGATCTAATTAGAGAGATGATTTTATTTATTTTACTTCGTCTTCTTCATCTCCACGTTCTCTGTAAATATTTATCGTCTGCAACTCTTTCTCCTTAGATTTTCACGGATTCATCTTTCTGTTACTGTCCTCATGGAATCATCAAGGTTAATTTTCTTTTCTCTTCGTGTGGTTTTGCTGAAGCCGATTTCTTCTACTAAAATTATCTTATTTGATTTTGTTCGTCTTTATTTAATTCCCATACTGTTTCTGTTTCAGCAAAAGCACATCTTATACTAGATTCTCAATTCAAAATCCTAATGTTCCCAAAGATTTGTAGCCCAAAGTCGCTGCAAGCAAAAGAAAGTCTGTGAATCGCAAGGTAGTAAGAAATACTATTCTTTTAATAACAATATTGTTGCCTCTGTTTCTTATCTGGATTGTGATTTGCAGGGTGATGGAGATGCTAATAAACCCCTAAAAAGATATCGCCATTTTAAGACTGTTAAAACTTCTGCTCCATTTCCCACATTTACTCCTTTAACTTCTCCTTTAATACCTTTGCAAACTGAATCTCTACCTCATATCTGCGAAAATATCGCAACAGATTACACCCCTTCAACTGATCTTTCTATGGATGAAATTCCTTTTACTAAGCCTGCTGCGGATGAAATTTTTTATTCTCATGTGGCCAATACCTCTCGACCTAATTCAATCTCAACCCTAATCATTAATCTTCCTCAAACTTCACCTTCAAATGACACCTCTTTAGCAAAGAATGACGATCACCAACTTTCTGTTATCACCACTTCTTCGTCTGAGTCTCTCCCCTTTACCAAAGAAACTATGGATGGAAGATATATTACCTTCAAGGTTTTATAATATGTTTTGGATGATGTCAAGAAATCCTCCGTTGACCCTGTCAAGTTTGGCGTCTGCGGAATTTTGAGTAAATATTTTGGTTCTGATAAGATGGTTTCGCAAATGTCTTTAGAGCTTGTAGCCTTGAAGGAAAGTATTCAGGCCAAGACCTTAGAATGTGATACTTTTCGTCTTGAAAATCAAAAGCTTCAAAATGTTTCGATTGACTGTGAAAATCTTCACAGGACGAATGAGGAATTAAAAGGTATAACCTTCTCATCTTTTCCCTTAACTTATCTTTTTCAATAAATTTATTCTTTCCGTATTCAATTTTCTTAAAATCCTTTGTTCGCCTTTAAGTTTTAAACCAGAAACGAATAATGGAGATATATCAATTTGAATCCATCGCTGAAGAAGCCCTCATGGACAGAGATATTTGGATAGATCAATATAACTAATTATATAACCTTTATACATATTCTGTCGATCAAATAGATAATCTTACCAAAGAGAATACTCAATTAGTTCAGAAGCAAAACTTATTAAGCAGTGAAATATCTCGCCTCTCTTATTCTTTAACTAAAGCTAACTTGGAGATGAAAACTTTATCAGATGAGAATAAGACCTTATCTCAAGAGAAAAGAGTTCTTTTAAATAAGGTTGCGATCTCTTCGCAGCAACATAACATTTGTCAAAAAGTATGTAATGATCAAGAACAATCTCTTTGTTTTTTGAGAAGTAAACTTAAAGAAATAACAGAAACATCTGCTGCTGAGAGGGATGAGCTTATCCAGGGTAGAATAGCCTTAAGTTTAAAGGCAAGTCAACTCAAAGACCAATACTCCAAACTAGAAGAATCATATACTTTTCTTGCGAAGGAAAACGCCTCACTTATTACTAAAGAAAAGAATTTTCAATTTCGCTTGAAAGGTTTAGTTGGAGATAAATTTGTCGATGCAATGGACCGCTGGGAAGATGGTTGTTCGGCTTTAACTCAATATCTTGTTTCGAAAAAGGAAGATAGTCATAAAAATTTGACTGCCTCAACCATCTTTTATCTCTATTACGTATTTTTATGATATCTTCCTTGCGAAATTTTCGCTTGAATAATATTTTTTTGTGTTATTCTTTTTTGTAGAATCAGAGAAAAATCTTCACCCCTCCATTTCTGTTTTGGAGTCTAAGATTTCCAAAATTCGCAAGGAAAATGCATTATTAGCTTCTCATCTTGCTCGTTCTCGCGACCGGGCAGAAATTAGATTTGATTATCTTGTTTACTTCAAAAATATGGAAAGTAGAAACCGTGAAAAAGCACTCCTTCACCAAGCTCATATCCAAGCTGAAGTTCTTGCGAATGATATCTTGCTATCCAAATCTCTTCCTCATGTATCACTCAAGCCTCTAGAAGAAGGTGAAGATGAAGTTCCTCGTGCTGCTGATAGCAATTTTGATTATGAAAGTGGTGAAGAGGCTATTTATCAATAAGAATTTGCGAATGAGGAAGAAATCCCTCTCAAGGAAACAATTGTTGTTGATAACCCAAATGAAGAGGAATCTAGAATAAATGAGTCAACTGCTGGTAATATCCCAAATGAAGAAGAAACTAGAGTAGACCAGAATAAAGAGAATACTGGCGAAAATGATAAAGCTGGCGAAGGACGTCCATCATCCCCTTTTGGCGAAGCTAACACTGAAGTCTAATCTTTAGTTTAATTTTATTGAATTATTTCTTCTTCGTCTCTTCTTGCGAATGATGTACTTCAACTAACTTTGAGGTTCATTTACTCTTTTAGTATTTTGCATGCTCGCGAGAAAGATAATGACATCTTATTTATTAATTCCCATACTTGCCTCTCATTATCTTTCTTGTGGTGAACACATTTTTCCTGCGTAAAGAATAGTTAATGTCTACAAATTTTATGTTTTGTCATGTGGTCTTATTTTTCCTTCCTAGTTAAAGGTCTTATTTTGCCACCTATTGTCATTGCGACAAAATCACAGGACGTTTTTGCACTTTCATGCAGAAACCCATTGATATTTTCTTAACTTTTCTCTTTTGTCATTTTTGTTGTGACAATATGACAGGCCTAGATATTCTTTCGAAAATAAATCCCCATGACATTGATGTCTTGCGACGAAAGCGCAGGACGTCCTTACACTTTCATGTAATGACCCATTGACCTCGTCTTATCTTTATCTCTTGTAATATTGCCTCTTCAGGATCGTCGCACAAATATGACAAGCCTTGATACTCCCGTGAGTAAAAAGCCTCATGATATTTGCGTCTTAAGACACTTATCAGCTCCCTAATGGAGGGTGCTGCCCTTATCTTCCCCCTGGTTTCCCCTTCAAGGAGACGTACCTCTACCATACAAGGTTGTATCCTCCCATCCTGTCTTAACAACAACCAGTTGCTTTCGCAGCCTCTTATCCCTTTTGCCTATATGGCTTATGGTTACGAGACTGCACCCTAAGTGGGGTTTTCTTCAGGCCGAGTGCATCATAGTCAAGACTTGCCAAGATTGTCCAGGTACGTTCCAGACGCCCCATGCACTCTGGGCTCAATCGTGTACCTCGGCGGCTTGATCATATTCTGCACTCCTTATAAGAGACCCTCAGTCGTCCAACCTAAGTCATAAGCTTAGGTTGAAAATCCAAGGTACCTCTCCTATATGGGCTTTATTGACCCCAGATATCCATGACTCGTGTTCCAGGGGAGGTGTAACCTTTTCGTTGATCCATGCAACAGGTACCCCTTCTATGACGTACTTTAGGTCTTACATTTTCCTCTTAAGAAATTTTGATTTCGCGAAATAGGGTGTACACCATAGTAAGTTCGCCCCTTTCTATTATGTCAATGATCTTTGCGAAGTTTTCACATATTTTCATTCTGCTTTTTGATATTTGTAAACTCGCATCTTTTCTTTCATAAAATCTTTGCATATATTCATCTCATTTCAGTCATACATTATTTTGCAATCTACTCTTTCCCATAATTTCTTATGGGTAATATCTCTTTAGGTGTAATCTGTTCCATGGTCTACCAAGTCTCTGACCCACATCTCTACCCTCAGGGTCCATCAACTTATATGCCCATGTTCCAACTATCTCTTTAATGATATAAGGTGGTAGGCTCGGAAAGATACCTACAACTATGTATAAACTGCAAGTGCACAGTGTCGACAAGCAACACAAGTCAAGCACAGGTCGAACCACAGAGACTTGATGAGTGTAGAAGTTGATTCTAAATCCTGATTCAGATAGTAACCAAAAGGGGTTTGATTTTGTCGATACGGCGATATGATTTTCAAGTGACTGAAATAATAAAAGTAAAAGATGCAAATAGCAAGATATGTAAACAATGATAATATGGATACTAGGGTATTCAAATCCACCAATAACCTATGATATGCATTCAACTAGTAATATTATTCTTGTCCTTATAGTAGATTCAAGTCTACCGTATAACTAAGGTGTTTCTCCAATGGATAATTTAATCACAACTAAAGTATTTCTCCAAAGCATTAATTATCTAATTAAGCACAACTAATCTAAAGATCAATATTTGGTTAAGCAGGAGTTGTAGCATAATCAACATAGAGATATTCTAACTACAATGGATACATGGCATACATTGTGAGAGAAATATGTTGACAAACTTGGATTAAATTATATCTTTAAACAATTCTAAACTTTCAAGAACAAGATACAAGATATGAATACATACCAATGAGATTAGGGCTTCATCTAAACCCTAGTAAATGAAATTAGAACATGAAGAACATTACAACAAAATTGAAGTTTGATAAACTAACATGAACAAGCTATTCTTGGATGGTTTTTCAACACAAAAACCCTCTCTATTTATACACAAAATTCCCTCAAGCACTTGGATTCGAAATTTGGAAAGCATCCACTCAACAAAACATGTTTTCTTAATTGATGGATTGAATGGAATATATTTGGTTGTGGGAAACAAATTGGGAGTGATTGAGTGAGAGAATGTGGATGTTTTCTTTAATTGATGGATGAAATGGAATACCATGGGGGTGAGGTGGATGTTTGGAAAGAATCCAATGGGGGTGAGGTGGATGTTTTGGAAAGAATCCAATGGGGGTGAGGTGGAAATGGATTTGGGTCTTGGGTTTTGGATCATGGGTTGTTTAATACCATGAATTTGTAAACAGGTTGCCACTGATGCGCGAGCGGGTTGCAACGCTTCCAACTTTCTTCTCTTTTGTCTTCTCAATTCTTCCAATCTTTATTTAGTACTTAAAAACACAAAATTAATTAATACAAATATTTATTCTTGAAAATGGTAAAAATGCAGAATTTAGGATAATATATGACTTTGAAGCACGAAAGATGAGTTAAGTGCCAATGAAAAGGTGTATGAACATGCAATATTTGGCACTCATCAAATACCCCCAAACCTGAATTTTACTTGTCCTCAAGTGAAACAGAAATCCAGAAATCCTAACTATACCACTGTCGCTGGTCTCTCGAATGCATTTAGCGTATGCACTAAGCCTTTAAACCCCTAGGTGTCCCTAGTGGACGAGTTGTAGTCTCGTGAGGGCCTACCAAAGATGTACCCACAAAACCTTCTCCAATTTCAGAGCATCCATAGAAATGTCTTCGTCTTCGGTCTTCAACTGTAGATGATGAACTTCGGAATTTCGTAGAACCATGAAAATTTGTAACCATCCTTTTTTTTTTTTTTTTTTTAAGACCCGCTATACAACTGGTCATCATTTTTTTTTAGTGACCCGCTACACAGCTGGTCATCAGATACCAACCACAAGATCCGATATTTTTTTTTTTTTTTTTAATTTTTTTTTTTGAGACCCGCTGCACAGCTGGTCTTAGAAGACAACAGAAGACCCGCTACACAGCTGGTCATAGAAAACACACTACAAAAAATGCAAAAGACTACAAAAGATCCTACAAAAGACCCGCTCCACAGTTGGTCATAAAAAAATGCAAAAGACTACAAAGGATCCTACAAAAGACCCGCTCCACAGCTGGTCATTATGAAAATACTCCCCCAAACCTAAATCTAACATTGTCCTCAATGTTTCAAAAGATAACAGAAACAACAACAAAACATGAGAACAAAACAGATTCAAAGGAAATAGATTACCAGATGCCAAACCAGAGACAGTATGGTATGTCCAAAGCAACCAGCAGGGAAGATATCTTGTGGTATGTACAGGGGGTGAACTTTTCAGTCCACATAGATCGGATCATCAAGATCAGTTGTTTCAATTTCAGGTGGAATTGGTTCAAGGAATGGCTTCAGTCTCTGCCCATTGACCTTGAAGACATTCTTGGTTGTGACATCTTCTAGTTCTACAGCCCCATGGGGGAAAATTGTTTGCACCAAGAATGGGCCTGTCCATTTAGAACGTAATTTACCTGGAAAAAGGTGCAAACGTGAGTTGTACAATAAAAATTTCTGGCCTGGAGTGAATGACTTGCGCAAAATGCGCTTGTCATGGAACACCTTCATTCTATATTTGTACAACTTTGCACTGTCATAAGCATCATTTCTTAACTCTTCCAACTCATTGAGTTGAAGCTTCCTTTGGGTGCCAGCTTTATCTAGATCAAAGTTCAGTTTCTTTACATCCCAATATGCACGATATTCTAACTCTACAGGGAGATGACAAGCTTTACCGTACACAAGTCTGTAAGGGGACATACCAATGGGGGTCTTGTATGCAGTTCTATAGGCCCATAAAGCATCATTCAATCTTAAAGACCAATCTTTTCTAGACGGGTTAACCGTCTTTTCTAGAATGTGCTTAATCTCCCTATTTGAAACCTCTACCTGGCCACTGGTCTGTGGATGATATGGGGTTGCAACTTTATGAGTTATGCCATACTTACGGACTAAGGACTCAAAAGGCCTATTGCAGAAATGTGAACCACCATCACTGATTATAGATCTAGGGGTGCCAAATCGAGAAAATATGTTTTCCTTTAAGAACGAAAGTACCACCTTGTGGTCATTAGTTTTGGTTGCAATTGCTTCTACCCACTTAGAAACATAGTCAACAGCAACAAGAATGTACAACTTTCCTTCAGAGCTAGGAAATGGACCCATGAAATCAATGCCCCATACATCAAATAGCTCAACAATCAAAATGGGTTGTAAGGGCATCATGTGTCGTTTTGATATACTTCCCAATTTCTGGCACCGGTCACAAGAAATACATAATTCATGGCTATCCTTAAAGAATGTTGGCCAGTAAAAACCACTCTGCAAGATCATTGCAGCAGTTTTCTTTGCACTAAAGTGGCCTCCACATGCTTGATCATGACAAAAAGAGATGACATCCCTTTGTTCAGAGTTGGGGACGCATTTCCTAATGATTTGGTCAGGGCAGTATTTGAACAGATATGGGTCATCCCATAGGAAATGTTTCACTTCGGCCAATAACTTAGACCGATCTTGTTTAGACCAATGAAGTGGCATCCTACCTGTAGCAAGGTAGTTCACGATGTCGGCAAACCATGGCATTTCAGAAACTAGCATCAGTTGTTCATCTGGGAAAGATTCTCTAATAATCTCTGATTCATCAGCAGACTTTACATTCAATCTAGATAAGTGATCAGCAACAACATTCTCTGACCCTTTTTTATCTCGAATTTTGAGGTGGAACTCTTGTAACAAGAGTATCCATCGAATTAGACGAGCCTTGGCATCTTTTTTAGATAAAAGATATCTTAATGCGGCATGGTCAGTATAAATGATGATTTTAGATCCTATCAAATAAGATTTAAACTTATCTAATGCGAACACAACAGCTAGCAGCTCTTTTTCGGTTGTTGAATAGTTCATTTGAGCCTCATTCAGTGTCTTACTAGCATAGTAGATCACATAGGGGTGTTTTTCGACTCACTGACCTAAGACAGCTCCAACAGCAAAATCAGATGCGTCACACATGATTTCAAATGGAAATTTCCAATCTGGAGGTCGGACTATAGGGGCTGAAGTTAGAAGAGTTTTGAGCTCCTCCCAAGCATGCACACAAGTATCATCAAACACAAATGCAACATCTTTACTGATTAGATTACACAGTGGTCTTGAGATCTTACTGAAATCTTTAATGAATCTACGGTAAAAACCAGCATGGCCTAAAAATGATCTAACCTCCCTCACAGAGCGAGGTTGCGGCAAGTTTTGAATGAGGTCGACTTTGGCTTTGTCTACTTCAATGCCTTTTCCAGAGATGATGTGTCCTAGAACTATGCCTGAGTTCACCATAAAATGACATTTCTCCCAATTCAACACCAAATCTTTTTCCTTACATCTAATCAGCACGCGAGTGAGATGGTTCAAACATTCATCAAAAGATGATCCAAAAACAGAGAAATCATCCATAAAGATCTCAAGGAAGTTATCTATCATATCAGAAAAAATGCTCATCATACAACGCTGAAATGTAGCTGGTGCGTTGCACAACCCAAAGGGCATACGGCGATAAGCAAATATTCCAAATGGACATGTAAATGTAGTCTTTTCCTGATCTTCGGGTGAAATATGAATCTGGTTGTAACCAGAAAAACCATCCAAGAAACAATAGAATCTACGCCCAGACAATCGTTCAAGCATTTGATCTATGAATGGAAGAGGGAAATGATCTTTCTTTGTAACTGCATTCAACTTCCTATAATCAATGCAAACTCTCCACCCTGTGGTTACTCGAGTAGTGATTAACTCATCTTTATCGTTTTGAACTACAGTAACTCCTGACTTTTTCGGCACAACTTGAATGGGGCTAACCCATTTTCTATCTGAGATTGGGTAGATGATACCCGCATCAAGAAGCTTTATAATCTCACTCTTAACAACCTCTTTCATGTTAGGATTGAGACGCCTTTGCATCTCCCTAGATGGTTTAGCATTGTACTCAAGGTTTATATTATGCATGCAATCAGTGGGACTTATGCCTTTAAGGTCCGAGATGGTCCATCCTAAGGCTTATTTATGCTCCTTAAGTACTTCTAAAAGTTTACTTTCCTGTTCTGTATCTAAGGCAGATGAAATGATTATAGGCAAAGTATTAGAAGGGCCCAAAAATGCATATTTAAGAGTATCAGGCAATGGTTTCAGTTCGAGATTTGGTGGCTCAACAAGAGAGGGAACAGACTTGGATTCCAAGAGTGGAAGTGGTTCCACTCTAGCTTTCCACTTAGTCGTGTCCATAAGTGGTGTGGATTCAAGCAAAGTATTCACTTCACTTATGTATTCATCATCAAACAAATCCAAGTCAAAATTATTCAAACAAGCATCCAAATGGTCAACAGACATGCTACTAGACAACGAATCCTGAATCAAACTTTCAATCATGTTGATTTCATGCACATCATTATCATCATCAAGATCTAAATGTTGTTGGCTAGTATTGAAAACATTCAACTCCACAGTCATATTACCAAATGACAACTTCAACACTCCATTACGGCAGTTAATGATTGCATTGGACGTTGCTAAGAAGGGACGTCCCAAAATGACAGGAATGTGACTGTCAGGGTTTTGCACAGGTTGAGTATCTAAGACGATGAAGTCCACAGGAAAATAAAACTTATCAACCTTAATCAAAACATCTTCTACCACACCACGTGGTACTTTGACGGATATGTCCGCCAATTGCATAGTTATAGGTGTTGCCTTCAACTCTCCAAGACCTAACTGCACATATACTGAATATGGTAGTAAATTCACACTTGCCCCTAAGTCTAGCAATGCCTTCTTAACCGTTTGGTCACCTATTTTGCATGTGATAGTTGGACTACCTGGGTCTTTAAACTTAGGAGGTGTGTTGCTTTGAATGATTGCACTCACTTGCTCAGTGAGAAAAGCACGCTTATGCACATGAAGCTTTCGCTTTTGTGTGCACAGATCCTTAAGGAATTTAGCATAAGCAGGGACTTACTTGATTGCATCAAGAAATGGGATGTTGATGTTAACTCGTTTGAACATTTCCAAAATCTCGTTGTACTGTATACTCTCTTTTTGCTGCACCAATATTTGTGGGAATGGAGCAACAGGTACATGAGATGGTGCAGAGACATTAGAATTATGGGAATTCTTATGTTGCTCAGATTTTTCTTCAATAATAGGTGTTTTATGTGGGATTTTATGCACTGGTGAGTCTGATGTAGAATCACTCGACTGTGGTACACCTACATTGTTTTCAACAACTTTACCACTACGAAGGGTGGTGACAGCATTTACTTGATTATGGGAGGCCTCATTTCGATTTGAATTTTCTGCCTGATATACATTTTTTGGATTTTGTTGGGGCTGACTAGGGAGTTTTCCTTTGTCTCTTTCATTCAATGCTTCACAAATTTGACCCATTTTAAGTTCTAGACTTGTAAAACGTTGGTCTGTGGTCTTTTGGAGTTGTACCAAATTTTGGGTCAACAAACCGAAACTTTCTTCGAAGCTAGGCTTTTTCTCTACAGGGTACTACACATGTGATTGCACTTGGGGGTTTCTAGGATAAGGGTATCCTTGGTTATTATTTGTTGTTCCCCCTTGGACGGGCCCTTTAGACCATGAAAGGTTAGGGTGATTTCTCCACCCTGGGTTGTAGGTATGAGAATATGGGTTGTTCTCTTGCCTTTGGTACAAAACATTGGCTTGCTCGGTTTTAGACTCTTGAAATGCATGGAGGTCTGGACAAGTTTCCACTAGATGGTCTGAACTATGGCATGCGGCACAAGTGGCCATTTCAATTTGACTACGGAGAGTAGGGATATTAGTTTTTCCATTCTTTTCTAGTTCTAGCTTTTCTATTCTCCTGGCCAAGGATGCCATCTTTGCACTTCCTTCGAAGTCAGAGTCAATTCTATGAACATTGGATGCAAGGGTAATCCTATTTGGTTCACGGGGGGATTCCCACTGCTGAGTCTTTTAGCGACTTCGATTAAGAAATCCCAAGACTCATCAGCAGTTTTTTCAATAAATTGACCATTGCACATGGTCTCAACTGTAGTTCGGTTCTTGACATCTAAGCCTTCATACAAAATTTGCACAAGTCTCCATTTTTCAAAACCATGGTGAGTACATTGGAGCAATAATTCATTGAATCTCTCCAAATATTTTTCCAAAGTTTCCTCCTCTAATTGCACAAAACTATTCAGACTTTGACGAATTGTCGTAGTCTTATGGTTTGGGAAGAACTTTTTGAAGAACTCTTTCGTAAGAGTATCCCATGTATGAAATGACTGTGGCTGTTGAGCACACAGCCAAGTCTTGGCTTTGTCTATCAAAGAAAAAGGAAAAAGTTTCATTTTGAGGTGCTCATCCGTCATTTGGTTGATCCGAAGAGTCCCACAAATTTCCTCGAACTCTCTCACATGGTGGTAGGGATTTTCAGCTTCAACCCCTTTAAATTTAGGCAACATATTGATGATACTTGCCTTTAGCTCAAATTGTCCATTAATAGCTGGTAAGACAATGCATGAGGACTTGGTTGTCCTCGTTGGGTACATGTAGTCCTTTAGACTACAGACTGGGTTTACTGGTTCTCTCATTGTTTCGGATGGGTTTGGACTGTCTTCCTCAGAACTATGTATTTCAATTAACTCTTCTTGACTGATTCTAACTAGTCGGCGTGTATGGTCTCTAAAAGACACAATCATAGCCTAGCTAGCACATCAAGCATGTTAACCATTCACCTAGAAGTCAAGTTCTATGCAATCACAAACAAGGATGACTCCACCACAGTAAACCTATTGATTTCTAGCAAACAAAAAGCATGATGACTCCACTTAGATTGTTTTCTAGACCAGCTTCTAATCCTTCAAAAGGGAATTCGTTACAATCTGAGCAAACCCCTCTGGAATCAATCCGAGTTTAAGTAAATTGAATAGAGGCGAGGGAAGCTGATAGAGCTTTGATACCCAAGGCCTCACCGTATTACAAGGCGGCGCAGTCACGCATTCAATTTACAGAAACCGTCATGAACTTCGAAGTATGCTTAAAGAGTAACCAATATTTTTCAAATGACTTTCCTACTAAGCTCGTTACCTTATAGGTCTTGTTCTATTCAAAATTTTAAAGCTTAGGTTCGCGTATGTATCGTTTTCCTAAGGCGGGCAAGAAGAGAACGGTGATGAAATCCGAACCCATATCTTGTATGGCCAGTCCTTGCCCTTTACTAGGAAAATAAAGCAGCCGTATTCAATTCCTCAACATATATGCAAACGAAGGAATACAGTAACTCGCTAACAAGGGATTCGCGAGTGTTTCGACAAACTTACCTCCCGTTCCATACGGGGGATGAACCGTTGTTGTCGACTCGGGCCACGACTCCTATGTCATGAACGAACCCGAGGGGCCGAGGTGATATTGTAATCACCGTCCTTCTCTGCAAGCAGTTGATATTTAATAATACCCTTCCGTAGGGTTTTAAAAATAAAAATAGAATGTCCAAGTCCAAAGTCCAAAATAAAGTGCAAAAGAAAAAGAAAATTACAAGAGTAGAGGAATCCTAATACAATAAAATAAACTTTTTTTTTTTTTTTTTAATTTAAAATAAAAACTTCTTTCGCTTCCTTTCCTTCGCCTTTACAACAGCTACTCCGGCACCTGTTGAGCTCAAAAGAGGTAGTTAGGGTTTCGAAGTTTTAAAGCAAAAGCAAAAAAAAAAAAAAAATAACAAAAATAAGTGTAAAATTGACTGTGAATAGTTGTGCTGCTACAGTGACTATGCTGCAGTGATATGTGAACAGTTCTTATTTTTCCTTCCTAGTTAAAGGTCTTATTTTGCCAACTCTTGTCATTGCGACAAAATCACAGGACGTTTTTGCACTTTCATCCAGAAACCCATTGATCTTGTCTTAACTTTTCTCTTTTGTCATTTTTGTTGTGACAATATGACAGGCCTAGATATTCTTGCGAAAATAAAGCCCCATGACATTGATGTCTTGCGACGAAAGCGCAGGACGTCCTTACACTTTCATGTAATGACCCATTGACCTCGTCTTATCTTTATCTCTTGTACTATTGCCTCTTCAGGATCGTCGCACAAATATGACAAGCCTTGATACTCCCGTGAGTAAAAAGCCTCATGACATTTGTGTCTTAAGACACTTATCAGCTCCCTAATGGAGGGTTCCGCCCTTATCTTCCCCCTGGTTTCCCCTTCAAGGAGACGTACCTCTACCATACAAGGTTGTCTCCTCCCATCCGGTCTTAACAACAACCAGTTGCTTTCGCAGCCTCTTATCCCTTTTGCCTATATGGCTTATGGTTACGAGACTGCACCCTAAGTGGGGTTTTCTTCAGGCCGAGTGCATCATAGTCAAGACTTTCCAAGATTGTCCAGGTACGTTCCAGACGCCCCATGCACTCTTGGCTCAATCGTGTGCCTCGGCGCCTTGATCAAATTCTGCACTCCTTATAAGAGACCCTCAGTCGTCCAACCTAAGTCATAATCTTAGGTTGATAATCCAAGGTACCTCTCCTAGATAGGCTTTATTGACCCCAAATATCCATGACTCGGGTTCCAGGGGCGGTGTAACCTTTTCGTTGATCCATGCAACATGTACCCCTTCTATGACGTAATTTAGGTCTTACATTTGCCTCTTGCGAAATTTTGATTTCGCGAACTAGGGTGTACACCATAGTAAGTTCGCCCCTTTCTATTATGTCAATGATCTTTGCGAAGTTTTCACATATTTTCATTCTGCTTTTTGATATTTGTAATCTCGCATCTTTTCTTTCATAAAATCTTAGCATATATTCATCTCATTTCAGTCATACATTATTTTGCAATCTACTCTTTCCCATAATTTCTTATGGGTAATATCTCTTTAGGTGTAATCTGTTCCATGGTCTACCAAGTCTCTGACCCACATCTCTACCCTCAGGGTCCATCAACTTATATGCCCCTGTTCCAACTATCTCTTTAATGATATAAGGTGGTAGGCTCGGAAAGATACCTACAACTATGTATAAACTGCAAGTGCACAGTGTCGACAAGCAACACAGGGCAAGCACAGGTCGAACCACAGAGACTTGATGAGTGTAGAAGTTGATTCTAAATCCTTATTCAGATAGTAACCAAAAGGGGTTTGATTTTGTCGATACGGCGATATGATTTTCAAGTGACTGCAATAATAAAAGTAAAATATGCAAATAGCAAGATATGTAAACAATGATAATATGGATACTAGGGTATTCAAATCCACCAATAACCTATGATATGCATTCAACTAGTAATATTATTCTTGTCCTTATAGTAGATTCAAGTCTACCCTATGACTAAGGTGTTTCTCCAATGGATAATTTAATCACAACTAAAGTATTTCTCCAAAGCATTAATTGTCTAATTAAGCACAACTAATCTAAAGATCAATATTTGGTTAAGCATGAGTTGTAGCATAATCAACATAGAGATATTCTAACTACAATGGATACATGGCATACATTGTGAGAGCAAGATGTTGACAAACTTGGATTAAATTATATCTTTAAACAATTCTAAACTTTCAAGAACAAGATACAAGATACGAATACATACCAATGAGATTAGGGCTTCATCTAAACCCTAGTAAATGAAATTAGAACATGAAGAACATTACAACAAAATTGAAATTTGATAAACTAACATGAACAAGATATTCTTGGATGGTTTTTCAACACAAAAACCCTCTCTATTTATACACAAAATTCCCTCAAGCACTTGGATTCGAAATTTGGAAAGCATCCACTCAACAAAACATGTTTTCTTAATTGATGGATTGAATGGAATATATTTGGTTGTGGGAAACAAATTGGGAGTGATTGAGTGAGATAATGGGGATGTTTTCTTTAATTGATGGATGAAATGGAATACAATGGGGGTGAGGTGGATGTTTGGAAAGAATCCAATGGGGGTGAGGTGGATGTTTTGGAAAGAATCCAATGGGGGTGAGGTGGAAATGGATTTGGGTCTTGGGTTTTGGATCATGGGTTGTTTAATCCCATGAATTTGTAAACAGGTTGCCACTGATGCGCGAGCGGGTTGCAACGCTTCCAACTTTCTTCTCTTTTGTCTTCTCAATTCTTCCAATCTTTATTTAGTACTTAAAAACACAAAATTAATTAATACAAATATTTATTCTTGAAAATGGTAAAAATGCAGAATTTGGGATAATATATGACTTTGAAGCGCGAAAGATGAGTTAAGTGCCAATGAAAAGGTGTATGAACATGCAATATTTGGCACTCATCATAAGGCCTATCCCATTTTTTCGCTAACTTTCCGCCATTTTCTCGCTGATATATTGGTGTTTCTCGCAGCACTAAATTTCCTATTGAAATTCACGCTTTTTGACACGTTTATTATACTCCCGGGCTAATCTTCGCTGGTAATTTTCCATATGTTGTAATGCTCTTTCTCTCTTTTCTTCTAATTCATCAAGCTTGGTTAAAATCATATCCACATTAAGATTTTTCTCCCATGCCTCTCTCTTTGTTGTGAGAATAATAACTTTCTGTTGGTAGCCATATGTTAAACAAAATGGTGACATTCATGTAGCTTCTCGTCTAGTTGTGTTGTAAGCCCAGACTGCATTATGTATCTATTCGCACCATGCTCTATTATGTCCTTCTAATTTCTTCTTTAATATGTATGCGATTTTCTTATTTGTTGCTTCAGCTTGACCATTGGCCTGTGGATATAGAGGGGTGGATTTTCCACACTTTATCTTGAATGCATTGAGTAACATTTCTATATTCTGCCCTTCAAATTGTTTCCCATTATTGGATACCAATTGTGCTGGAACTCCAAATCTGCAAATGATATTTTCAAATATGAATGTAAAAATGTCTTTGTCGCGAATATGTTGTACTGCCTTTACTTCTACCCATTTTGTGAAATAATCTGTTGTGATAATTAAATATCTTCTCTGTCCAGATCCTGGTAAAAACGGTCCCACAATGTCTAAACCCCACTTCCCAAAGGGCCATACACTTGTTAAAGATGATAATGGTGCTCCAGGTGCATGTATTTTCTTTCCGTGTCGCTACCAATATTCGCAACGCATTGATATTTGCTTCGCGTCTTTATGCATAAATAACCAATAACAACCTTGCATTTTTGTTTTGTATGCCAACGATCTTCCTCCACTGTGATTGCCAGCATCCCCACTATGTAACATATTCAATATATCTTCTCATTCTTTCGTGTTAGACATCTGAGTGATGGTCCATTAAAGGATCTTCGATACAATACCCCATCTCTTAATTCATACTTTGTCGCACAACTTTTTAACTTGTGCGCCTCCAATATATTCCTTGGGGTTTCTTCTTTCGCCAAGTATGCATGAAGTTCTACTCTCCAATTTTCGATATTAGGCATCTGTTCTTCTTCTCCACCTTTTATTATCATTACGTCTACTTCTTCCTCTTCTTCTTTGTTTATTGATGGTGATTTAAGTGTCTGTATCTTTATGCATCTCTATTTATGGGTTAAAACTATTCCTGCCGGTTTTGGTAATTTGGGGTGTGTGGATGAGGAATGAATCTAAACCCTAAACAAATGCACTGCGCGGTGAGTGCTTTTGATTCGAGAGATCAATCTTTACAATTCTAGCCTAAACCAAGAAATTGTCATTCCAGACTTGTTACGGTCACAAAGTGAAGGAGATGGGGTTGATCTTAGGGAGGAAAGCGAAGAAGGTGTTGATATTGTGAAGGTGTAGGCTTGTTTATGACTTATAACAGAAATGTGAGCATGCTTACGATTAATGTAAGCAGTCTCTGGGTGTTTGAATACGTGTTGCATTAACACTTGGTTTCTGTGTTGTGCTCTTATTTGGAAATAGGAAGGAGAACCTATTTATACAAGTCATTTGAGCCTTATTCACGTCTCTCGTAGGAAGTGAAGGAAGTGGAGTGATGGAGTATTGGAGTGGTGTGTTAGTGTCACACGATCAATCTTGCCCACTTTTCCTATCATCACTAACCATCCATGTCTTCCTGACACGTTCTTGGGATGGCGTGTTGCACGCTGCCAGACCAATACCCCAGTATGTATCCCCCAGTTTGTGACGTTATTGATGTCTTGAGTGTGTGGATCGTGGGACCCACATAAGGTAGCATGTAATTCTAGTTAAATAACTAAGTTATTTAGGAAGTCGATACTTGTAAAGTATCGTGTGTATTTTATGCATGTTATGCATCGAATGTATTCGGCATATATGAAGCATCATTGTTGATCATCATTCCCTGCCTGCTTCATGAGAGGGTTTGGAGGCTGCGCTAGCAAATCTTCCCTTGACCGACCACATGGTGTGGTAGGGTGGCAGACAGTGATCATGATGATACTTCACTGGTCGCCTAACTTTTATACTAGGCTGTATGTCTGAGCTGGTGAAGTTGGACGGAAGAGATGACTTGCGACCCACATCTGCGACCCTCGGATTAGGGTTTAGGAGGTGCGCGAGTGTACTTCTTCATATTGGTTGAATCCAAGCATGGGAGGCGTTTCATGGAGGACCGATCATACATGCGTATAGACGGCATGCTGATGTCCATGTCCATGCTTCACCTTCCCACGAAGGTTTGATCTAGGCCAATCGAATTTACCGGTGAAGTTGAGTGGCTGAGATCGATTTGCGACATAAATCCCATGCCGCAAAGGATTCCTGAAGGGGAGCGGTATGCCACCTTCAAGACACATGTTTCGAGATGACCAAGCTTGGTCGGTCTCGGCCGATTGGTCCAGCGTGTAGGTGGTAGGCTGGTATTCACGCCTATACCTGATTGTCCCATGCAAACGTGATCTAAGCCACTCAATTTATCTGGCGAAGTTGAGTGGTCGATATCAGTTTGTGATTTGGGAAGCGTGACCATGCCAATTTGGGCGCGCAAACCGAGGAGCCCGACCAAGGCTGGCTTTGACCGATCGGTCGGACATGAAGTCGAGCACGCGGTGGTCATGCTATCATGTTCGGCCTTCCATAATGTTTCATCTTTGCCTACCATTCAAGCATGCGAAGATGGACGCACGAGATGATTTTGTGACACATACATGATGCCGCAAGCCCCAATTAGGGTTTTGGCGGCCGTGCATCATGCTTGGTTAGGTGCACACGAATTAGGACAACCAATCATGGTTGGTCATGACCGATAGGTTATGTGTGTAGGCGGGCCTACAGTGATTGTGTTGACATGCTCTGGGCCCTTTGAATCTACATCTACACCCTTCATCTATGCCTACGAAGATGGATGGCTGAGATCGTTTTTGCGACACATGTAATATGCCGCAAACCCTAATTTAGGGTTTCTTGTCCATTCCGCTTAGTTTGGATGGTTTTACAAGCTATCCCACCCTTTTTGGGGAGGCCGATCATTCTGGGCCTGCATTGGGTCGGCAGTGAATGTTCCAATACCTGCTTGGGGGTATTGGATTCGATCTGGACCATCCAATCATGCTGGTGAAGTTGGATGATCGGGATCGTTTCTAGACTGTTATGGACAGTCTATATGCTCAATCAGGCTAGTATAACACACCAAGAGTTTATAGCCTGTACAGGAATTTCGTGCATGCATCACTGTTGGTACTTGGATATTCATGCTACTCTGCTGCGAGTAAAAATCAGTCATCATGCCGCACCAACAATGAGAGTTATGCTAGGAACAACACAGGAAATACAAGGCCTTCTATGCATTAATCAATAATGCTAAATTTCACAGAATATTCGGGGGATTATTGATACATGCTCCATTCTAGGTGAATTAATAAAGTAAAGAAGTATTCATCACTTATAAAATAATCTCATCCTCTGCAGGATGTTTACACAAAAATTGGTTTTACAACTTTAGCCATGAACTAAAAATCCACCATCAACAATCTCGCAGATGGATCAGTCATCATGCTTGAAATGAAAGCATAAGCATCTGCAAGTCTATTGTCATTCCTTGATATGTGCCTCCACTTTATTTTTGGGATTTTCGCTGACAATTCTTCAACAAGTTTTTTGTATTTCTTCACGGATGGTTCATTTGTTGTGTACTCTCCTTTTATTTGGTGAATAACTAACTGCGAGTCACTGGTGATTCTCATATTCTCCAACTTCATTTTTATTGCGAATTTTAGGGAATGTACCATAGCTTCACATTCTGTTTCATTATTAGTGGATGCGAATTCCAACCTGAAGGAAAAATCCATTTTGGTTCCTTCTGGCGAAATTAGGACAATTTCCACTCCATTACCTTCCCCATTTGACGATCCATCTTCCAATATTTCCCATCTATCGGGTTATGTCAACCAATCTCTTGGGTTTCCATGTTCTTCTTCCACATCCATTATTTCCTCCACATCTTCTAGAGGAAATTCTGCTAAGAAGTCTGCGACAACTTGTGATTTTGGTGAAGATAATATTTCATACTTAATTTCGAAATGTCCTACTTGTGAATTCTATCTCTCCACCCCGCCTGACCTTTTTGAATTATTCATCACTGATTCAATTGGTACCTTTGTCATAACCCTTATTTTGTGTGCCTGAAAATATATGTGAAGCTTAAACGCTGCATAAACTAATGCCAAAATTAGTTTTTCAATTTTTGAATAATTTTTCTCTGCGGCACTGAACGTTTTGCTGATGTAGTAAATCGGTTTTTCGACTTCTGCGTCAATTCGCAATAGCACAACACTTAATACATGCGAAGTTGTCGCAAGATAGATTAATAATTCTTCTCCTAGCTCTGCCTTTTTCAAAATAAATATATTCATCAGATGTTCTTTTATTCCTTGAAAAGCTTTCTCACATTCATCTGTCCATCTGAATTTTGTACCTTTTTTGAGTATGTTGAAGAAATGTTTACATTTGTCTGAAGATCGCTAAATAAACCTTCCCAGCGAAGCCAAGAGTCCATTTAACTTCTGTACATCCTTCACCGTCGTTGGTGTTGGAATATCACGAATTGCTTGCACTTTCTTTGGATCAACTTGTATTCCTTCTTTTGACACAATGTAACTTAGAAATTTTCCAGATGCAACCCCAAAAATACACTTTTCTGGATTTATCTTAATGTTAAAGTTCCGCATTTGTTCAAAAATTTCCTTCAGATCTTGTACATGGTCTTTAGCTTCTTTACTTTTTATTAACATGTCATATACATACACCTCTAATGTTTTGTGTATCCACTTTGCGAACACTTTCTCCACCATCTTTTGATATGTTGCTCCAGCGTTTTGCAAACCAAATGGCATTTTTGTATAACAGTATAACCCTCTTGGAGCGAAAAAAGCAGTATGCTCTTGATCTTCTTCAGCGAGAGGAATTTGATTATAACCTTTGTACCCATCTAGAGAAGATATTCTATCATTTCCTGCCGTTGACTCAACCATTTGTGGAATATCTGGTAATGGAAAGCTGTCTTCGGACATGCTTTATTTAGATCAGTAAAGTCTATACAAATTCTTATCCCCTTATTTTTATTTGGGACTACAACCATGTTGTCTATCCACTCCGAATATTTAGCTTGACTTATGATTCCTGCATCAAGCATCTTCTGCAATTCATCTTCTATTTGGGGATGATATGTTGTTGCGATTTTTATTATTCTTTGTTTGAATGGTCTTGCACTTTTGTTAATCTCCAACTTATGACACACCATAGACGGATCTATTCCAGGCATATCATCCATGTTCCATGCAAAAATATCTTTATATTCTCGCAAAAGACTAATAGTTTTTTCTTCTTCATTTGCCTCCATTTTGGTCCCAATCCTTAGCATTTTGGGTTCTTCTTTAGTTCCAACATTCACTTCCTTTGTTGGTTCTGATGCGGTGTAACTGGATTTAGGTTCTCCCATTGGTGTTTGTTCTTTTATTACCTTCGCAAGTTCGTTTCCTTCTTCTGAAATTTCGCTAGGTATTCCTTTCCCTTACTCTGCTCTAATCATGTAAATTTTAAATTTTTCTTCTTTCTTTGCTTCTTTCGCCATTTTTCTGCGAGCTTTTGTCTTCTTTGCACGTCCTTCATAACACTTTCCTTCAATTTGATAACATAATTTCGCACTATCAGTATCTCCTTTAACTTCACCAATTTCGCTTGGCATAGGAAATTTGATGTATTGATGTAATGTTGATTCTATAGCTTTAATTGCGTGTATCCATGGCCTTCCTAGCAGCATGTTATATGGCGATTCCATATCCACAACACACAGCGTTATTTGTGTTTCAACTTCTCCTAGCGAAATTCGCATCATTATTCCTCCTTTAGGTTTTGTTGTAGACTGTCCAAAGCCATGAATATGATACGTTGAATGAGTCATTTATTCATATTTGTATCACATTCCTTTGTATGCATGATAAAACATTATATCGACCGAACTTCCTGTATCCACCAAAGTTCTATTCACCGCACACTCTTCCATGTTTTTTGCGGATTTCCTCTTTTCTTTCCGTGTGGTTATTGTGATTACCAAAGGAGATGTGTGGCTCAAGTTTTCTCTTGGTACCTCTGTTGTTGTGAATGTAATTTTTTGCTTTTCCCAATCTTTCAAGGGTGATACTTTTTCCACCGTTATAATTTTCTTTCCTTGAAAATATCGTTTATGTATTCTTCCTTTGATGTTTTCATGAAACTTATTAATCATTGTTTTTGTGATTAGATTACACTCCATCCTTCTGTTATCCTCATTGATTTTACTCATATTTTCCTTAACTGGTTTACTGATTTTTCCCATCATCTTCTTGGTTTGAACGGTCTCAATAACAATCTTTAATTTTGTTTTTCAGTAATTTTCAATTTTCAATTCCTCCCTGTTTCTAGCGCCAATATGTAGTTGCAGGAAATCCTACAATACATTCCTCACAAGAATTCATAATAATCAACACATCTTTATGATCAAAAACTACACTTTTTATTAATGGATTCCAGAAATGTTACAAGAAGGAAATGAAATCAAGAATACAACACTGTTTTGGACTTTCTCTCTCCTCAAAACTTTCTTAACACTCCAAAATTGATCTCCCCTTTCCTTACGCCTATTCAACTCTTTATACAGGGTATTACATAGTGGATGACAGCTAATCTGTCCTTTATTTTAGGATCTGGCTTGCGATATTCTCGTGAGCAATCAAGTGTTAAGTTCGCAACATTCTTAAATATAGCTAGGTCTTCACATCTTTCTCGTGTTTAAGCTGTCGTCATTATGTAGTTAATTTGCGACGGTTTCGCAATGTACTTTTGATGATGACTTCGCAAGGAGTAATAGCTCACTCAAGGTGTAATTTGGTCGAATGCTTTATCTTTTGTGAATTATATTGATCCTAGTAGTTAGACTCTTAGATCAAGGTCCACTTTCTAGTGTTGTTTATACACACAATTGCTACACCGAATCCCTCTGCAAGGTCCTGTGTTCTCTACTTTTGTATGAATTATTCGACTATTACTTATCTCCTAACTCAAGACTAGCATTTGATTGAATCACCAATTAATTCAGATGGCCGCCTAAACAATCTATCAATCAATCATAAGTATTCTAATTAGTATAAACAATTAATAATCATGTGAAGAACTTCAAAATAGATTTATATAATAACCCAAATCATGTTTATAACTTAGAATTCATCCCCAATCACTAAGAAGTTTTGCTACTCATGGGATTAATGAAACCTATGAGATATATATGATAAAAGTATAAGAAATAGTTACGGTGATGAAATTGCTTCCAAAACCCTGGCTTTTCTTCCTTTTGTTATTCTATCCAAAACTTGATAAAAAAAATTATAAGATATCTTTTTCAAGATTAGAAGTATCCCTTAGAAAGGTATTCAAGTTGTAATTGCACCCGTGCGCCAAATCCCAGTCGAAGTAGCTTGTCAATACTCTCAAAATAGCCAAAACTGCTCACGAGTCACGCCCAAGGTTTGGTCGTGCATAGAGAGGCTGAAACAGCCAAGTGGGCTCATGTTCGAAACTGCACAAGCCCAGCCAAAAAGCACCATTAGCCTGTCAGTTTGCCATAACTGACAAACATATATCTTTTTCTTCCAATTCCCGCGAACAGACATCCTTCTGTGAAAAATTAAAGTTAGGAAAATGCTATATACAACGCTTTGTTATCGCTATTTGCTCGCAGTCATATGTGGCCGGTATGAGTAGGATTTTGGCAATCCAAGTCAGTTGGTGGGGTTAGGGAGAGAGAAAACTATCACATGCTATATTACTTTCTGTTTTTTCCTCTCTCAACCTTTTACTCTTTTATTTCCATTTTTTGAGTCTCTGCACGAAGAAAGACAAAATGGAGATTCAAATGATATCTCATACTAAATTTCAAGGAAAAGAACTTGGTATATTAATCCATATCATTTTGTGAAGATCCTAATTTATGTTAAATTCGGTTCTATTCCTTTTATTATGATATTCGGTGGGAGAGAGATGAATTAAGTTGTTTTATTGACAGAAAAAAGGATATAAAATGCAACTTAGAGAATTTATCAAATTCAAAATATCTGATTTTGGATCCGTTGACTGCATTCATGGAGGTTTAATTAGAGGTAGCATAATTGGATTTTCAAGATTGTAACGACTGTGATGGATATTTTCTTACTAATAATTTCACGGATAAAATATATGTATGATGTACGCATAAACATGAGGTAGTGTTTGAGTTGTTCATAATGAAAAAAGAAATAACCTCTAAAAAAAATTCTGAAATTATTAAAACTAAGTATTTACAAAATTGATGTAAAATCAACTCTATATTCCAAAAGTGAACAGATCCTGAATTTTTTCTTTCAATTAAAAAATTGAAACCTACAGATTTTCGAAAAGCAAATATATGAAAAATTAAACCGTGATGTTTTGATTTATTAGATGGATTTGATGATTATGATGTTAAAAATAAAAAGATAAAAATATCATGTTTGCACAGAGATGAAATGAAGAACGTTTGCACAGAGATGACTTCTCTTTCATTTTGATACGGACTTCGGAGAAGACAACTTCTCTTTCATTTCTCTCTCTTAAGACCGAAGACATGTTCTGATTAAAAAAAAGGGCCGACGACGTGGAACAAATCTAATGTGAATGGGCAAGCCACCTCACTGCACCAGCTCAACGTGCGAGTAAGTCGCGAGTATTTAGCGTGAATCCTATCACGGTCGTTAAAGTTACGGGATTTTAATCTTTTCTCCGCCAGAATCACGGACAGATATATCCCCGTGAGTTTTAAATTCCCCTGGATTTTCATTCTTCCCTTCGTCTTTTCACGATAACTCTCGCCTCCGTGAAATATTTTCTTCCCTGACTTTCTATTCTCGTTCACTGCCATTCACGGATACTAAACTCTCAGTGAAATCTTCTTCTTCTGAACTTCTCTTTTCCGGCCAATAACTCACGTATACCAGGCCCTCCGCGAGAATTATTTTTTTCTAAGTTTTTGTATTCTCGGCCATACCTATCTTGGTTAGAAACCCTTCCATGAAATATTGATTCATCTGGATTTCCTAAACTCAACCAATGTCCTATCTTCTCAGTCCTTATCTTCCAGGCGATATCCACAATCTATCATTCTCGACTGAATTACCGAGAAACCTTGACCATCACTATAACAGCTACAGCCATCATCCAATCTTCTCTTCCACATGCCACAACTCCATATTCCAAACTCATACTGATACGTATAACACAATCTTCTTATCGTGACATCACCAATATCATAGAGAACTTTCTGTTTAGTTGTTAAATCTCAATTTTCCTTCACTGCCATGAATGGCTCGAGCAACTTCCAACTGCATCGAGCTCAACCATCAGAAGTATCACAAACTCCACTATCATCACCAATATCGTTATCATTCAACTTCCGCCGAGTTCACCTGACTTGTCCCTCTTGAGTTATCTTCTCAGCTTCCAGACTCAGTCTACAATCCCATCTATACCAGCAGACACCATCAATGTTGGTAATAGTAGCACCTAACTGAATATTGAGATTGAACCAAAAATAGAGAGATTCATTGATTGAGTGTTTAGATAACAAGAATACAATGTTTTTGATATTTTTGGATGATTACAAATGATACTACTCATTCCTATTTATAGATTACAAAAGAAGAAGAGAACTATGCCTATGGAGGCTAACAACTATGCCTATGGAGGCTAACAACTAACAACTATTAATATGGAGGCTTACCTACCATGGATCAACAACTAACAACATGTGTAAAATGAGTCTTCTAAAATGGCCACCTCCATCTCCTTGTGGTAGGTTATAAATAGAATTCAACACTCCCCCTCAAGCTGGTGCATATATGTCGCTCATGCCTAGCTTTCCAACAAACTTCAGAAATACCTTACTTGGAACTACTTTAGTTAAAATATCAGCTACCTGATCTTCCGATCTAATTCTAGGTAACTCCACGATCTCATTATCCAACTTCTCTTTAATGAAGAACCTATTTATATCCACATGTTTTGTGCGATCATGATGAACTGGATTGTATGCAATATCACACGCCGCTTTGTTATCACAGTATAAACGAATTGGTTTCCTGGGAGGATACCCCAATTCAGATAGCAGACGTTTTAACCACATCACTTCTCAGATACCCATCGCCATACCTCGCCATTCAGCCTCTGCACTTGATCGTGAAACAACTCCTTGCTTTTTGCTTCTCCATGTAACAAGATTACCCCCAACGAAGGTAAAATATCCTGAAGTAGACCTCATATCATCGCATGACCCACCATAGTCAGAATAATTATATGCCTCCATACTTTTGAAGTCTTGACCTTTCTTAAACAAGATCCCTTTTCCTGAAGCAGACTTCAGGTATCTTAGGATTCGCATTACCGCATTCATATGTGTTTCTCCAGGATTATGCATGAATTGACTAACAATACTCAATGCATATGCAAGATCGGGTCTTGTATGTGCCAAGTACATTAGTCTACCCACGGGCCTTTGGTATCTTCCTTTATCAACAGGTACTTGGTTGCCATCCGAACATAATTTCAAACCTGGCTCTACTGGTGTATCTACAGGTTGACATGCTGTCATACATGTTTCCTCCAACAAATCAAGGGCATATTTTCTTTGTGACAAGAATATTCCTTCTGTTGATCGAGATACTTCAATTCCAAGGAAGTATTTTAAAGAAACAAGATCCTTCATCTGAAATTCACTTGATAGATAATTTTGGAGAGCCTTTCTTTCTTCTGGATCATCTCCTATAACTATCATGTCATCTACATATATGATTAAAGATGTAATCTTACCTCGATTTCTCTTTAAGAATAAAGTATGATCTGAATTTTCCTGGCGATAACCAAATGCTCTCATAGACTTGGTAAATCTTCCAAACCACGCTCTCGGAGATTATTTCAGACCATACAATGACTTGTTTAACCTGCAAAGTTTTCCGTTATGCAACTCTGACTCCATCATTCCTGGTGGAAGCTGCATATACACTTCTTTGGACAAATCTCCATGTAAAAAGGCATTCTTGACATCAAACTGTTGCAATGGCCAACCCAAATTTGCAGCAAGAGACAACAAGACTCGTACTGTATTCATTTTAGCTACAGGTGTGAATGTCTCATTATAATCTACACCATAAGTCTGGCTATACCCTTTTGCAACCAATCTTGCCTTAAAGCGTTCAATTTCACCATTTGCCTTGTATTTGACTGTAAAAACCCAGCGACATCCCACGACTTTCTTTCCTTCTGGACATTCAACCATGTCCCAAGTATTATTTTCTCGTAAGGATTTCATCTCATCGATCATAGCTTCCCTCCATTTCGGATCAGATAATGCTTCCTGCACGCTGGTAGGAATAACTACAGTAGATAATTGATTCACAAATGACTTATTTGATTCGGTCATATGGTGATTAGAGACATAATTACTCATGGGATATTTAGCTTTTGATGAAATATCAGGTTCATACATAGTTTTAGGGATACCTCTATTCCGACGTTCTGGCAATTGTTTCTTTGCAGGTTCAAGAACATCTTCAGCGAACGGTTGTATTGGGGTTGGTGATCTATCATTATCTTCTTCAACTTCATCTGCATTATCTTTTGATCTATCTGTATTATCTTCTTCAACTTCATTTATAGCTTCAATTTCACCATCTGTGTTAATTTCTTCCCCACTAACTTTCTGTTCTTTTGTAATTTCAAGAACAACATCTTCTTCGATTATGTCTTCTTCATAGTCAAGAGTCTGAATTTCTTTTTCATACTCCCCCTGAAGTTCAGACTTCGAGTAATACATCACGTGTTCATGAAACTTAACATCCAATGTGATGTACATTCGTTTAGTTGGAGGATGGTAGCATCTATATCCTTTCTGACTTGCAGCATATCCCACGAAGACACATTTTAAAGCTCGGGGAGATAACTTGCTCCGTTGGTTCTTGTGTAAGTGCACAAATGCTACACAACCAAATATGCGTGGAGGCAAGTTTGGAACTGTTGGTGAAACTGTTGCCTCAGTGAGAGCTTGAAATGATGTCTGAAAAATGATAGTGCTGGAAGGTGTGCGGTTGATCACATATGATGCAGAGGTAAGAGCTTCACCCCAATAAGTTAACGGCATATGAGATGATATTAATGAAGCACACACAACTTCAAGCAAGTGACAGTTTTTTCTTTCAGCTACCCCATTCTGTTGAGGAGTATTAGGACAAGTTGTCTGATGAACAATACCACATTCTCTTAAATAATGTTGAAAATTAGTACTTAAATATTCGCCTCCATTGTCACTTCGAAGAACTTGAATCTTTGTATTGTATTGTGTGTTGACTAATTTGTGAAACCTATGAAATAAATTATTCACTTCATCTTTTGATTTCATCAAGCAAACCCATGTCATCCTAGTGCAATCATCAATAAAGGTGACGAACCATCGCGCGCTTCCAAGAGTGTTAACTTTAGACGGCCCCCAAACATCAGAATGAATAATCATGAATGGAATAGGACTTTTGTTTAAACTTGATGGAAACAAAGTACGATGGCTTTTAGCTAGTTCACATTCTTCACATTGAAAACTAGAAACATCAACCTTTGAAAATAGACTAGGAAATAGCCTTTTTAAGTAGCCAAAAGAAGCATGCCCTAACCGTCTATGCCATAACCAAATTTGTGATTTATCCTTCTCCCCTGAGTACCATTCACAACTAAAGCATTAGATAATCTTTCTGAAATTTTTGACGCCAAATCTAGATAGTAGAGCTTTCATATTATAACCCCAGATCCAATCGTCCGCCGTGTTCGGATGTCCTTAAACACACAAGAATTAGGCCAAAAAATAACAACACAATGTAAGACTTTAGTAATTTGGGAAACTGATAATAGATTATAACTTAGAGAGGGAACTACTAAAACCGAATCTAGACTCAATGTATCAGTAAGATTTAATAATTGTTCTCCAATTACTGGAGCCAAAGATCCATCTGCTGTGCAAACGGAGTTGTGTATGGATGTTTTAAGAGGAGAAACCTGTCTGGAATCAAAAGTCATATGGTCTGTGCAACCCGAATCAATTATCCATGAGTTATTAGGAACAACTTGCGAAACATTAAAAACCTTAACATTGGTTGTTTCTATAGCGGAGGTTATATTGATAACCACATGTGCTGCTGCAGCGGAATTCTTTTTCTTGGGATAGAGATTATCCCACCAATATGGATACCCGACAATCTCAAAGCAGTTGTCTTTGTTATGACCACGTTTATTATGATGAGTGCAGGTGGCAGACTTATCTTTAATGTTGTATTGACGACGGGTTGCCATTGCAGAAGTTTGAACACTAGATACAAGGATCCTTCTCATTGCTCTGATACCATATTAAGATTGAACCAAAAATAGAGAGATTCATTGATTGAGTGTTTAGATAACAAGAATACAATGTTTTTGATATTTTTGGATGATTACAAATGATACTACTCATGCCTATTTATAGATTACAAAAGAAGAAGAGAACTATGCCTATGGAGGCTAACAACTATGCCTATGGAGGCTAACAACTATGCATATGGAGGCTAACAACTAACAACTATTAATATGGAGGCTAACAACTAACAACTATTAACAAATGATACCTACCATGGATCGACAACTAACAAAATGTGTAAAATGAGTCTTCTAAAATGGCCACCTCCATCTCCTTGTGGTATGTGATAAATAGAATTCAACACTGAACTCTAGCTTTCTCTTCTTTACTGTCAGCAACCTCCATCCCAACCAGCTTCTATCAACTATAGTTCAACTCCAGCTAACTTTCTCGACAATCCTCACTGCCATCTTTTAAGTTACAGGATTATAACCATCGACAATCAATGGCGTCTTCAACTACCAACACCGAAAGTGACAGCAGCCAATACCTCAATCCTTCACCACATCCCATAACGGTAGCATTATTTTAAACTTCGATATAAACCCTCGAGGACATCACAATATTATCCATGACAATACCCTATATTTTCTCGTGAATTACCAGTATCACCATTCACCGGGAGAAATCTCTCATCTCAGTCTTCAGTGGCAGCAACATCCATTTTCGCCTCATTGCTGCCATCATCTTTATCTAAGCCATTGCTCCATTCGATATCGAGAATCACTCAAACCAAGTCAACCTTCATTAATTCGATATCTTGCTGAAGAAGATGCTGGTGGCATCCCCGAGTAAAGAAGTGGGTGCCTTTATAAATTCTGTGCATTTACAATTCTCGCATCTTTGGCTCGCTTCAAACGCCCATAAAATCTTCATACGATGTCGGAAGAACTCAATTTTTTTCAGTGTTTGCTTCGTCTTTTCGCCCTCTTCGCGATGATATCAAGGATTCCTAGATTCGAATGAGTTCCACTTGGTCTTTAGCCCTTCTCCTCTTGCGGCTAACTTCTTTTATTGCACAATTAAGTGGAAATTCACTTCTTTTGAATAATTCACCTAGCAAAACATAAATAAGAGGAAACAAGCGTATTATACAATAATTTGCAAGAAACTAAGCAATTACTAGCATGGATTCGACACTAAAATATATGCAAAATATGCACTTAACAAATTCCCCCACACTTGGCTTTTGCTAGTCCTTGAGCAAACTATCTAATACAACAACCCCATGTCATCGAGAAAACGCATGCACTTAGCTAATGCAACATGCCTTTAAACCCCTAGGTGTCCCTAGTGGACGAGTTATAGTCTCGTGAGGGTTTACTAGAGATATACCCACAAAACCTACTTTTCCAACTTACTTGTTCTCCAAAATGATAGCATCCAACGCGCTAAGAAGACATAGATATTCTGCACACTAGTCACAAGAAGTTTGACATATATTTGAACACAATCTCATCCTTAAAAGTTGAGAGAGAAATAACCATCCCTTATCGAAAGAATCCAGGTTCGAGAGTGATCGAAAGTCTCGACTTTGCCTCACTAGAAAGGGTTTTATGAAGTTGCTCTCAATAATAAACAGCTTTTTATGGGTCACATATGTTTCCAGGTAGGATTGAAGAGAGAATCCTGTGACACGTTGAATAGTAGGAAGAAAAACCCTCCGAATTGTTTTGAAAACCCACATCTTTTGTCATTTTGAAAACCTTTTTTTCTTTTTCTAACGATCTCAAAGAAAGGAAATCAACCACTTAACGAAGGTGGTAATATGCTTACTTACCTCATTATCCGTTCAACGTGAAGTTAGCACCACTCTCACAGCATCCATAGAAACGTCTTTGGTATTCAATCCTCGTCTTCATCTTCGTCTTCGGTCTTCAACTCTTGATGATAACTCTTGAACTTCGTAGAATCTTGACAATGTAACTCTTTTTCTTCAAATCCTTGTTGCTTGAAACTTCATTATAAATATTTCTTCTTCCATTGGCTTTATTGAAAGAACAAAACTAAAAACCATTAACCACAATATAATACAACGAATTTTTCTTGTCTCTCTTTTTTCCCCCTTTTCTATTTCACTTATATATATATATATATATATGAGACAAGAAAAATAAATTAGATACAAAATGAAAACGAAAAAAAAAAAAAAAACTAGTTATAAACCTAAAGAAATTTTCTCGTCTTTTTTTCCAAAAAAAAATTTCACTCATTTTTTTTTTAGACAAGATAAAATAAAACAAATAAAAATAAAGATAAAATAAAAATGCAAGTACAAAGGCCATGGTGTAAGTACTGTACCGCCTGATTCTTCACAACTTGTATGTCTTGCTATCATAAACTTCTTGAACTCTCATCTTGATAAAAAAAATTCTCTTGCACTTAAGTCTTCAACATGTAGAAATTCTGCTCCTTGTCTTGTTGCTTTACTTGAATCTGAAATCTGCTCATTTTCTGTATCGTTGCTTGTAAACCTTAAACGTATTCAAATTTCCTTATAGATTTTGATGTCGCTCCACTTGTTGATGATGGTGTTTCTATGGACATGTTGGTGTAGAGAGAGATAAAGTGGATGGTGCTAATTGCGAACAAAATTACTAGTGGTATGTAACTGAGCAATTCGATGTCACCATCATGATTGATAAAATGGCACTCAAGAGATCAAAGTAGTGCTTCTATTTATGGGAGGTTGGATAGCTCACCATTCTATCCGGAATTAACGTACGGTGACACACACTCACGTACAAAGAATTGAAGGTCAGTGCCTCATATGATGTAACAATAGGTAGTCTCCACTATAGTGGATCACAATTCTACTACCGAATTCAGTATGCACCTCATTTGCCACTAGCATGGTTAAATCCAACTTTAAGTCTCAAACAAGCAAGAAACCCGATCATGTTCTTTGTCATCTTTTAATTCAGTCACTCTTGTGAGAATTTCGATGTATTCTTAGCGACATGTAAACTATGTAACTCTAAACTAACTACAAGTTGGAGTTTTTTTTTTATTCAAATATGTACAATTTTATTTTATTTTTTGAAAAATATATATGCAAAATACTCCCCCACACTTAAACTTCACATTGTCCTCAATGTGTAAAACCGAAAATTATGAATTCTGACATAACAAGAGATAAAACGCAAAAACTGTGAAAATTGGTAAGGAATTTGGAAAAACTCCATTTCAAAAACGTTGTTCATATATGTGTTTTATATAGAGTGTTAAAAGGTAACAGTGTTTCAATAAACGGTATGACAGTTATGGTATCTGGACTGAACTACGCGTAGTCTGAATTTTTCTGACGAAAAGGTATTCGTCATAATTTTCTTCTAAAGTAGCTTCCGGGCTCAATGAAATTAAACATGGGGATGCAAATATGATATGAAAACAATAAAAACAAAAAATAAAAGGGTTTAAGATACAAAACTTATGGGTTGCCTCCCATTTAGCGCTTGGTTTAAAGGCATCAGCCCGACTTGGCATTCTCCTTATTACTCCGCCAGAGGGAGAAAATCGTGAAACTCAAGGGAGTCTACATCCACCTTGTCGCGTTGAACCTCCCCATATACCAATAATATGAAACTTTGAGGATTTACCCATAAAATAATCTGCAATGCAAATTATAGCTTCACACCGATGTTAGCAAAAAATAATAATAGTGATGCTATCACTCGAAAGAAGTTTCCCCACACTTAGTCCTTTCTACAACTGGAAGTGTATAGAGAACATATATTTTGGGAAATTCTATGGATTCCTCTTGGTGAACCTTCACAATGTGAGAATCAAGTATTTCAAATGGTGGATATTTAAAAGCAACGTAATCTAATAAAATTCTGAAGCACATACAACCAAGCCTAATTGAGGTAAAGGAGAAGAATTAATACGCAAAGGAGTAGTCAAACCTTGAAAAAACTCTTGTATTACGAAATCCTCTTCATCCTTAGAGAATTCAAGTGAACTACTTACCTCTCGTATCTCGTGGTCCTCTATCAAACCTTGCGAAATATTTCGTCATTTTCTTCCTTAACTACAGTCTCAGCATCGTTATAATCATGGGAAAGCTTAATTGGGTCTTCCAAGAATTTATTCAACTTGATTTCATTCTCGAGCATCATCTCTTTAACATTCTCATCATCCGAGTCTGCCCATTCTCCAAGAAAGTGCTCCTCGTTACAAATCCTAAGATCTTCTTGTGAGTATGTTACACCGTTTACAACAATAGATAAATTATATCCACTCTCCTCCTTTTGAATAGGTGTAGGATCGTTATTATGATCTGTAGTAGGAATACCTTCCTCATTGCCGTGAGGAATTTACGAAGGTTGCTCATCTTCATCAGATCTTCGTCATCCTCATAATCTTTAACATCCCAACGACGTTGGAATTTCATCCGTATGACTCTGTTAATTTCTTCAAGAGTCTCTTCTGATGCTCCGGCTTCTTCTAGCTGATCGTATTGCTTAGAAAGTTTTCTAATATTAATATATTTTCGGCCATCACTCATGATAGAGTCTTCAGACCATATCTCTTCTCCCGGAATGAGAGAATTAAGAATATGATAAATATGAATAGGTTTGGATTCGCTATCATAAGGATTCTCCCACATCTCTCACTCCAAACGGTGAATACTAAAAATTCATAGTGAACACCAAGAATGGTACCTGAAATAAAATAAAAAATTCTAGACAACAAAGTTAAAAACTAAAATTACAACTATATACAAAAAATAAACTAAAAAGAAATAACAACTAAAGCTACCGACTGCTTCCCGGCAGCGGCGCCAAATGCGTGTCGTAGGTGCTTAAACTAATTCACTTATATTCTACTTTACTAATGAATAATATAGCAGTAAATAAGATTCGTTCCCACGAAGAGCAGGGAGATTTAGTTGTCAAAATTGTCACAAAGGGAGGTTTGGTTTTAGATGTCAAAGTAAATAAACAAAACAATTAAGAATAATAAAGTTTGCAAGCAATGGAAAGAAATATGATCAGGGAATCCTTCTTCGTTACTAAACAATCATCAAGTTATTATAGAAGAATTAATTGGGGGATATGGGAATTAATTGGGGGATATAGCTACGAGACAAAATAGGTGTCCCAATAGCAATTCTGGGTGACCCCCTATGTAATTATTTTTTTAATTCCTAATCTAGCCCCCACTAATTAGGATTAGTGATTAAGTATAATTAGTAAAATGTTAAGTATTTGGGGGATAAATTAGTGTGTATTTTTATTTGTGTTTGGGTGAGAGTAGAAGGAGGGAAAAACATATTTGAGAGGAATTTCTTTTTTTGAAAATGGGAAGATGATTGTGATGAGATAATTACTGATAATAAGAGGTTGAAAAATTGATTTTTTTTATTTGAATCCACCATTGTTGCAGCTGAAAAAGCTTGGTGCCGGCATGGTATTCAACCAAAAACTCATGTCGGCAATTGTTGGAAATGTTCATAAATTGTTTGCCACTATCCGGGGGGATTTTTTTCCTGGTTTTGATCTTCTGAATGTTGATTTTTTTTCTGGTTTTGAACAGGTACCGGCATGGTAATAGTTTTTTCGAGCGTCTTACAAATTTTGTTCCGGCATAGTATTTTGCTTAAATACCTATGCCGGAACAGAATGAAAAGTATCCAGAATGTTGATTTTTTTTTCACTTGACTACCGGCATTGATAGGAAATTATCGGGCATGCCGGTACCGTGTTCCTGCATATGGTCTTCATCAATTTCGGCATGGTATTCCTCACTTCCATTTTGAATTTTTCCTGGCTTTAAAAAGCTTGGTGCCGGCATGGTCAGTTGATATGAAGACCATGCCGGTATTGTTTTCCGGCATAGTTTTATACCGGCATGGTCTTCATATCAACTGACCATGCCGGTACCAAGCTTTTTAAAGACAGGAAAAATTCAAAATGGAAGTGACGAAGACCATGCCGGAATTGATAAAGACCATATGCCGGAACACGGTACCGGCATGTTCTTCATCAATTCCGGCATGGTCATCATCACTTTCAACATGATCTTCATCACTTCCGAATAAAAAAAAAATTTCGTTTCCAAAGTGAGGTGAAGAGAATTTGATATAGAGTGGGGGAGAGTTTAGAATTTGAAAGGGAATGGAGAATATTTGGGTTTCAAAACACTACCCCTAAATAAGATTAATAAGAAGTGGAGATGGAAATGAGGGATATGATTTAGATTTTTGATTTTAAGTTTTTAATTTTTATTTTGAGGGAAGAAGTGGAGATGGAAATGGGGGATATGATTTTGTTTTTTGATTTTAAGTTTTTTTTTTATTTTGAGGGAAGGGTATTTTAGTATATTCATAACCAAAAGTCACCCCTTAGCACACACCATGGGTTGGGGGAAGTAATTCATATCCCCCAATTAATTCCCATATCCCCCAATTAATTCTTCTTATTATATTCATCCATTAATACAATTAATCACAGATTATTACCAATCGTGGAATAACAGCTAGCTCAGTGTTATCCCTTAAATTCCTTAAATCACTGAATACAGAAGCTCTCAAATACCAGATTATATTCGTCGAAACCACCTAGTAGTAGCTCACTCAAGGTGTAATTTGGTCGAATGCTTTATCTTTTGTGAATTAGATTGATCCTAGTAGTTAGACTATTAGATCAAGGTCCACTTTCTAGTGTTGTTTATACACACAATCGCAACACTGAATCCCTCTGCAAGGTCTTGTGTTCTCTACTTTTGTATGAATTGTTCAACTATTACTTATCTCCTAACTCAATACTAACATTTGATTGAATCAACAAATTAATTCAGATGGCCACCTAACAATCTATCAATCAATCATAAGTATTCTAATTAGTATAAACAATCAATAATCATGTGAAGAACTTAAAAATAGATTTATATAATAACTCAAATCATGTATAGAACTTAGAATTCATCACCCAATCACTAAGAAGTTTAGCTACTCATGGGATTAATGAAACCCATGAGATACATATGATAAAAGTATAAAAAATAGTTACGGTGATGGAATTGCTCCCAAAACCCTAGCTTTTCTTCCTTGTGTTATTCTCTCCAAAACTTGATAAAAAATTATAAGATATCTTTTCAAGATTAGAAGTGTCCCTTAAAAATGTATTCAAGTTGTAATTGCACTCGTGCGCCAAATCCCGGTCAAAGTATCTTGCCAAAAATCTCAAAATAGCCAAAACGGCTCACGCCCAAGTCTTGGTCGTGCATAGAGAGGCTGGAACAGCCAAGTGGGCTCATGTTCGAAACTGCACAAGCCCAACCCAAAAGCACCATTAGCCTGTCAATTTTCCAGAACTGACAAACATATATCTTTTCTTACAATTCCCGCGGACAGACATCCTTCTGTGAAAAATTAAAGTTACGGGATTTTAATCTTTTCTCCGCCAGAATCACGGACATATATCTCCCCATGAGTTTTAAATTCCCCTGGATTTTCAATCTTCACTTCGTATTTTCACGGTAACTCTCGCCCCCATGAAATATTTTCTTCCCTGACTTTATGTTCTCGTTCACTTCCATTCACAGATGCTAAACTCTCAGTGAAATCTTATTCTTCTGAACTTCTCTTTTCCGTCCAATAACTCACGTATACCAGGCCCTCCGCGAGAATTCATTTTTTATGAGTTTTTGTATTCTCGGCCGTACCTATCTTGGTTACAAACCCTTCAATAAAATATTGATTTATCTAGATTTCCTAAACTCAACCAATGTCCTATCTTCTCAGTCCTTATCTTCCAGGCGATATCCATCATCTATCATTTTTGACTGAATCACCGAGAAACCTTGACCACCATTATAATAGCTACAAACATCATCCCATCTTCTCTGCCACATGCCACAGCTCCATCTTCCAAACTCATCTTCACTGATATTTAAAACACCATCTTCTTATCGTGCCATCACCAATATCACATAGAACTTTATGTTTAGTCGTCAAAGCTCAATCTTCCTTCACTGCCATGAATGGATCGAGCAACTGCCAACTGCCAACTGCATTGAACTCAACCATCAGAAGTATCATAAACTCAATTATCATCACCAACATCATTATCATTCAACTTCTACCGAGTTCACCTAACTGCTCCCTCTTGAGTTATCTTCTCAGTTTCCAGACTCAGTCTACAATCCCATCTCTGCCAGCAGACGCCATCTATGTTGGTATTGGCAGCAACTAACTGAACTCGAGCTTTCTCTTCTTTCCTGCCAATAACCTCCATCGTAACCATCTTCTATCAACTATAATTCAACTCCAGCTAACTTCCTTGACAATCCTCTCTGCCATCGACAATCAATATCGTCTTCAACTGCCAACACCGGAAGTGACAACAGCCAATACCACAATCCTTCACCACAGCCTATAACGGTAGCAATCTTTTAAACTTCGAGATAAACCCTCGAGGACATCACAACATTATCCATGATAGTACCCTATCTTTTCTCGTGAATTACCACTATCACCATTTACCGGGAGAAATCTCTCATCTCAATCTTCAATGGAAACAGCATCCATTCTCTTTTCATTGCTGCCATCATCTTTATCTAACCCATTACTCCATTCGATATCCAGAATAACTCAAACCATGTATGAAAAAGCGGGGGTCTAACAACCACACCCAATATTTCGATTAGCAATATGGATGGACAAACCCCGAGTTACTTTACTAGAGAATCAACAAGACAGTAAGACTCAATCTAGATAAGAATATATCAAGGAGTTATTATCTCAATCTCTCAATTTTATCTATACTCAAGCAAATAGAATCTGCGAGTCTTTATCAAAGTGAGATAACTTGGATGGTACCAAAGTCTAATATCCAAGTGTCATTCAATTTAAATCGACAACCAAAAGGTCGGATATTCTAATTGATTGAACAACGCACAACCTGTATTATTTCAATTATATAACAAAATATAATGCGGAAAAGAAATAACACAGACACCAGAATTTTGTTAACGAGGAATCCGCAAATGCAGAAAAACCCCGGGATCTAGTCCAGATTAAACATACACTATATTAAGCCGCTACAGACACTAGCCTACTCCAAGCTAACCTCAGTTTGGACTGTAGTTGAACCCCAACCAATCTCACACTGATCCAAGGTACAATTATACTTCTACATCTTTGATCCCAGCAGGATGCTACGTACTTGATTCCCTTAGTTGATCTCACCAAAAACCAAGATTTGTTACGCCCCAAAGTCGAATACATTAATAAACAAATATGTATCACACAGAAAATTCTATAGTAATAGATAAATCCGTCTCCAATGAATATACCTATCACTAGTCCAGAAGGGGCTATAAATCACGCATGAAGTCTGTTATAAAACATAGTTTATCACGGTTTTCATCTGTTATTAGAATCGTTATTTATTTGGTGTGGCTTTTTAAAAATGACAAATAGGAAACGTTATTAAATAAAACGTCTAAAATTCGTGATTTTAAATCACATACATAATCTGTTATTAAATATCACGGTTATTGTATGTAATATTAAATAACGGTTGATTTATGTCATATAAGAATCACGGTTAAAAAATGTGAAATATAATAACGGTTATATAGTTGTTATTCACAAACTATTTTTCGTCAGTGCAATTTCCAAAACGCTTGAAACATAACATGACTTCCGTCACTAGGTAAATACGAACTTTATTAAAGCGAAAGCAATACCAACACATATTTCGAGAAATAGATAAGCGAGATATACTCAGCTTGAAATATCCACATGTGTATAATCTAAGTCTATATAGAAAAACGACTTTTGTCTCAAGATAGGAGATAGAGTAGATAGAATTTTGAGTGATAGATAAGTCAAAGTCTCCACATACCTTTTAGTCTATGAAGCTCCACTGGTTCCTTGAGTAGTCCTTCGTCTTGTATGATGATCTCCATGGAGTTCTTGAGCTCAAATACACTTTTTATCCTAGTCCGATACCTTAGCTATAGTATACTAGAAATCAAAGACTTTATAGTTTTGATCACTAATATTGACAAACATGCTTGAGATATCAACGCATGCGAGTTCGACCGAGCAATGCTCTAACAATATAGTAACAAAGCATTCAATATTCACCGTTAGATGAAAACCTGATTAGATTCAAGCTAATATTTTTCAACTGTTAGATCGAAAACATAGCTTGTTATACACACATTACTTGACGTTTTTAGTTTTGTGTAACCGTACCCAAACTTGTACATTAGTTGGTTCAACAATAGTTAACCAAATGGTTAGCCATATGATAACTTTCATCTCAACCATATTCTTCTTAACCATAACTAGTCCAAATGACTCAAATGAACTAGTTAAAGAGTTATTCAATTGCAAGGAAATCTCATGTACTATACAAGACACAATTGAATAAAAAACGGTGTGATTCTCTCGAATCGATTCATGAACTATAAAGTCACGGTTTTCAATAGCATTCCTTAGTTTATTAAAATAAGTTCACAAACATAGTTTTTAGACATAACCTACTCAAGTTCGCGGACTTTAATTTCCGGACGGAGTTCACAAACTCCAGAAGAAATTCTCGGGTTCGAGAACTTCGTCAGTTCGCGGACTGAGTTTGTATGCTGAGTTCGCTGACTGAGCTCACACACTACTCTAGTTTCACTTGATCAACAAAATTCGCAAACTTCAATTCAAGCAATAGTGACTTATACATATATGTGTTACCATAACAATGCTTATATCATCCAATGGTTATATGGTATAAACTCTAATTCCAATCATTGAAACATTTCTCAGAGGGAGTTATATAGTTGTTATTCACAAACTATTTTTCGTCAGAGAAATTTCCAAAATGATTGAAACATAACATGACTTTCGTCATTAGGTAAAGATGAACTTGATTAAAGCGAAAGCTTTACCAACACATATTTCGAGAAATAGATAAGCGATATATACTTAGCTTGAAATATCCACATGTGTATAATCTAAGTCTATATAGAAAAACGACTTTTGTCTCAATATAGGAGATAGAGTAGATAGACTTTTGAGTGATAGATAAGTTCAAGTCTCCACATACCTTTTAGTCGATGAAGATCCACTGGTTCCTTGAGTATTCCTTCGTCTTGTATAATGATCATCATGGAGTTCTTGAGCTCAACTACACTTTCTATCCTAGTCCGATACCTTAGCTATAGTAGACTAGAAATCAAAGACTTTATAGTTTTCATCAATAATATTGACAAACATGCTTGAGATAGCAACGCATGTGAGTTCGACCGAGCAATGCTCTAACAAAGTCAACCTTCATTAATCCATGGCAACTATAATATGAGAATTGTCGGAGAACTGGTCGTGATGCTTGCCGAAGAAGATGCTGGTGGCAGCCCTGAGTAAATAAGTGGGTGCCTTTATAAATTCTGTGCGTTCACAATTCTCGCAACTTTGGCTCGCTTCAAATGCCCATAAAATCTTCATACGATATAAGAATAACTTCATTATTTCGTTGTTGGCTTCATCTTTTCACCCTCTTCGTGATGATATCAAGGGATCCTAGATTCGATGAGTTCCACTTGGTCTTTAGACCTTCTCCGCTTGCGGCTAATTTCTTTTATTGCACAATTAAGTGCAAATTCACTTCTTTTAGAAAATTCACCTAGCAAAACATAAATAAGAGGAAACAAGAGTAATATACAATAATTTTAAAGAAACTAAGCAATTACTAGCATAGATTCGACACTAAAATATATGCAAAATATGCACTTAATAGTGCTGAATTTTTTAGAATCATGGAGGATGAAATTTAAATCTCCCATAATCATCCAGGCGAGTTGATTAATAGTTGCAATGTTTTCAATCATTTTTCATGATTCAGATTTTTTGGTTTGCTCATAGGGCTACCATAATAACCAGTGAAAAGCCAAAGGGGGTTGTTAGCAGGACTGACCATAGCATTGATATGGTTAAGAAAGAAGTCAATAACCTCAATTTTGAGGCTACTTTTCCATATCAAAGCTAAGCCACCAGCAGTGCCACTTACCACTCCTAGTTCAACAAACCAAAAATTGCTAACATTTATTTCCTTCATGGTTTTCTAAAGGTTATCCTTTCTTTGTTTAGTTTCAGAAAGAAAGATGATGTTAGGATTGAGTTTGTTCAGCATGTCATTCTTGTATCTTTTAGCGTCCTTGGTGCCCAAACCTTGGCAATTCCAAGCCAGAGATGTAAAAAATTGCCAAAAGTAAGACACATTTGGATATTTTGAGATTAATCTTCTAGTAATATGGTCATAAAAAAGGTGTGTGTGAAATATCATATATTTAAGCTGTTGATGGAAGTGAAACTGTCTAAATAAGCTATCATGTGAGTTAATTTAAAATAAATAGCAAATTTATCCTTAAGGTTGAGAGTAATTAATACCTTGCATTCAGGGTTGATGTTTTCTAAAGTACCATTAGCCAAACTTTGGGTTAGAGTAGTTTAGTGATCTTTCACGAGGGTTTCCAAGTATTTGTGTCTCTTGAGCTTGTTAGCATCAGTAATACTAAAAGTTATTTCATTTACACTGTTGATAGGCTTCTTTCTGTTGGTGTCAACAGTACCAGAAGCTCCAAGCTTTCCCATAGAAGTTTCAAAGTGGTAATCCTTTTTCTTTGCCTTCGAGGCCTCTTTCTTCTTCTTGGAAATTTCAAAATCCATTTTAGCTTTAATCTGGGCTAGGGTGGGTAAAGAATTAAAAAAAAAAAAAAGGCTTTGGGGGGAGGAGAGTCTGGAAAAATATTGACATTTAGGGGTTGGTCAGGATTAGTAGAATTTTGAGGTCCTTGAGCTCTGGCAGCAGCTTTCATGTTTTGTTGTTTTTTCCTGTAAGAGCTAAGAATCCTTTGGCCATGTCCATATTTATGTTTCTAATCTGACATGCAAGAACATCAGGGTGTTGAGAGGGTTCAACAATACAATTTAGATGAGGTTGAGCTCTAAAGATGAGTAGAACACTTGAAGAGGTGGCTAGATTGGCTATAGCATTCTCCAACTCCATTTTCTTTGCATGTTTCATTTTGTCTTCAAAATCCATTGCAGCATCAGTATCAGAGTAAGGTTAAGGACACTTTTCTGCTTCTGAGTTCTAGGGTACTAAGGGGGTTGGCTTGGCATGGTAATGATATGGTGTTGAGTTGGTGGGATAGGACAAAGACGGTTTGAGTGGTCAAGAATTTTGTGAACTTTGCAGAATTTGATACCATTGAGAGCATAAGAAAATTCCAACCAGTGAGAGATAGTGGTGGTCTCAAAATCTTCAATTCCAAACTTAAGGGGTCTTGTGACATCAGTCGTAAGCTTGACTTCCATATTCTTTTCGTATCTGTCTCTTCCATATGGTTTCCTAGCCTCTTGGAAAATTCCAGCTGGTTTCAAGATTTCTCTAATGTCAGGTATTATGTGTTTAGGAATTCTTTTATTGAGCAGCCAAACTATGACTTTGGAGAAAATCTCTTTATCAGTTAGATCAGGACCATCAGTAGGGATTTCAACAAGGACCATAAGCTTTTCAAAAACTCCACTGGTACCACCTTTTCTAAGAGTAGAGTAATATTCTTCATGAGTGAGCCTATGTGTGTAGAAATTTATTCTTCTGTTCCATATATCAACTTCAATTCTGCTCAATGTTTCCCAAATGTTATTTATGAAGTTACTTACTCTTGTAGTTTCAAAGAAGATATTGCTGCATAATTTTCCTATGAAGTACCATTTCCAGTCTAACTTATGCTTAGTTTGGATGTTATCAGAATTGTGGAACACTTTTAAAAACAAATCTTTAGGCATGGCCATAGCCGATTTCATTTTATCTACTAATCTATCAATGCCGTTGGGATTGGAGTTTGAAGAAGATAACATGTGGAGAAATATGAGGAAAGGGTAATGGTTACCACTCCTAGTGTAAGTGAGAACGATATATAAATTATTTGGGGATATGGGCATCTTTAATTTGAATTTTGTCCCCGGGTGTGAGATGGTACAAGTGAAGTTTAGGGCAGTTTATGTTTTGTTTTTTGCTAGTTCCAATAATATGGTTCCAGCTGATCCATTTCATAGCTTTACATTTGTGTAAGTACAAGTTCACGTGAAGGGACTTTGACCCGTGGGAGGGTTTTCTTCTGTTGGCTAATGGTACTTGGAGAATTGACATGTGAGACATATCAGAGAAGAAAAATGTTTCAATAATTAAGACATATAAGAGAAGAAACAAATCATGATAATAAACTGTATTCCTAGAACTCTGAAGTTAGTATTACGTGTAAAAATTATGGTACAGAACTTTTGGATAGCATGCTTAGGGTGATCAATACTAGAAAGCATATGGCTAATACGGTTCATAGTAAGGATTATATCAAATCCGTTTTGATTAAAGGACCAAACTGGTGTCTGAGCCAACCCAGAAAATATTTTGCGATTAATAATTAATATAGTGTGGAGGACTCTAATTATATGCATATTCAGGTGACGAGTATTGAGAATATCAGACTCGTGTAACTTAGTTAGTGAGATAGACAGGACCAACTCACTTTTGTGCATGTCATCGATAAAGAGTGTGGTCTGGTCAAGACATTTAAATTGTAATGAAATATGTTGATTACGTACCTTAGACTTGAGACCATTTTGACTGGAGAAGTACAGGTCTATAAGGTTTTGTTAACTAACCCTGATGGAGCTGGGTTTCGGGTTGTTAGTGTACCCGAAATGTAGAAGTTCATTATGCAAAATCACCAGAGTTAATTAATTTGGTACGTGCCAGCAGCATGAGTACAATCAGAGAAGGTTGGGTTGTATGTCGCATAGTGCTTAGGCATGCCAAGTGGTGCAGACCGATTAATGCAAATTTTTAAATATGTATTATAGGTGTAATGATATCCATTGCATTCTAAGGACGTGACTGAAAGAAGTTGCGTCTGATTAGTGTGTTGTATGGAGAGGGGATTTCAAGAGTAAAAGGGGACACTTACTCTTGACGGTAGAAAAATAGAGTCTATTACTCTTCCTATGAATATGGAATGTATTTTGGAGAGCCAACTCTTCATTTTATTATTCATCTTCTTCTTAGGAAAAAAAACCAGAGAAAGAGATTTCTTTCTATCAGAAAGATCAAGAAAGCGTGCCTCGAGTTTTCTATAGTGAGGATGAGATTGTTGAGGAAACACTGGAGATTTTGGAGGAGCATACATTGAGTTGGTACAACCCCAATTATCCCATCTCCAGTTTTCCCTATAAAATTGCATTCCCAAATGGACGAGAGGCAATCAATTATACATGCAATTTGAACTGGCACTGGAAGAATTTGTGCTATAATTGAAGGGTAAAGATGGAGCAGATGTATCATCAGATCTGACCAGGAAATGGAACGGTTATGGTGCAGCAAATATCCAACATACCAACTCCAACTCATGTAATTTGATTTTTTACACTGATTATTGTACAGTTTAGTCGCATGAAATTAATCTTTAGCTAATTGGTATGTTATGAGATTTTGCAGCATCATGTAGGAAATAGGACTGCATCACAAAGGTTGTTTCAGGATAGTGTTTATGAAGAGGGAGGAAGTAATAGTGGTGGTAGCATGAGAAGGGTAGTCTTTCACAATAGTGTGCATGAGGCTGGAAGTGGCAGTGGTACCAACAATGATGAAGAAACTATCCCTTCTGAGAAAAATGAAGATAGACCCACACCAATTTATGTGAGTCGTGAACCAGGACATGCATGGATTGCAAGTGAATGTTGGGTTTTGTATGCTACTCATCCACAGATTGGTTGATATGTGGTAAATGAGGGTGTTGTGCTTGTTGGAGATCGTTATGTTGTCACTGGAGGGGTGTGTCAAGGGTTCTTTGCTAATATTATGCTAGCACCTATTAGAGCTGAGATTCGAAGGAACGCTGCAATCCCCATTCCTCCTCAAGCAATTGTATTTCCACAACTTGACATGTTGTGTCCAGTAGTTGGCCGAATTGCATCTGAGGCAGCCATAGTGGCAAATGCAGGTTATGTATAGGTGAATCCACCAGGCCTGGGTCAGGCAGTGCAACCACACATGGGACCAACACTAGAGCCATCTTAAGGACCAATGCCACCAGCACCAGTAGCAGCGCCAGTAGGACCTGCACCTACAAGAAATATAAATGGACGAGCCTACCCTCGTGTTCCTCCAACCAGTAGACAAGCTATTCAGGAACGCCATATGATGCGAAGTGTTGGTCCAAACAGACCCAATTATTCCTTAACAGGTAAAATGCAAATGTATATGCTGAGAGATGAAAGAAATGCTACTTAAAACTTTAAGATTTTCAGACAGTTTCATTTTTTTGGTTATTTTGGTGAATTGTAAGGTAGTGGAATGTTTATGAATGTTAGGCCTGAATTTTAATATGATTTCAATGATATTGAATGACTGAATGATCATGATTATAGCATTATTTTGGCAAGCCATATTACTAGTCCAGGATGAGATAAATATGAAGTTGGTTTGACTAGTATGAATAAGAACATTAAGATGTAAGTTAGAAGGATTAGCATTCATGATGCATATTGGATTTAGTAAAAACAGAGAAGAATTGAGTGTTACATGATCACTCCTGAGATAATGTTTCCTTAAGGAAGGAGATGTACACCAGCTAGTGTTGTCAAAGTATTGATGGTGGTTTTTAGTTTAGGGTCAAAATCATAAAACCCTATATTTAGCACTGTGATCCTGCAAAGGAATGAAAACCACTAGAAAGTAACGAGTGCTCAAACCTCTTTCTTTACGTATGTGCTGAGCAATTCAGTATATGTATGTATGAAATTCATCTAGAATGGTGTACATAGTAGCAATCCTAAATATTCTGTGAGTTCTAGTTTACGCCAGCATTATTAATTAATGCCTGATTTGCCTGGTACTTTCTTGTGCTATGTTCCTAGACGAACTCTTATTATTGACATGACATGACGATGAAGTGTTCACTCTCAGCAGAGTAGCATGAATCTTCCGAAGTGCCAATATTGAGATCTGCATGAAAATACCCACACGAGCCATATTACTCTCTGACAAAGAGATCAATGCGTTCACACACTTTTAATTAAAGTTAGCGTGATCGAACACATATTTACTCCTTAAAGAAAATCTAGACTGTTAATGTCAGTCTCAGAAAAACAACCACGGACACACAACTTGGCCGCACGATTTAACAAGCATAGCTTACTCCTATCAGGACTAGGCAATCACTGCAGAAACCACCGGTGGGCCCACCAGTCCTCTAGTTGATCGATCCCCATGTTGCTCACTTACGAGCGCTTCAAATGCTGAGCCAAACATGAACAACTGTGTTGCTTAAAACCAAGCTTAAATGAACTATGACCGTAAACAAAGGTCTCAAAAGATATCATATCCGTCCAACTTCGCCAGCCTAGTTGGACGGCTTAGATCTTCCTTCAAACGATTAAAGAAGTGTCAGCACGATCATTGGTGGCCCCACTTTCCCCTTGAACAAACGACTTGCCGGCGGCAAGCCTATAGGACACTAAATCGATCGCCCAAACTCGAGTAAACGCGTCATGAACAGAACCTAGTTTGGGTCGCGACGATACATAGCTTTCGCATATTGTCCAAGACCGTCCAACTTTGCAGGCCCAGTTGGACGGCTTAGATCGCATCTCGAGCAATCAAAGAAGTGCCAACGTGTTCACCGTTGGCCCAAACCCCTTCTTTGGGCGATCGACCTCTCCATGTAAAACCCAGAACATACCAAATTGTTCACCAAAGTAGCTTGAACGCGCTACTTTGAAAACCTTAGTTACGTTTGCGGCCATACACTACTGCCGCAAATCAATCACAACCATCCAACTTCGCCGTCCAAATGGAGTGGCTTAGATTTAATCTTAAACGGCCTTGATGATGTCAACATGATCACTGTGGACCCACCTTTACACACGATTGACCATCATACGCAAACTAGGGATCAATGCCTCGAAACGCTCGCTCAAAGGGGAGTTGGCCGATCGGCCCTAAACCCTAAAATTGCATAAAACAACGTTGAACAACTGCCATATATCGATCACCACCATCCAATTTCTCCAACCTAGTTGGATGGTATGGATCTATTTTTAGAAAGCAAGCAAAATAACATTGTGAAGACCGACCATCCTTCTTCCACATAAGGCGATCGGTCAAATGATGGCGCGTCACTAGAGCCACCAAACGATCACCCAAAGGTGGTCGATCACACTTCCACTTTTAAAACGCTTATCCTCGACTTATTCAATCAAGCTCAAAAAGAATGATGCTTCATACACATCGATTAATTTGAGATGATTTACATGCACCAAATACATACATATTTTATTTTTGCCTCATAAACAACTTAGTTATTTCACCTAATAGCACCATGCTATTCTCAGTGGTGGGTCCCACGACTTGACCTACTTATTTGAGACATCAAACATATCACAAATTTGGGGATGCTTACTAGGATATTGGTCTGGCGGTTTACAGCGTGCGGCGTACAACGCGTCCATTAAGAGAACGTGTCAGGAAAGACGGGTGGTTAATAGTAATGAGAGTGGTGGAAGAACGTGTGATCAGTCTTCCCCATAAAGGAAACACGATGATCACTACCTTCCTGACAAACCCACTTCTCCACTACTTTACTTACTAAGAGATCATGATGTGCTCAATGACTTGTATAAAATAGATTTTCAATCTATTTCAAAAGGACGAACGCAAGTGTGATCAACATAAGTAGCCAGAAACCATTTTCTGATACACAAGTCATAAACAGCCACACTTTCAACGTCCTGATCTCGAAACACCTTCTCCGCTTCCCTCCCTAAGATCAACCTTTCTCCTTCACCTTGTGACCGAATTGAATCTGGAACAGCCATTTCTTGGTTTAGGCCAGAGTCTTACAGATTGATCTCTCGAACCTAAAAGCATTCCCGTGCAATGCATTTATTTAGGGTTTGAACTCGTTTCTCATCAACACACCCCAAATTAACAAAAACTGCAGAATCAGTTTTTTATCCATAAACACAAAGATTGGAAGAATTCCACAAGACAGAGAAAGATTTAGCTTTAAGTTGGGCTTAGGATGAGGATGTTTGGGAAATAGATTATGACTCAGGTTAATAAGAGTAGAATGGATTTTGAGATCCCACATTGAGTAGATTAGGACATGAATCAGAAGGGGTTTAAATTGGGTTTTTGGGAAGGTTGTTTTATCAGGGATTTTGGTAGAATTTAGATCTTCCTTTGTTTGGGTTGTTTGGGGGCATGGTGGTGTTAATTGAGGGATTGTTTGTGGGATTGTAGGGGGTTTGGTGAAGATGATGGGATGACAGGTATGGATGCAATTTTTTTGAGATTGAGCTTGAATATGAGAGCTCTCAGAGAACTTGGAAAGGGGTTTGTGACTGTTATTATGTTTTCCAAATAGGTTGTGATTGATAGTCGTAGTAGTTGGTGTTGTATTGTTTGAGTATTCCAGACGTGATTGTAGAGATTGAAGCTATGTTGCTTGTTGTTCTTGTCACAGGCGCCATTGAGGTTGTTGTTAGTGATTGTGATTTTTATGTTCCATAGTATCGGTGTAATATCCGTCCAGATTTCAAGGGTATTTTCGTCTTTTACCAAAAGGTTTTTTTTATAATATCATGTAGAAGGGTATTTTGGTAATTTGGTTCATTTTGGTAACCAGTCTCGTTTCTTTCTTGCCTATTCAAAAGGAACAAATACTTTTGATTATGTATGGTAAATATATATATATATATTGTTTTGGGATTTCTCCTAGGTAGCACGTCTAAATCGAAAGAAATCTGGAAGGATGTCATTCATAAATTTCAACAAAAACTATCATCTTGGAGAAGAACGTACTTGTCAAAGGGAGAGAGATTAATTATAATTAATAGTGTTCTCTCAAGTCTCCCAATTTACTATTTGTCTATGTTTCAATCTCCATTGTATGTGGTAAAATAATTGGATAAGATTATGACGGACTTTCTCTTGGGGTCTTCAAATACTAGGAAAAGAAAAGTTTGGTTATTTGGTCCAAAGAAACAATTTCTAAATGTAGAGGTGGAATCGGGATTAAGAAGTTGAATCTAGTTAATAAGGCCTTGCACGCTAAGTGGATATGGAGGTACGAAAGTGAAAAAAAAAAACTTTGTGGAAGACAGTTTTACAACAAAAGTTTGGGGGTGATGCTAATGCTCTTTTTCCCAGCGACAAAAAAATGATTGTTGGCTCAAGCTTATGGGCTGGTATTCTAAATTCCAAAGGAGTAGTCACGAGTAATACTTATTTTTAGGTTAAGGATAGTGCAGGAATTTGTTTCTTGGATTAGCAATAATCCTCTTAAGATATCTTTTCCTTCTTTATTCAAGTTATCTAAAAACAAAATAGCAGTAATAAATGATATGGTTTCTAATGATTTAGCTTGAGACTTTAACTTCTGCAAGAATTTAACCAAAATGGAGCTTAGGTAGGTAGTTAGACTTCTACAACTGTTAGGTGACCCAACAATTGAGAAGATGTGAGAATTTGGAATTCAGGTAAGGATTTTTCGGTGGCCAATATGTACGAGTTTTTAGATACTAATGGTTACTTAAGATTCCCTAATAAACAGTCAAGGAGTCCAAAAATTCCACTTAATGATTTTTTTTTTTTGTAAGAACTTTATACTTCCAAGGTGCGCCAACATTAGATTATTTTTTTAGAGCTAGTACAATCCAAGATGCAGCTTGTCTTTTGTGTCAGTCAGACAATGTATTTATTTTTTCATTGTTCTTACACTAAACAAATATGGGATTATTTTTTAGACAGTCTTGGTGTTAAGTGTGTTCACCCTGACAGAGTTAGAGATGTTTTGTGGGAATGTGGTACAAATAAGAGAAATAGAAGATTTAGAAAATTATGGGGTATGATTCCATTTGCAATCTGGTGGAATGTGTGGAGGGAGCGAAATGACAGAATTTTTAACAGTAGAGCAAGGGAGGCTAAGCAACTAATTATTGTAGTGAAGTCTTCTCTTTCCATCAGGTCATTACATACAGATTTGTTTAAAGATATCACGCTCTCAAATATAATTTGTAATTGGGATGCTATCTTGTGCAACTAATCCTTGTTTTTTTCTTTTCCCTTTTCTCTCTTTTCTTGTAACTATCGTCGTTGATTTAGTAACGATTTTCTTAATAAAGTTTTTCCTTTGACCTCAAAAAAAAACACCTATCATTACGAGCTCATTTTACAAAATAAACTGCAAGAACTATAATGAACTACCATGCTCTAAAATAGTATTTATTCTTGTATATGAACTATCATTATCTTGAAGAAAAAAAAAATCTGAATATAGTACAATGGGTACTCGTTGTGTGGATTTCGTCGAGACATTTCCGATTATATAAAATTCATTAATTTTTGATTTATATTTTATGAGAGATTTTTTTTCTTCTTTTGTTTGTGTTAAGAAAATTGAGAGAAACTAGTAAGAGAAAATAAAAACGAAGATGGTACAGTTATATATCACGTGAATAAGTGAGAAAAAATAAGAGAGAAAAGAGTATTTGGGATACTTTAATATTTTTAAATAAATTAGTACTAGACTCCTTTTTTGTTGGCGACCAAATCAACTTGGGACCATCTAATATCGGACCAAACTAAAAATTTCCCCAAAGTTTACTTTACATGACGAAGATTTAACTACTAACTTTAACAATAAAAAAATATCACGCTTCAAAAAATATATATATATATATGTTAATTTGAGTAATGTTGGTTTAGGTGAGAACGGGGAAGCCAAAAAGTTAAAAAATAGATGAGCATGTAAATGAGTGGGACACATTAAAGTACTTCCCATCCTAGTTAGCAATTCGTAGAATTTGATACGTACAGAACGATAAACGTACGCATGTTATTCAGGTTTGAAATAGTTAAATTCGGTTAAAAATTCGGTCAACGGTTCGTAATTCGGCAATAATCCGGAACGGTATATATGTGTATAATTTGTTTTAGAGATATGAATTCGGCATGTGAAATTCGTCATGTATTAAATATTAATAATAGACTAAATATTAAGAAATTACCGCAGGGGGTTTAATTTGCGTAACAAAAACAGAATATATTTTATATATGTGTGCCTTTTATCATTAAAAAACGGGTTGGCTTAGTGGAGTCTAGCTAGTGCGCTGAGATATAGGTTGGTACTTTGAATATTCTTTATCAACACGCAACACGAAAGAAAGAAAGAAAAATGAAGGCTTGGGCCTTAAAACGAGATTAATTGGGCTGAATCAAGGTGGAATCTTCTTTATCAACACGAAAGAAAGGGAAAAAATGAAGGCTTATTGGGCCGAATCAAGGTGGCCGTTTCTAGTTCGGGTCACTTAAAATACGAATAGTCCGGGAATATGACAAAATACACGAACCGAGTTTGCAGTTTCAATTGGACGCCCGTTCTGTTCGGCAACGACGGATACGAATATGACAAAATACACGAACCGAGTTTGCAGTTTCAGTTGGACGCCCGTTTTGTTCGGCAACGACGGATACATAAAAATTCGCGAAAGATTCATCGAATTGTTAACTAGGCTTCCAATTAGGAACATTTATATTTTCTTCTCTCACATATTGTCCAACACAAACCTTAGTTGCGGTTGATGCGTCTAAAATGACCGCGTATCCGCATTGGATTCTCATACGATCCCTGGACGTGCGCGTCTCAGAGCCAGACACATCGGCGACATCACATGTATATGTCATATACTATTTTAATATAAAAAAATATCTTAATATTTTGTATATATATTATTTCGTTGTCATATATGCTTATTTTTATATAAATTTGTCATTTATTAACAATTTATTAGCATCGTGGAGAAATTACATTCAAAATATATACTACATTTTAGTGATAAATATCACTAATTTCATAACGTGTCTGGGTCGAAAATTTATCCATGTCCGTGTCAATGCTACTCACTTGCGGTTGAATTTCTTATTTTATATATATTTCTTTTCAAAACATAAATTTCACTGGAGTTCGTTTTTAAGTGGCCTAACCAGATTTAAAACGTTAACATATGAGTAATTCTTATATTCAGAAAACAAAAATAAAAATAAGATAATAGGAATTTTACCAAAGATAGAGAAAGCTAAAGTTCTTGCGGAACGAAACTAATTAGTTAACGTCAACAAAATTGCTAAAGGGATACCAATTCACTTCAGGTGGATATATAAGATACAACATTTATTGGTCAGGAATCGGTACACTCCCAAGCAAACTGGTACCCTATATTAGCAGCTTAGAGTTTCAACATCAAGCGAAAACCAAACTAGAGTATGATTCATAAATATAAAGTGGTAATTGCGGTTTTCCTATTGATAAAGTAAATGATACTTTTATTACAACTTTTAGATGTATAGACTAAAATGCAGATTGAAATTTGAAATAAGACAAACTATTATGCGATATCTTTTAGAAATGCATCAATCCTAAAGGCTACTTCACTTCAGCCGGATTGAATTTAAGATATCAGACTCCTTTAGTGTTTACATATTTCTTCCCATCTTTTCAAATCGTCGTTAATCTTTCAAGACCAAATATTTAACTAAATAAAGTAAAAAAAAAAAAACATTGAAAGAAGATTTTATATGTAACCGTTGTAACGACTGTGAAAACTAATAAGCTCTACACAACCTTACTATTATATTACAAACGATTGATATTTATCCCTTTTTGAGAGATTCATGTCTCCGTTGAAAAGAAAATAGTAAGTATGATGAGAATTCTTTTTATGGGGATCAATTGTTACTTGCAAAAAAAATATATTAAGTGATATCAAAGGTGGTGTTGATATCAAAAAGAAGAAGAATTGCTTACCTAAAGAAAAAGGTGGAGTTGATATAAAAAATGGATCTATCCAACAAGGCTTTGCATGTGGCGTTAGAGATATAGATTGGAGAAAGATGGGTTACAGAAAATTGTTATTCCAAATATTTTAATCTTACTGAACCTGTTGGTAAGAGCTTATGGTCTGGAATTCCAAATCTAAGCACATCCTACAACAAAATGCTTCTTTTCAAGCGCATAGTGGCAACAAATTTCTTTTCTAGCAAGACAAGAATTCAACATGTTTTTTTAAAAGAAATGATAGATTATACTAAAAATGTGCCTTCATGTGACTCATAATGTTATGGTAGCCGAGTTATTACAGTTATTCAATAATATTAGTATTTCATAAATTGATGATGACTATTTGACTTGGGTACCTGGTAATACTTTTACTATTAAGTCTTGTTATAACTGCTATGAAGTATGATGGATTACTCAGATTCCATCCATATGCAGATTGAAACCAAGAATCCTCTATAAATTCATATCTTCGCTTGGTGGTTATATGTTACAATGAAGCTCCCACTTTGGATACTCTCAGAAATCAGATTATCATAACTGATTGCATTGTGCGTAAAAAGACTGATGAATAAAACAATTATTTGTTATGCATTGTGAAGAAACTATAAAAAAAAAAATCTTCAATAGTTTTAAGTTGCCTTTGGCTCTCAAAGAAGATGCCGGGACTAATATTTGGGAATGGAACAAGAAGAAAGTAAATTCTATGAAATGCACGATTTGGAGTATGATTCTGATAGGTAACGAAATTACATCATTCGAATATCATTTTCTTATACTTTTCTTTAATATTTGTCTTGTTTTAGTTGCGAATATCATTTTCTTATACTTTTCTTTAATATTTGTCTTGTTTTAGTTGCATATTACGCTTGTTTTACATTTTGTAGGTATTTGGAGTCGTGTAATACGAAAGAAGAGAAAACGGAGCTCAATTCATTACTCGGAGACATTTACACAGGTGTCCTAGAATTGTCAAAACTGGAATTCACTAAAGGCAGTCACAACTTTTGCTCGGGGCAGTCATTAAGCCTAAAGCTGGAAACGTACAAGTGCAGCTGCATCTTTACTCGGGGCACCTGCCTCCTTAAATCACCAGATGAGAGTCTCGGTCGCCGTCATTCAGCTGCAACCAAACCTACTCCAACTTGAGTTCTTAGTTGCTCACGCTAGCAAGACATTGGATTCGCACGGGAGATTTTATTGGTCTGGGTAGATTTTATAAAGTGAGAAGTTCATCCAACAGAAGTGGTATGAGTCTGTCTTGGTATTGGACAGAGTTCAAGCCGTTGTTCAGACAAAGAAGTTTGTTGTTTCCATAGATCTTGGTCGTGAGAGAAGGACATTGAACTGGTATTTCAGAGTTTTATTGGATCAGGAATGTTGGGTTACTAGATTTTATGCCCGTGCTACGCACCGGACGGATCCGAAAACCGTTTTGCTTCATCCCGTGATGCACTTTTGATTTGGCACCGCCCCATTGTGATGCATGTTTAGGGTTTTTTATTTGGCTTTGCCCGTCCCCATGCATGCTTAGGATTTTTTATTTTGTGTAGCTTGACTTCGCCTCGTTGCTTATAATTTTTTATTTAGGATTATTGATTTGGTATGATATAGCTTCACCTCGCCCCAAGACCATCATCCCACCACAAACTTCCCTGATGATAGCAACCCTTACAATGTAGTGGGTGGCCATCCAGTATTGGAAATAACTTACTGAGTGTACTATGAATAGGGTCACCTGCGAATGACATAAATAAAATTCGTACGTAATCCAAGCTAGTTAGCTAATACGTTTTGTCAATATCCTATTTTTAGTGTAGTCATATGGTAGTCCGTAGAAATGCATGTTTTGCAGAGCACATTTTGTAATTCTCCAATTACCTTAGCATTTGTCCACAAAGTTGGATGATATAGCAATCATCAATCACCATTGGTGTCTTGGTGATTAATCAAACTGATTAGAATCGTCATGTTAGATACAATCTCCCATAAGGGTGATCTTGCGTTTGCATCCTGCCATATTAAATTTTTTGTTATGCTTATATCACTTAGAAATTTAAACATATTAAATATTATAATGCAGGTAGGTAAAGATGGGGGGTGTATCTTAGGTTCTCCATCGACAGTTTTCACATCCGACATCTCTGGCCAGGTAATCCAGTGACTGAGGCTAACACCATCATCCTTCCACCTAATAAAGATAATTCAAGTTCCCAAAAAATTAACAAATCGTGTATACGATAGGACCAATATGTATGACGATCTATGAAAAATGTTCAACATCAAGTGGGAGCAGTATGACTGGAATAGCTACATAAAATTTACATGTTGTGTGATGGACATATGAAGAAATGAATCACGATTGTATCAACATATATATGAAATATATGCATTTTAGCCAAGCCTTTCCTCTTAGTAATAAAATGGTTAAGGATTTTATACCTCGTGGTCAGTTGGTAACTCCATCATTCTTCTTTATAGTTGGAATAGGTCAAGAACCCGCCAATCTCAGTTAAGTGATAACAATGAGTTTCTATAAAGACAAACAAAGCACTAAAGATGGACAAAATGAAGCAACTATTAAAGATTAACCGACTTGGTTGACGAAAACCTCAAGACTTGCTGTCTAAATTTCTCAGTTCTCCAACTCCGACATTTACATGGAACTGGAAACATGTATATATTCTGAAGTAATAATCAAGTAATAATCGTAAACACTAAAATGACAATAAATGTTTAATCTCAACATAGGAAAACAAAAATAGGCTGATACTCGTCTAAATGTATTAAAATTAAGCAGGAATGTCTATACTCAAATTCGTAATTCCAAGAGTCAAAAAGTGCACTTTGGTTTAAAATTTGAATATCCAAAAGATCTAATCAAACATCAAAGTACTTCAATCTTAGAACTTGTGTTTCAATGACTAAACAAAAGAACCCATTAAACAAATGAACTTGTAGCAGCTTGATTTCAAAGTCCAGATATTTAATAAGGCCTCCTTATTAGACCCCATCTCTGAATTCTAAAAAACAAATACAACAATTTCATGAGATAGCTTATCTAATTAAATTAAGAAAACCCATAACTGCATATTAGAATCATTGAAACAGAAAGCTAATTATACTAAAAATCATGAACAACCAATTAAAGAATTCAATTGCATTGAAATCGGTGAGTAGATAAGATTTTTGCGTTTATTGGTCTTAAAACCGTACCTGAAAAATAAAACAAAGGGGTTAGGGTTTAGATAATAAATTTACAAATATATGCTCATCAAACAAAAACTCTGGTTCAGGTCTTTTAACAAACAGATCTCATTTAACACCCACCAAAAGAAATCAAACTTTATGCAATTTTAACATAATCTAAACTAATTTAATCACCCCAGAGTATTCATACCACAAAAACCACATATTTGACGAAGGAAAAAATGTAAAAATCAAAAATCTATATAGCCCAAAATCAAAATCATCTCAAAAAAAAGTAATTAAAAAAATACCTAGAGTGATAATCAGAAGAAACCCAAGTCATAAATTCCAGTTCTTTTCTTTCTATTTGTACTTAATTTGGTGTTTCTTCATCTTCCTCAAAGTAATAACATATCATCCTCTATCTCTCTCAAGTAACGGGGAAGAACCATATGGGGGAGAACAGTGGTTTGTTACAGAAAAAAAAAAGTGTGAGAGAATATGAACACGGTGTTATTAAGTTTGTTAGTTAGGTTTAGTGACGGATGTTTTGTATACTTAATTGGCGTTAGTAACGTCCAGTTAAGTATTTGGTGTAAACTAAGTGTAACTTATTTTTTATCTTTTAATTGAAATGTAAGTGTTGTCCACCCATTTTTAAGTTGACGGTGTCACAAACGCCCAGTTAAATATTGGGTGTAAATGGAGTGTTATTGAATATTTAATGTCCCGACCAATAGAGTCTCGCCAAGTGTCCTCACCAGGTTTACTAATGTCCAAAGTTTTTATCTAATTTAATTTGAGGGGGGTGTCATGCTCACCGTGCGACGTGGAAGCTCATATGACTTAGTATTTTAAAGGAGGGGAGATGATTGTATTCGAATTTGATTCGAGTTCTGCAAAGCTTTTAGTATGTTTTGCTGCCAGAGAAAGCAGCCATGAAGATGCCACTTCTGTCATTGAAAATAGGTGATGGTTGGAGGATGAATTAAAGAGGTTAATTATGATTTGAAGTCTTGAATTAATGTGGGTTTTGTTTAAATGCTCGTAGGGAATGGGTTGTGTCTAACCTCTAATATACAGCCAATGCATAATCATCGTCAGTTTGCAAGACGCATATCACATGTTCGAGACAATGCCTGAGTAGTTTGTTCTTCACATTCAAGGTCAATTGCTAATAGTTGCCTCAACTAGAAATGTCGTCAGTTAGACAATGGTTTTGTTGGGTATTTGAAACGAAATTGAAAGGTTTAGAGTAGAGAAAGAACAACGCATAAGTGGCTTGAACTCGGCTTCTGTGAGTCTCTGAGAATGGTAGGAAAAGGCTTTGAGTTTGAGAATAACACAGAATTATTGGTATACAGTTGCGGTTCTGATGTGACAGTAAATTTAGTGGGATAATGGTATCAGGACAACAATTTGTGGATCTTTTTAAAGGGTTTGACAAATCTTGAAAAGTCGTTGTGTCATGGACTCAGTGGGTCTGATTAGAAGAGTTAGAAACTAGAAACAACACGGAACATTGGGTACCAGGGGTTTACTAACTTGGTACAAAGCCATGAAGATCTAATGAACTGAATTTTGGCCGAGAAGTCAGGTTGAGAGCATTTAGAAAGTGGACTGCAACCGCTAAAGTGATTGATGGATGTAGATTAAGACTTGATATAGAAGTTGCGATGGATTAAGGATTTGGGTTGGAATATCAAAAAGAACATTGAGCTATAAAAGTGAAACTAAGGATACAACCCTACATCATATACCCCTTCACCACTGCTGCAACCCTAGTTTCAGCGAGCTTTGAACATCCACTAGCACTGCATCATCCATCACCTGTGCATCTCTATTACCACTTTCATATAGCCATCATCACCAGCATATACTCACTTGCATCTCCCTCTTGCATCCCGTCAGCATTATCTTTTGCATCTCCATTACTATCTTTACCACCTGCATATATCCACTAGCTCCATTCGATAGCAGCAGCAACTCCTACTCAAGCTACACCACCAGTTCATCTTACCCCCAACACCACCATATAGTCCATATTACACCATCAACACAGCAGAGAGAGGAGTTTCCTGTGCATTCCAAACCATCACCAGCATACAACCAGCAGGGAGCACAGAAAATACAACCCCGAGGCAGCAGCAGTTCATGCACGCCACTAATATTGCATCATCACCAGGCTATACCGTCGCCAACATTATCAGTCCATAGTCAACTTTACCTGCGGCTGTTTGGTTTTGTATTTATATTTTTATTTGCTTCTTTGTTTTCGATGAACTCCAGTGGCTAAGCATATTTGACTAAGGACAATTTCGACGTACGGACATGAATTTATATTGATATTTAAAAGGAATGTTTTCTTCCAATTATTTTGTTATTGTTCAATCTCTACGGTACCAATAATGTTTACAAATTATTTCTCAATCATTTAAGTTGCAAATTGGATGGTTGCTTGATAATTCTATTGCTAATTGAGAACTCTTCGACCCGTAATTATCTAAAGACTCTTAATATAAGTAGTAATATGTGGTTATTAATGATGGTATTTTTTTAAATATCCATGTGTAGATATTGACACTAGTAGATGAGTCGAGCTTATGTATTTGTCACTAGGAATGACCTATCTCACGAAACTTGATGCATTTGATTTAGTTATATCTAGAGAGCGTACTTTAGGTAGCTTGAATGAGTAGAATCCGGTAGTCGGGCGCTTCCATGTCCGGTGAATTCATGATAATGCAGGATATTTGAGCGTACTGAATATTCTAGGGTTATTAGTAATGGGTATACTGCAAAAGCATAGCTATGTCAATAAGATTCTTGTTCCATGGCTAAGAAAGATTCTCATCCTCATATTTGCATTAATATTTGTGTCTATTGTCTTGCATTATTCTTTTTAAGAAATTAAATTGACAACTTTAGCTCCACTCTCCCTTAGGAACGAACCTGATTATCCGTATATTGCTAGTTAGTTTAAAGAGAAGTAAGGAATTTTATTTTTTGCGAGTTCGACACTTTGTCAAAATTGGCGCCACTACCACGGAGCGGTTGATAGTTTGAGTTGTTATTTAATTTTCTATTTTTGCATTTAGTTTTCATTTGTTAATTTGTTTCTTTTAGAATCTTATTTGTAGGTACAATAAATCACTCGTTTTGGGTATGCACAATTGGTAGCAAGAGGTAAGTCTCTAAACGAGTTGTGTGCATAATTTTTCAAGATGTATCCTTTTGGGAACAATACATATGGTTCACAAGACCATACATATTATAGTAATAATTCTAATTTCTAGTCTCACTCTTACAATAGCTTCCACCCATACGTGGATACAATCAAAACCAATCTTTTGGCTATGATGATTATTCTACAAGACCTTGCGATTATTCTCATACACTGCAACCTTTTGGTGGTTATGTAAGTGGACAATCACAAGTATGGAGGGATGTTTATACTTCTCATATGTTCCAATCTAGTTTCATGCAGATGTTTGAATAATTCAAGGATTTGCGACGTATATGGAGCCAAATTAACTCAACTACCAACGTACCCAGTTAATCATATGATAATATATTTAGACCTGTTCCGGGTCGTACTTATGATCTTTCACCCATTCAACGAGAAGATACGTGGTCTAGAGAACCTATTGTGAGTAGTAGCGAAAAACGTGTTAACATAAAGAAACTCTTTAAACAATATGAGCAGTTGGAAGAAGAGGGAGCAACAGAAGAAACTCTTAAAGCAATTTCTAGGGCCATACATATGGAGGTTAACCGTCATGTGGATAATGGATAAGAACCCCAAGAAGAAGATTCCGAGGATAATGAACCTCTGGAATATATTGATAATGATAGTGCTACTAGCTTAACTCATGATCATAATGATCATTCTCATATTCAAAATGAAGAAGTTGAGTCTAAAAACACTACAATTATTGATGGTAAGACTTATGTTGTGTATGGGAGCGATGATAATTATGACTTCTTTGTGCACCCTACCCCAAATCCAGAGGTAGTCGGTACTTTGAATGAGAAGTCAACTTGTAATAAAGAACATAAGGATTACGATAATTTGGTTATGGAAGATTATGATTTCTTTTCCGATGAGGAGGACTTGGTTATATAATAAACCAATGAATGTCTTAATAAGAGTTTGAGTGAGAAACATGATATTTGTGATGTGGGAGCGGAATTATCCAGCATTACCAAGTATCCCGTAATACATGAGGTTTTGCAAGGTTTGTCTAACCCTTTACATGAATCTCCATCTAATGATGATCCTCCCAAACTAGAAGTAGTTTCTCAAATAGTTGTTAATCCATGTTTTATGAAAGTACCTCATTTGGGGATGGAATTATGTGCTTATAAAGTTCTTTCCGGATTTTATGCTTCCAAGTATCAACCATATGTGTTTGAGTCTAATACCATGCAGGTCTGCCAATAGGAACGAGTAGAAGTGCCTTCCACTTATGTTTTGTAATCCCTTTCCAGTGTATAAAATACTAAGTGTGGGGTGACTCTTGTGGGATGATAATTTTACTTTTCCCACCATTTGCTAATATTCTAGTGAAGCTATTGTTATATATGCAGATTGTTCAATGGGTAAATCCTCAAAATTTTAGATTATTGATATATGGGGTATTTTGAACATTATTTGTATGCGTCAATCAGGTGAACAATTCCAATTCTTACTTCCTTATTTTTTTTCAAGTATTCCTTTTATTCTTTTTGCAATGGTTTGAAACATTGAGGACAATGTTTGATTTAAGTGTGGGGGTAGGGTTCCATAAGAAGAAAAAAATTGACGTATACAAAACTCTAACTATTAGAGATTTTGGAATAATTTACAATGAACACTAGCCTTTCTAACTAGATGAAATATATTTTTTTTCGACGATGAGGTATATTTCAGTTGAGTCGCGATTAGATGCCAACTAAATAGCTTGTTTAATGTTTAATTATCCTTTATCGTTCAAAAATAACTATGAATTGGAGTATAGGTTTTATGGGTATATCTCTTGTAAACCCTCACGAGACTATAACTTATCCACTAGATACACCTAGGGGTTTAAAGGCTTGTTATACATGCTAAGTGTAATCGTATACTCAACGAAAAGGAGTTGTATTTACTTTAATTTAGTTTAGTTTGCTCGAGTACTAGCAAAGTCTAAGTGTGGGAGAATTCGATAGGTACCTAAATTACATCATTTGAATATCATTTTCTTATACTTTTCTTTAATATTTCTCTTGTATTAGTTGTATATTATGATTGTTTTACATTTTGTAGGTATTTGGAATTATGTGATACGAAAGAAGAGAAAAAGAAGCTCAATTCATTATTCTGAGACATTTACACATGTGTCTCAGAATTGTCAAAACTAGAATTCACTAAATGTAGTAATAACTTCTGCTCGGGGAAGTCACTAAGCCTAAAGTCGGAAACGTACAAGTGCAGCTGTGTCTTTACTCAGGGAACCTGCCTCCTTAAATCACCAGATGAGAGTATAGGTCGTCGTAATTGAGCTTCAACCAAACCCACTCCAACCTGAGTTCCTAGATGCTCACGCCAACAAGCCATTAGGTTCGCACGAGAGATTTCATTGGTCTGGGGAAATTTTCTAAAGTGAGAAGTTCAGCCAACATAAGTGGTACGTATCTGTCTTGGTATTGGACAGAGTTCAAGCTGTTGTTCAGCCAAAGAAGTTTGTTGTTGCCATTGATCTTGGTCATGAAAGAAGGAAATTGAACCGGTACTTCAGAGTTTTATTGGATCATGAATGTTGGGTTATGATTGTATTCGAATTTGATTCGAGTTTTGAGAAGCTTTTAGTGTATTTTGCTGCCAGAGAAAGCAGCCATGAAGCTGCCACTTCTGCCACTGAAAATTGGTGATGGTTGGAGGAGGAATTAAAGAGGTTAATTATGATTTGAAGTCTTGAATGAATGTGGGTTGTGTTTGAATGCTCGCAGGGAAAGGGTTATGTCTAACCTTTAATATACAACCAATGCATATACTCATCAGTTTGCAAGACGCATCTCACATGTTCGAGACAATGCCTGAGTGGTCTGTTCTTCACATTCGAGGCCGAGTGCTAATAGTTTCTTGAACCAGCAATGCCGTCAGTTAGACAATGGTTCTGTTGGGTATTTGAAACGAAATTGAAGGGTTTAGAGTAGAGAAAGAACAAGGCATAAGTGGCTTGAACTTAGCTTCTGTGAGTCTTTGTGAATAGTAGGACAAGGCTTTAAGTTTGAGAACAACACGAAATTATTGGTATACAGTTGGGGTTCTTCTGTGACCGGAAATTCAGTGGCATAATGGTATCAGGACAAGGATTTCTAGATCTTTTTAAAGGGTTTGAAAAAGATTGAAAATATCATTGTGTCATGGACTCGGTGGGTTTGATTAGAGAGTGTGAAAATAAGAATGAATATATGGTTGAAATATCATTACAGGGTAAATGATCAGATAGATCTTACAAACATAGAGAGGAGGTATTTATACATCTGACACAACTGAAAGAGTCAAGTCAACAGGACTTGACTATTACATGACTGTTCCTAATACACCCCCTCAATTTGTTACAAGCAGACACTGGAACAAAGTGAAAAACAAAAGAACTGAAAAACAAAGAGAAACACTCAACAAGAGCCATAACCACATAGCATATGCCAAACTGAGGGAAAAATACTGTACTCAACAAGAGTCATCAGAAAAGAAGCACTCAACAAGATCCAGAAAGAAAAAAAAATGCTCAACAAGAGCCAAAAAACTGAATAGAGAATACAGCAGTCAACAAAAGGAACTAGGCTGCAGAAGCTGAAGAAGACTGAACAATTCTAAGAAGTAGTTTTGAGAAAGTAGGATAGCATAATCCCTTTGTCATCACATCATCTAGCTGTTCTTCAGTTACAACATGATTGACAGTAAGAATCCCATCTTCTACCAACTCTTTGACAGTATGGTAATTTATCTCCACATGTTTTGTCCTGGCATGAAAACCTGGGTTAGAAGCTAAGCAAATTTCACTCTGTTTGTCACACAACAACTGCAGAGGATAATAAATTGAAACATGCAGTTCTATCAGAACATAAGTAAGCCACTGTAATTCAGCAGTAGCCACAGTTAAACACTTGTATTCAGCCTCAGCTGAACTTCTAGAAACAGTTGGTTGTTTCTTGGAAGACCAAGAAATAATAGAATTACCAAGAAATACCACATAACCATATGTTGACCTTCTTGTATCTGGACATCCATCCCAATCTGAGTCAGTGTAAGCTACCAAAGAATAAACATTCCATCTTTGTAAAGTTATACCAGTACCTAAAGTGCCCTTCAAGTATCTCAAAATTCTTTTAACAAGTAGAAGATGTTGATCTGTTGGAGCATGCATAAATTGTGAAACATAATTCACAGCAAAACAAATGTCAGGTCTTGTATGAGTTAAGTATTGAAGACCTCCAACTATGGTTCTATAAGTAAGAGGGTCAGAAAGGAGTACACCCTCATGAAAAAAACATCTCTTAGCCTTTGCAACTGGAGTGTCACAAGGCTTGCAATCCATCATATTTGCTTTAACTAAGAGCTCTAAAGTGTATTTCTGCTGAGTAAGAAAAATAGCATATGCAGTTATTGTAGCTTCAATACCAAGAAAGAAGTGCAAATCTCCTAAAACTTTCATTGAAAACTCTGTACTTAAAGATTGAATTAGATCATTAAGCAAAAATTCAGAACTACCTGTCAAAAGAATATCATCTACATAGAGAAGTAAAACCATCATATCTGTGTCAGTGATGTAGATAAACATAGAGTGATCATTCTTTGACTTTATAAAACCATATTGAAGTAGAAATGAACTAAACCTATGAAACCAAGCCCTTGGTGCTTGTTTCAGGCCATACAGAGATTTCTTCAAATGACACACATGATTTGGAAAATCTGGATGAGTGAAGCCTGAAGGTTGTTTCATATACACTTTCTCAGATAAGTGTCCATGCAAAAATGCATTTGACACATCAATCTGTTTGACTAACCAATTGTAAGTTACTGCCAAAGTTAACACAACTCTAACAGTTGTTGACTTAATAACAGGGCAGAATGTTTCCCCAAAGTCCACTCCTTCTTGCTGATTATAACCTTGTGCTACTAATCTTGACTTCAGCCTATCAATTTTTCCATCAGACTTTAATTTCACCTTATACACCCATTTGCAGCCAAGAATGTTCATAGAAGGATCGGGTAGAACATAATCCCAAGTCTCATTTAACATAAGAGCATCATTTTCATCTTTCATAGAACTCATCCACTCAGGTATAGTACATGCTTCTTTAAAAGTTTTTGGCTCAGAAATATTAGTCAATAAACTTGTAAAAGCAGAAGAAACATGATATTTTACTGAATGATTAGTGACAAAATCAGAAAACTGTTTTTGTTTAAAAATACCTCTCATTGATCTAGTAATCATAGAAGAAGTGTCAGAAGTAGATGGCAAAGCAGATGAATCTGGTACTCCAATATTAGAATCAGCAGGAGAAGAATTCTCAATTGACTGAGAATTGGAATGATAGTAAAAATTGGATTCATCAAAGATAACATGTCTGGATATGTGAAGCTTATGAGAAATAGGATCAAAACACTTATATCCTTTATGAAGTGGACTATATCCTATGAACATACATTTAACAGACTTTGGAGATAACTTGTCAGGCCTGTAATGACCAAGAAAAGGGAAGCAAATTGAACCAAAAACTCTCAGAGAAGCATAATCTGGTATAGTATGAAATAAAACTTCATAAGGAGATTTCATTGATAAGACAGGAGTTGGTGTTCTATTTATCAAATATGTAGCAGTAAGAAAAGCATCATACCAAAAGAATTTTGGAGCAGAGGAATGAAAAAGAAGTGTATTACCCATTTCTGTAATATGCTTATGTTTCCTTTCTGCTAAACCATTTTGCTCAGGTGTATTTGGACAAGAAAGCCTAAGATTAATGCCATGAGTATCAAGAAACTGTTTAAAAGACCCTTTAGCCAGTTCACAAGCATTATCAGTCTGAAACCAAATAATTTTAGTAGAGAAGATATTTTCAGTAAGAGACTTGAAATGAGTGAAACACTGTATTGCATCAGTCTTAAGTTTCATAGGATAAATCCAATGAAACCTACTAGCATCATCTATAAAGAGGATATAATATCTGAAACCAGCATGAGAAGAAATGGGAGAAGGACCCCATACATCACAATGTATAAGAGCTAATGGTCTAGACTCATGAGATTCTGACAGATGAAATGGCAACTTTTTGCTTTTGACAATTTGACATAGATGACACATTTGTTGATCAGCATAAGAAGTGAGAGTAATTTCATTAGTAGATGACAAATGAGAGATAATTTTCTTAGATGGGTGACATAACCTATTGTGCCATAGAGAATAAGAAGCAACAATAGAAGAATAACAAGTAAAGGCATTCTGTGGAACAGATATACTAGAAATGGGATACAAGTTATTAACCATCTTTCCCTGAGCCAAAACAGCATGTGTCCTAAGATCTCTAATCTCAAAACTCCATGGATCAAACATAAAGTAACAACAATTATCCTTGGTAAATTGTGCTACAGATAACAAATTTTGTTTCATCTCAGGGACTAGTAAAACATGCTTCAAAGAAAAACTCACTTCAGAACAATCACTTTGTAAAGTAGAATTACCAGTATGAGAGATTGTTAAAGTCTTACCATTTCCAACAATGACTTTGTCCTTGCCAGCATAGTTAGAAGTAGTTTGAAGAATATCTTTATCACCAGTCATGTTTCTAGAAGCACCAGAATCAGAAATCCAAGTTGTTGATGCAGAACCTCCAGTAGGATCTTCCCTAAAATCAGCTGAATTCCCTTGTACACCACTAAAGGCAGATTCTACCTGAGCAATATGAGCAGTAGACTTGGAATCTGAAGTAGGTGGTGGATGATAGCGGAAAAAGAATCTTGAAGCAAAATGACCCGTCTTCCTACAAATTTGACACTCAACTGTGGAAAAATCCACAAAATTTCTACCAGTGGCACCATTAGATGAATCTGCAGTTGAGCTTGTAGAACCTACACCACTCTTGAATGAAGGACTTCCAGTCTTATTAGAATTTCCATGATTTGGCTTATTCTTGTTTTTGTTCTTCCCATTCTTGGTTCCATTATTACCATTTCTTCCATAGAAAGCTACAGAACCATCCATAATAGTAGAATCTTGATTTTGATCATTAAGCCATTGTTCATGATTCAAGAGTCTTGCCTTCAACTCACCAAAATAAAAAGGATTTTAACGATTCTGTGCCGAAATGACAAAATTGTCATAGTCCCTACCTAACCCATTAAGAACATACATCATAATATCTGCATCTGAGACTCGATCATTGATAGCAGCCAATGAATCTGTAACAGTCTTCAAAGAATGAAAATAGGCACATATAGATTGAGAACCTTTCCGGATATTGTGAAGTTGATTTCTTAACATATTGCGCCTAACACCAAATTGAGATCGAAAACTAGATTCAAGATATCGCCAAACCTCTTGTGCAGAAGTCATACCAAGAACCTCACCAGAAACAGTTTCTGTAAGTGTTGCTTTTAGACAACTTACAACAAACTGATCTGCTTTTCTCCAATATACCCAATTTGGGTTAAGTGTAGGAACACCATCAACAAGAACTTGAGAAGAAGGTTCAACAATTTCACCATTTACATGACCATAAAGATCAGTTGAAATCAACACAGACTTGAATTGATCACGCCATAGTAGAAAATTTGTATGATCTAGTTTTAAAGAAACGAAATTACCAATATTATTGAATGGCAAAGAAAAATACGCAAGATTACCCTGATTCGAAGTAACAGCAGCGGAATTTGGATGTTAACCTTGCTCCATAGTTGGATCTTGAACTGTAGATGATTGTGGAGTTGTATGATTTTGTTGTGTTTGATTATTCAAAGAACTTCTAGTAGTCGGCATTGCAAAGAATGAACAAAAAACCAGAAATCAAGATTCTAAGAAATACAATCCACCAAGAATTTTAAGAGCAAGAGAATTAACCATATTGAGTATGATCAGAAAAATGTTTTGAGAAAAATATGTGATCAAAAGAATGTGATTCTGTTGAAAATTTGTTGAATAATTGTTGACAGAATTGACCTAGATCGGTTACCTCACTGATACCATGTGAAAATAAGAATGAATGTATGGTTGAAATATCATTACATGGTAAATGATCAGATAGATCTTACAAACATAGAGAGGAGGTATTTATACATCTGACACAACTGACAGAGTCAAGTCAACATGACTTGACTATTACATGATTGTTCCTAATAGAGAGTTAGAAACTGGAAACAACACGGAAAATTGGGTACAGGGGTTTACTGACTTGGTACAAATCCGTGAAGATCAGATGAACTAAAGTTTGGCTGAGAAGTCAGGTTGAGAGCGGTTAGAAAGTGGACTACAGCCGCTAAAGTGATTGATGGATGTAGATTAAGACTTGATATAGAAATTGCGATGGATTAGGAATTTGGGTTGCGTGGAACCGCCGTAGTAAGAACATTGAGCTATAAAAGTGAAACTAGGTCTACAACCCTACATCGTATACCCTTTCACCACTGCCGCAACCCTAGTTTCAGTGAGCTTTGATCGCTGAACATGCACTAGCATTGCATCATCCATCACCTGCGCATATCTATTCCATCATCTCCATTACCACTTATATATAGCCATCCGCACCAGCATCTACTCACTCCATTACCACTTGTATATTGCCATCCGCACCAGCATCTACTCACTTGCATATCACTTGCATCCCGCCAGCATCATATTTTGCATCTCCATTACCTTCTTTACCACCTGTATATATCCACTAAATCTATTCCATAGCAACAACAACTCTTACTTAATCTACACCACCAGTTCATCTTAACCCTGGCACCACCATACAGTTCATATTACCACCATCAACACAGCAGCGAGAGGAATTTCCAGTGCAGTCGACACCATCACCAGCATACACGTAGCAGGGATCACAGACAATACATCCCCAAGGCAGCAGCAGTTCACGTGCGCCACTACCATTCCATCATCACCAGGCTATACCGTCGCTAACACCATCAGTCCATAGTCAACTTCACCTGCAGCTGTTTGGTTTTGTATTTCTATTTTTATTTGCTTATTTGTTTGCCATGAACTCCAGTGGCTAAGCATATTTGATTAGGGACAATTTCGACGTCTGGACATGAATTTATATTGATATTTAAAAGGCATGTTTTCTTGCAATTATTTTGTTATTGTTCATTCTCTACGATACTGATAGGTGTAGAATACACCGTATTTACTATCTAGTATTTATGCTTTCTTTGCTATTTTACTATCTTGTGTTCGCTTTTGAGTTTCATAGGTACTTTGGAGTCATTACGAGCAAAAGAAGGAGAACTCATCCATTTGGAGCGAAAAGAACTAGAAATCGTCCAATTTGCCAAAAGAGAGACGGAATTATCATTACAAGGAAACCACTACGGGCAGTCGTTTAGGCATATCAGACGCTCGAAGCTCGTGTCAGCTAATATACTGGCCAGGGAACTATGAAATTAATCGGTTTATAATTTTGAACAACAGCTAATGAACTTAATGGTTTTGAGGTACCGAGCCCGTTGTTTACAACATGGGCTAAACATGAGCCCGGTTACATGTGTTGGGCCAAGCTGGCCAGACAAGGGATTAATATGGGTTGATGGCAGGAGTTGACAAGCTTGCTGGGGTTTTGCTGTTAACTCGAGTTTTGGCAGTGAAGGTCAGGGCAGCTGTGACGGAACAGATGGAAGTGTGCTCGAGAACAAAGCCAGGGAAGAGTAAGATGGTGGAGTCGAGTTGTGAACTGTGGATGAAAATATGGCTGGTATCGATGCATGGTGCTGTATTGTGCATGGTGAGTTGTGCTGATAAGGATTTGGCTGTAGGAGATCGAGTTTTCAATGTCAATAGAAAAAGAAGATGAGCGATGATGGTCTATAATGGGGAGGAGCTGCATTCATGGGACGTTTTGGTGATAGAGTGGTGACAATAAAAAGTTTTTGTTGGCAGTGAACATGGGCTTGATGCTGTCGTAATCACAGGGAGTAAAGAGAATATGAAATGACAGTCGAATGGAGAAGGAACTCGGAGGAGTTTGAGCAAGTTCAGGGTGATGCATTGGTGGTTGCTGCCACTATAGTTAGATGCTATGAATTATCGAAAAAGGGAAGAATGATGATATGTTACTGCCAATAATCAATGGCAGAGACATGAGCTTTGGTGATGATGAGACTGTTGGCGATGCATGGAGGAAATGGAAGATGAGGAACTAATGCTGTAGATACACTTATTTACCTCCCTCATCACGTGTACTAGCATCCCCACGTGGAAGCCACGTCACAAAGGTGGGTGACACACAGGATCATATGTGGGTCTAGATAGTGCGCCAACTGTCAAGATAAGCGATCGAAGATGAAGGAGCATCAAAGGAAGGTATACCCGCGTAGCACCAAAGAACTTCCCTATTACACTTTACCCCCTCACGAGGCAAGATGTGATCAACGGCTAGGTGAAGCCCCACTGACAGACGCGACAGGGAAGGACTGACACCGCCTGGCGCAAAGGGCATGTGTCGGTTGGACTGACGACAAGAACAAAGGCAGGCCAGCGTGATGAGCGTAGGAATAATAGAAGCCGCGGGATGACAGAGAGGTCCGCGGACTATGCACAGAACATAATAAGATAAGGATACAACAGCTCTTTCCCAGTCTTAGGAAGAGAGAAAGACAGAGATTGGTCAGCGTGATGATCTTAGGAAGCATAGAAGCCGCGGGATGACCAAGAGGTCCGCGGACTATGCACAAAGCACAAGAAGATAAAATTATAACAGCTACTTTCTAAGGGACCCACGTAGAAGAGCTATATATATGACCCTTCCTGTTACATGGAAGGGGGTCGAACAATTGGAGAGAGGGGGGGAACAACTAGAGAGAAAGAAGGGAAGAGTAAGTATGAGCGTTAACCTTTGGGTTCCATGATCACCCAAAGTCTTTCGACTAATCTTGTAATCTTTTACCATCATAGTGAATCACCCTCAGACCTGTGGATGTAGGCCTTAGAGCCGAACCACATAAATCGTTGTCTTATTTACATTTCGTATTGATCTACCCTAATATTTGTATGCATCTTTTAGATCTGTCGTTATGGATGTTGAGGAGATCATGAAAAACCCGTGGGGTTTAGAATCAATGAATCAACATCTATCCAAGCATCTCACAATATATTAGTACTTTAATGCATGCACTCTGTACATGCGAAGATTGGTTGTGGACACGTTGATGCTTACGTGATTTGCGTGTTCACAATTTGGCGCTAGAAACAGGGACTTTTGTCCCTATCAAAAGATTTATCTCTCTGTGATTTTTTAGACAGATTTGCGCTTTAAACTCATTTTTCGCATCATATCTATGTTCTTTGTATTTTCTACTCGCAGATCTGGGCCTCTTACGACTTTTAACCGGCAGATCTGTGTTTTGGGCTACTTTGTGCATATATTTATGACCAATGTATTTTCTACCAACAGGTCTGGGCGTTTTATAACCTATGGACCGACGGACTTATGTTTTAACTATTTTTTATACTTATTTTCTACCAGTAGTCTCATAACGACCCTAGGACCCCATTATTTCAATTGAGTCGGTACATCTACCCACGTTTTTTTTATATTACCTGTATGATCAGTAGTTTGAATGCATTCTTTGCCGCTAGGAATCCAACTTGTGGGTACCGTGAACTAATAGCTAACCCGTGAATCTTGCCTCGTTTTATCTCCGTGCCATATCTGCAGAGTATTGCAATGGAAAAGAGCAAGGACGTAGGAAAATCGAAGGTACCATCAAAAGAGACGCCTAGGACTATGCCAATAATAACAAGGAGCAAACAGACAAGCGAAAGACTCATAGCCGGGGGAAAACGCTGAACGGATCGGAAGAAGCATTACTCTCAGAAGCGGGCATCATTGCAATGGAAGCACAGAAGGCTGCGGCGGTAAAATCTACGTCATCTATAGTGGTAGCTTCTCAAGTGGCTGTCTCCAAAGCGATGGCTACGGCCAGACCTAATGAGCCCCAAAATGCAGCAGTAGGCTCGGTGATCCAAGACCCTCCGTACGGGATGCCGCCGGTTAATGGATGAAATACACAACTACGAGCAGGATACCACGGGGTGGTAGTACCCATTGTGCATCTGGTGGAAGAATTTAATACCGCAGTCCCCGACGGACAAGCCCAACTTCAAGCAAGAACGTTAAGTCAAGAATCAAACCAGTCTGCGCATATATGGGCGGAGCTAGAAGAGCTGAAAAGGAGTCAAAAGACATACGCAGACGCGGTGACCTTGCTAGCCCAAGAAAATCAGCAATTGAGAGAAAAGATCCTCCAAAACGCGGAGCTAGGGAATCAACAAGACGAGGCTAACTCTGCGATGCAGAATGCAGACCGAAGAGCGATCCTCGAAAACACCCCTGCGGCAGGTAACCAAAGAAGAATACCCCGAAGAGGTGCGCGTAGCAACAGGAGGTCTGACCCAGACTATTACCCGGAGACTTCGGACTACTACGACGAAGATGAGGGCACGTTGCTACAGCCTACGAAGAAGGCACAGTCATCCATTCAAGACGGGCACTATTTGGCGATGGAGAGTCTTCGTGCAGAAATGCTAGCAGAAATCAACCAAATCAAGACCAGGCAAGGAGGCGGAAGGCTAGAGCAGGTTATGAAAGAAGCCAGTACTACACCCCTAGAGCACCAGTTAGCTACGGCTACTATTCCACAGAAATGTCCAGTCCCATCCTTCGAATATTACGACGGGTCCGCGGATCCCGCGGCCCATCTACGATATTACAACAGGGTAATGGCCAGGTGGGACTATGAAGAAGCTATACTATGCAGATATTTCCCTTCCAGCCTGAAGGGATCCGCGCTATCCTGGTTCGATAACCTCAAGCCTGGATCCATCGATTCGTATGATCGGCTCACCGAAAATTTCTTAGCCACCTACATGTATAACAAGGTCGTCAATACAGGAATGGACAAACTCTTCTCGCTTGCAATCAAGTACAGGGAATCCATTCGGGAATACACGGATAGGTGGCACAAGATATGTCAAGCCATAGGACAGGTAGATCCCGTAGTAAGTATTAATTGTTATAAATGGGGACTGGACAGGATGAGCCCATTATTTGTCGAAATCCACGGCATCATCCCCGCCACAGAGGGAGATTTGAGGATAATCATCGAAAAACATGCAAGGTTGGAAGAAATTCAGCGGGAGAACCCAAGAGCGCAGGCTCAACGACCTCCACGGACCAATTCCGCGGAACAAGCAAGCGGATATAAAAGTTACCAAAGAGATTCGAAAGACGACTACAAGAGGTATGGTAGAAGGTTCGAAGATCAAATTTACAAGAAACTCAATACCAGCTACTCACGCATCTTAAAGGAGATCAAGGATCGCGAAAATTTAGACTGGACTTGGACTAAGGGGAAACAACCACCAGCCTCAGAGAAGTCCAGAGAATACTGTGATTTCCACTGCTTCAATGGGCACCCAACAGAGAAGTGCAAAAACCTCAAGATAGTGATACAAAAGCTGATAGACGCGGGGGATCTCAAGAAATACGTTGAAAAGACTGCACCAGAAGACAGGGCCAAACGCAGCAAACCAGTCCAATTACCATAAGGCAACCGCACAGTGAATACTATATCCTGCTTAGAGAATAAAGAACCAACCCTAACTGCACAGATAGGAAAAAGACTGAGGAAACAATTTGAGGACTATTGTGAGCTTTACAATTTGGAGGGGAAAGAGGTGGAAGATCATCAAGAATGGATGGACGCACCCCTAACCTTTGAAGCCGAGGACATTGAAGATGACATGGAAGACCACAACGATCCTCTGATCCTCACCTTGCCAATTGCAGGATGCAACATAAAGAAAATCCTCATCGATGGGGGGAGTTCCGTAAACGTCCTATTTTACGATACCTTCAAACGTATGGAGCTCAATGACGAGCAACTCTCAGCCTCACACCACACCATCCACGGATTTAATGGTACGGCTACGAAGCCTATCAGAGATATTGTTCTGCAAGTGGATGCCGGCCCCATGAAAGTTGACGCTCGTTTCAGTGTGGTAGACACACCTTCACCTTACAATGCCATTATTGGGCGGAGGTGGATCCACAATCTTAAGGGGGTCGCATCTACCTACCATCAATACCTTAGGTTTCTTACCCCCCTAGGAGTGATGGAGATTAAGGGTGATCAAGCTTCCGCAAAGGAATGCCAGGCAGTGCAGATGCAACTCAACAATGAGGAAGACGAGAAAAGGAGAACTCGTAGGGCTCGAAACAAAGCAATATCAAAGGACAAAACCATCGATGAATACTTGAAAGAAATCTCAGGGAAAAGCTTATCCAAGGGGCACTCCGTAGGAAACACGGAAGTATCAACATCAATTGCTTGACCAGGACGCCCTACGAACAAACAACCCGAGCCTGCAAAATAGCAATTACAGAAAGTTCCTCACCTTGGGGAACCAAAACCCACGTTCACATCCTTGGAAGCGGTGAAGGAAGTTAACATCGGGACAGAGGGGAGCCCGAAGAAGATCAAAATAGGAACTCTTATGGATGAAGAACGCGAAGCCTCTCTGGTGAAACTGCTCAAGGAGTACGTGGACGTCTTCGCGTGGAAACTATCTGACATGCCAGGAATAGATCCAAAGATCGTATAACATGAGCTGCGCATTAAACCTGGCACACCCCCGGTAAGACAGAAGGTGCGAAAGGTATCCACGGAGTATCACAAAGCAAGTGGAAACGGAATTGCGAAAGCTGTTGGAGGCTGGTTTCATAAGAGAAGTCAAATATCCCACCTGGATATCTAACATGGTGATTGTACCAAAGAAGAATGGCGGGGTCAGAATCTGCATCGACTTCACCAACTTGAACAAAGCATGCCCCAAGGACAGCTACCCACTACCCAGTATCGATCAACTGGTCGACGCGGTAGAAGGATACGAAGAGCTATCATTCATGGACGGGTACGCCGGGTACAATCAACTATTTTTAGCAGAAGAAGACCAGCAACATACATCATTCTACACACCCCACGACCTCTATTGCTACGTAAGAATGCCCTTCGGACTCCGGAACGCAAGAGAAACATACCAAAGGATGGTCGATGCTGTTTTCAAACCGTGGATTGGTACTACCCTAGAAGTCTACGTTGATGATATGCTCGTAAAAAGAAGATTCAAGAAGAACCATCACCAAGACTTGAGGGACATCTTCGAAGCTATGAGGGGGCACAACATGAAGGTAAACCCGGAGAAATGCACCTTCGGAGTAACATCTGGAAAATTCCTCGGATACCTGGTAACAAAAAGGGGCATTGAGGTAGATCCCGCAAGAATCCGAGCCATAGTAGACATGCCATCCCCAAAGAACCTAAAAGAAGTACAAAAGCTCAATGGATCCATAGCCGCTTTGGGAAGATTCATCTCCAGATCCTCGGATAAGTGAAAGTTCTTTTTCAACATATTGAAGAAGGGAACAAAATTTGAATGGACTACGGAATGCGAAGAAGCTTTCCTAGGCATCAAGCAATACCTAGCGGAGATCCCTATCTTTCAGAAACCAGATCCTGACGAAGTTTTGATGTTGTACATCGCAGCAACCGATGACGCGAAGCTAAAGATTTGTCAGGACCCATACAAAGGAAGAACAGCCAATATACTATGTCAGCAAAACCCTGAACTCCGCAGAAAGAAATTACACGAGGATCGAACAAATGATTTTAGCCATCGTATGGTCCACCGTGAAGCTGAGAATGTACTTCTTGACGCATGACATACGTATCCCGTGTCGAGCACCCTTAGAAGCCATCCTCAAAGGGGCAGGAAAGGTAGGACGCATAGCAAAATGGAGCAATACCTCGACCAATTCAGCATCCACTATGAGCTTCAACACTCTCAGAAATCCCAAGTACTTGCGGACTTCCTAGCAGACCTACCTCTGGACAACGAAGAAGAAGTGCGCATACAGGGATGGAGAGCCGCGGGTGCCCCAGAAATTGAAAAGCAAAAGGAGCCAAACGATATCCTTGAACCAGTAAACCCACGGCAATGGGAGTTCTTCGTAGATGGCTCCAAAAATAGATAAGGCGCTGGATTAGGCATCGTTATCACCACACCCACAGGGGATAGAGTCGTACACGCATTCAGGTTGGAATTCGAAGGCCATACAAATAACATCGTAGAATACGAAGGAGTGGTCCACGCCCTCCGCTTGATAATCGAGATGGGGATACAAGAAGTACGGTTGACCAGCGACTCCCAGCTAATCATACGGCAGATAGGCTACGAATACAACGTGTACGACGAAACACTAATGACATACATGGCTTTGGTGCAAACGTTGGTTTCCCAAATACCAAAAATCAAGTTCCGACATCTGCGCAGGAAGGAACTCAGGCACGCAGATGCCTTGGCTTATGTTTCGGCCATGCTCAAGAACAAAGATGTCAAAGCAATCAAGGTGACAAGAGTGTACGAGCCATCCATCAAACTCCAGGAGATATGCGCGAGTAACCAACGCAGGTCCGCAAGGGAGAATGTGTCCGAGGAAGAGGATATCGGAGAGCTCATATTCGACGAATTCCAAGACGACGATATAATGCAACAAGAAGATGCGGACGACGATTACAGTCGGGAAGAGGATTGGAGACTCGGAATCCACTCCTTCCTCCAAGAAGGGAAGCTACCCCAGGACACCAAACAAGCTAGGAAAATACAATCCAGAGCAGGGATGTATGAGCTAAGAGACGGAACCTTATACATAAAATCATTCCTAGGGCCACTTCGTCGCTGTTTGTCCCGATCCGAAGGACACGGCATCTTGAAAGATATCCATAGAGGAGATGCAGGAAATCACATCGGAATGAGATCGCTTGCAGATAAGGCAAAGACGCAGGGTTAATATTGGCCAACAATGATCCAAGACGCGGCTATAATGGCGAAAAGGTGTGAGGAATGTCAAAGATTTGGCAGGTGAATCCACGCCCCAGCCACAAAGTTGAATTCGGTGGACAGTCTGTGGCCCTTCGCAAGGTGGGGAATCGACATTGTGGGCCCGCTTGTATCAGGAACCGGGAAAAGAAGATTCCTAATAGTAGCTACGGATTACTTCAGCAAGTGGGTAGAAGCCAAGGCACTTGCGAGGATTCGTGATTCAGACGTCTTCACTTTAATATTTCAAAATATCATTTGCAGGTTCGGCATCCCCGCGGAGATAGTTTCCGACAATGGTCAACAACTACAAGGAAAAAATATCGACTTGCTGTTCGACACCTTCAAAATTCGGAAAAACAAGTCCACCCCTATATACCCGCAGAGCAACGGACAAGCGGAAGCCACAAACAAAACCCTAGCGCTCATCCTAAAAAAACAGTTAGACGAGTACAAAGGGCGATGGTGTGAACAGTTACATAACGTTTTGTGGGAATACAGGACAACTCGAAGATCAGCTACTGGGGAATCTCCATTTCTACTCATATACGGAGCAGAATCAATAATTCCCACGGAATTTCTACTACCCACAACAAAGACAGAAGCGTGGGAGAAGAACCTCACCACGGACATGATGTTAGAAAAGCTTGATGACCTCGAAGAAAGAAGAGAGACCGCACTACAGAAAATGGAAAACTACCAGCGCAGGATGTCCAGAGAGTATAACAAGAAAGTAAAACTTAGGAATTTTGTAGAGGTCCAGTATGTGTTAAGAACTATTCCCCAATACCAGCGAGAAAAGAAGTGGGGAAAATTAGCACCAACTTGGGGCGGACCCTACGTGATACACGACGTCGCCGGAAATGGCTCCTACTACCTGCGTAATCTGAAAGGGGAAATACTCAGGCACCCGTGGAACGCCAAATACCTCAAACCATACTATCCATAATCTATCATCTTCGTATGCATTTCAGAAGAAGAAAGTTGACTTACAAGTCCGCATGTTTCTATCTCTGATGGAGGAATAGCACGCCTCAACTTTTCAATCAATACAAATTTTCATCTTCAATTGACACAACTCTACTCAATACTTATCCTTACACAAAGAGATCAACTAAACAACCGAATACGAATGTGCATTGAAAATCATTCCATATATTAATAAAGTGTCAATGCTATTGTTACCCCGTGGACGTAGGCCCTAGGGATGAACCACGTAAACTTGTGTGCAGTTACTATCATGGTACTTCAATAAGGTGAATGTTCCGCACAAAGCGCGAAACATACTCACTACGATACACCGGGAACAAACCGGACAACGCATACACATGCCATCTCTTAAACTCCCCCCATAAGCGTCTATAAGTGTACGACCAGGGGGTGACTTCCTAAGGAACGAGATACCCAAGCAATAATTATAAGCCGCGTTACTCTTGAACGCCGGCTAGACCCCCACCGCTCAGTAATCCTCTGGCCCAGGAATTAGCTGAGCGGGGTGACAGGTCGCAAGACGATTCCGAGGACACCAACCTACGGAATTGCATTAAACACTACAATTTATCAGATCTTACAAATCAAGATCCACGGATAGCAAAACCAATCCCGTGGACAACGCAACCATTCACGTGGATTTCAGAACTAATACACGGCACTGTTTAAATACAAAGTTTACGGAATTATTTACTATATTAACAGGGATCTATAAAAATAGACGCGATTTCAATAAAATACAAGTTCAGATTTACACATTGAAGTTTGATCTATTACAGGGCGGTTGATTACGAACCTAGCAAGAAAAGTAGCAAAAACGCTAAGAAAATTAAGCAACTGAGATCAATCCCCAACATACTAGTTACGATATATTGAGAAGGAGCACCATCCGCTGGTTTCTCCTTTAACGACGAAGGAACACTACCACCAGATGAGGGGCCGGAGGAACCTGAAGGGAGACTGGGAACGGGACGCCGAGTATAATTCTTGCTTATTCCATGGGTCTTCTTGAGATCCAGCTCAATCTCACCAAGAGTCCTGTTAATCTCCTCCGCCAACTGCTTACGCGCCACGAAGCCTATAGCTACGCTCTTCATCTCAGCTTGAGTTAGGGAAATGGAAAGATGCTCCGCCTTCTCAGTAGCATGCTTCATCGCTTCCTCTCGAAACGAAGCCAGACCCCGATGATAGCTAACCTGCTCTTCCAATTGAACTATTTTATCCTGATCTTCGGAAAATTTGTCATTCGCAGCTTGAAGCTGTCCTTGGAGCTCTACAGATATTAGAAGAAAGTGAGTAATAACAAATACAACATGAAGCACACTCGATAACGAAGACATATACCTTCACAGTGGTTAACCGCGGAGTCTCGTGCTTCTGCGGCATAATCATATTCGTTCGAAAGCCTATCATAGTCTACCTGCAGGAGATTATGAGCATATTGACTCGCGCTAAGATCATCTCGAAGCATTGAGTTCGAGTGATGATATCGGTTAACCTCATCATTCTTCGATTCTAACCCCTTGTTAAGACGATACATAGTCACCTCTAAGTTCCTCTCATACTCGGCCTGACGAGCCACATCAGTTCGAGACGCGGATAAGGCACTACTAAGAGCGCCAGATTCCGCCCTAGCATCATCTCGTTCCTTGGAAAGACGTCGCATATAATCCCGCACATCAGAGGGATGAGAAGAACTTGCTCGCCGCAATTCTTCTTCCATATCATTAAGCCTAACCTCTAGGGAGGAAATCTGGCCACGGGCTTCCTCGAGCCTATCCTGCGTCCATAAGAGAGTCCCGTTGAGCAACTCACGATCGTGATCGTTTCGATTTTGAAAATCTACCCAACTAAATTTTTTCTGACGCCATTCTTCGGCCATAGCGTTATGAACATCCGCGCGAGCATTCCATTTCACTGCTTCGCTCTTAAGTTTCTCAACTAACTCGGCAATACACCCCTTTTGGCGAACTCTCTCACTACGAATCCACATCAATTCAGGGACTCCGCCCACTGAAGATAATACCGCGGGAAGAGAGAAGAAAGAGACGACTCAGAACACATAGGGAACATCGGAAAAGCAAAGTAGGGGAGGTTCAAACCTGAAAGGGACGAAGAATTCTGCTCAGCAACATCTAACTTTTCCTTGACTAAAGCTAGCTCGGAACGGAGCGCAGCCTCATCCACGCCATGTTGTTCCTTGCGCTTAAGAAGATCCCTTAGTTCAGTTATCTCCCTATCTTTTGCAAAGGCCGCAGCTTCGACGCTCGAAAGCACTCCTTCACGGTGGCGGAGTTTCGCCTCTAGCTTAAGAAACTTGGCCTTGAAGAGCCGGTATAGAGTATGGTTACAATACTCACTCCTCATCACCTACGGATCAAAAAGAAATTAGTTCAAATAACATATCCAAGTAAGAGCAGGGTTACGAAGAATGGTACATACCTCCAATAGTCGCTGCTGAGGATAATTATACTGGTACCCATCAGCAACATCCATCATACCAGCGACAGTAGAAGGAGGATTCACCACCAAATCAACCCCGCTGGACACAAGATCCTTATCCCACTCTACATCTACAATCTCCGCAGAGATCGACTCCATATGCTGGCGAGTAAAAGAGTCCGAACTCTTTTCCCCTTCAATCACAGGGGCAGGATGCAGCACGACGAGCAAACCCTTCTCTCTAAGCCAACCTAAGACAGCATCATCACCATCCGCGATTGAGGATTGCGGTAAATCATCAAAGGGAGAACCCAAGGGATTCACACCAGGTGCGGCACTAGCTTGACCTTGCGTCAAAATACCCCCAACACCGGAGGAGGTGCCACCATAACCCTCCGGATGAACCAAAGGAACCTCAGCACTAGGCACATCTGTCGCGCCACCACCACCGCTACCTTTAAGCACATCCCAGTCATCACTAGGCGAAAGAAGACTAAAATCCAAGACGAGTCCCATAGCCGCGGCCATATCAAAATACTGATCCCCGGACAGAGTATTACCAAAAGAAAACTCACCACAAGCACCCACGTCCTGACCACTGCTAGCCACAAAAGCAACTCCCTTGCCCTTGTCCGTGACTGTCTGTTGTTGACCGACCTCCATGACCACATCCCCAGTAGATTTTGCTCCATCACTGGTCTGATCACCATCACCACCGAGGACTTGATTACCATCGCCACCTCCAACTCCGCCACCAGCGGCCTCATTAACAATACCACCATTGCCACCTCCAACTCCGCCACCAGCGACCTCATTAACAATACCACCATCACCACCTGTGGCTTGATCACCAACGCCACCATCACCGCCACCAGCAATATCTCCTTCTTGCAAAGGTGGAGAAGTCTCAATCCGCTCCTCTTCGTCGGACACATCCTCTCCAGCGTTCACTAGACTGCTCACATCTTCGAACTGCGTAGAGTCTCCAGTAGGAGAATTTGACGATTGCTTGGGGTTGATCTTTTCCTTTCTAACCACCTGCGAGACATAATAATAAATAACCTTGAGTATCTCCTTTCCTTGGCATAATCCATATTACTTAAGAAAAGGAAGGGGCATATATACGAAGAATACAAACATACCTTAGCAAAACTAGCATTCCGCGGAAGAGGGTTTTCGTCGGAGTTACCATCCTCGTCCGCGTCATCAACATCATGGTAGTAATCAAAATCCATACCTTCGAAACTCATCTGCCAAGGGCAATAATGGGCGTAACGATAAGGAGAGGTTTCGCGGTAGGAGCTGTCAACACTAGGTTGCCAACCATGTGGCCCAGGAACCCAGCCATAGGCCCACGGACCAACAACCTCAATAACGGTGGAAGACCATTCGTAATCATGATCACGCTTGATCCTCTCATCAGCAGGAATAGGAATACCTTCGGCACCAGGAATTCTTGCCATCTTAGAGTCACTTACTTCGCTCAAGAGGCGAATTTCCCCCTTAACAAGAGCAATATTCCGCAGATTCACAGACCACGGCTTGCGCGTCTTCCTGTTAACATAATCTCCAAAGGATTTGTTAAAGTTTTCAGGTGTATACCACCCTTTCTCCTCTTATAAGTTGGGAGCATAGCAGGTCATCATCGTTTGCCCCTTGCTACGAAGATAGCACTCTCGGAGATGACGAAGGTAATTTCCCGTCAATTGCTGCACCCCACGGTTATGACTCTTCTTAGCAGTACCGCGGCTAGATAAGACCCGGTAATAGAAATCATCACCAGCTTTATATAAAGGCAACATCAGACCATCCTCAAAAGCGCCCACGGTCATCAACAGATGAAAAGAATCGTACGGATAATTAACAACCATCTCGTAAGTTATGTCTTTATCAGGGGCATAGAAACTCACTTGGAAGTGCTGAAGACCGTGCTTCACTTTGAAGGCTTCAAGATCTATGTGCCTGAAAGTGAACTTCTTATTACCCATGGGTAGGGGACGAAATGTGACAGCGGAGTCATCTTCATAAGCATCCCCCGCAACATCTTCCGCAGAATCTGCTACCTTCTTCTTAGGAGGAACCACGTCTCCCAAAGACTCCATCTCTGAGGCCTTCCTCTTCGCGGGCTGGTTCTTAGTTTTTCTGCCTGAGCTAGGCACAAATGAAGATGGAAGAAGATTATCCCGCAAAGGAGGCATGGTACGAAGAGGCTGCACATTTAAGAGTTCAGTGCGCGGAGTCTGCTGCCTCTTAGAAGACTCATCTCTAGGACGGCTCGAGGAGTATTTCGACCCCCGGGGCAGATCACCTCTTTGGAACGGAGGCCTCTGGCTAGAAGGCGAGGATAGACGCCTATCCCGAGGGTTACCCTGAGAAGAGGAAGGAGAAGCCCCTTCCCTGATGTGAGAACCTCCCCGAGGAGATCTATGAGGACTCGGCGGAGGAGTTTGATAAGGTACCCGCGGACAATCCGACATATCTGCGAACACAAACACAAACAGGAGGACTAGTCAGTCAAGGAAGATCAAAAACGAGGAAATCTCAAGAACAATGAAGAACACGAAGAAAACCCTAAGTTTCACCAGCCGCCGATTAAATTCTCAATTCATTACCCCACTCAAAAAGGATCAAAACGTAGCTGGTAAAACACCCAGTTCAGCAGGGGCAATCTTCGATTCCATGACATGCATGGGATTAAAACCCATCACGATTCATCACCAGAAAATCAAAAACTCCACATGAACAAAAATGGCGAACAAACGAGACAAAAACCCTACCTGAACCTCAATAGTTGTACGAAGCAGCAGCGACGACAGCAACAACAGCAGCAGCGGAAGCAACAGCGACAGCGACGACAACAACAGCAACGACGGAAACAGTAGCAGAAGCAACAGTAATGGTAGCAGAATAAGTTAAGAGGGTAAAGAAGAAAATGGGGCATAGAATAAAACAGAGAATGTGAGTTTAATTCACATTACATCATTCTCTCCTCTTTTATGTCGCCAGAAGAAACCGCCCACTACCCAAGGGGCAGTCATGACATGCAGGGGAAACGTGCACAATAAATTCAAATAACTCCTTTTTAGGAGAAGTTATGAGGAGGGAGATAAAAACATATCACACGGTTCTTCTTCCAACTATAGCTGGCGCCTAGTCACAAGAATAGGGGCAAATTGTAGATACACTTATTTACCTCCCTCACCACGTGTACTAGCATCCCCACGTGGAAGCCACGTCCCAAAGGTGGGTGACATACAGGATCATCCGTGGGTCTAGATAGTGCGCCATCTGTCAAGATAAGCGATCGAAGATGAAGGAGCATCAAAGGAAGGTATACCCGCGTAGCACCAAAGAACTTCCCTATTACACTTTACCCCCTCACGAGGCAAGATGTGATCAACGGCTAGGTGAAGCCCCACTGACAGACGCGACATGGAAGGACTGACACCGCCTGGCGCGAAGGGCATATTCAGTTGGACTGACGACAAGAACAAAGGCAGGCCAGCGTGATGAGCGTAGGAATAATAGAAGCCGCGGGGTGACAGAGAGGTCCACGGACTATGCACAGAACACAAGAAGATAAGGATACAACAGCTCTTTCCCAGTCTTAGGAAGAGAGAAAGACAGAGATTGGTCAGCGTGATGATCTTAGGAAGCATAGAAGCCGCGGGATGACCAAGAGGTCCGCGGACTATGCACAAAGCACAAGAAGATAAAATTATAACATCTCCTTTCTAAGGGACCCACGTAGAAGAGCTATATATATGACCCTTCCTGTTACATGGAAGGGGGTCGAACAATTGGAGAGAGGGGGGGAACAACTAGAGAGAAAAAAGGGAAGAGTAAGTATGAGCGTTAACCTTTGGGTTCCATGATCACCCAAAGTCTTTCGACTAATCTTGTAATCTTTTACCATCATAGTGAATCACCCTCAGACCTGTGGATGTAGGCCTTAGAGCCGAACCACATAAATCTTTATCTTATTTACATTTCGTATTGATCTACCCTAATATTTGTATGCATCTCTTAGATATGTCGTTATGGATGTTGATGAGATCATGAAAAACCCGTGGGGTTTAGAATCAATGAATCAACATCTATCCCAGCATCTCACAATATATTCGTACTTTAATGCATGCACTCTGTACATGCGAAGATTGGTTGTGGACACGTTGATGCCTACGTGATTTGCGTGTTCACAAATGCCACTAATGCTGATGGTTAGCAATGTGCATGAGATGAAGATGGAATAAACATGCAGAAAATGATGTCAGGGATGAAACGGTTAAGGCATGGAACTGATGCTGCAATGGTTTTTCAATGATGGAGATTTGTTGTCATGGTCGATAGTCATTATTGGCAGATGAGGACGATGATTTGGTGGAGCTCGTGGTGATGATTCAGTGCGAGACTGTGTTGCTGTTATCGAACAGGAGCTGTTGTTATCGTGGAGTTGAGTTGTTGGCTGTTGAGATGGATGCTGCCATACCTATCATTGGCAGTGTCAATATATGTTCGGTAGAGAACTCGTGGTGACGGAAGGAGGAATTAATGGGGACGCTGCCAGCAACTGATCGAGATAGGGAGGTTGGTGCTGAGCTAATGGAGGAGGCTAAGAATAGAATGATGGCAGCAATGAAGCTGTTTCTGTTGGATCGAATGTTGTATGGCATGCATGGTACGTATGGAAGCTACTATTGTGGCAGTTGATGGAGTGACGATAGAGAGATGGCATGGAAGGGACATTGGTGCTGCTGTGGCTTGAATAGATGGTCGAGAAAAGGGTTGGCAGTGGTGAGCTGATGAAGGTTGCTAATGGTTTTTTGCCAATCCCAGACGGTGGGTATTTACAAGAGTTGAGATGCTGCTGCCATTGACAGCTTGTGATGGTGATGATGGGCAGTGAGTCACGGACTGGGTTTGGTGGTGACGTGAAGTAAACAACGAGTTATTGGGCTGAGATTATTTGAAATTTAATCAGCTGGTCTCTACAGCTACTGCACTCTGAGCTGAGCCCAATAGGCTATTTAAGGTGCGGCCAGGCTTGGAAGAATTCTTATTATGGAACTGTGGAGAGATTTTTCCAGTTACTTTGGTCCGTGATTTGATGCACGAGACACAATTTTAAGGAGGTGCACTTTCCTATTTTTTTTAGGTTTCCTAGTTTTCTTAAAGAAGAGGTTACAAAATTTATATATAGGGAAGCCTAGGCACATATCTAATATCTTATCTTCTACTTTGTTCTAGGGTTTAAAAACATGTTAGGGTTTCTCTTTCTTCTTGTTATGAACTCCATTAACATGAGTACTTAAGTTTATTATTGGTTATGGAATAATTGGATTTCACATAATATGGTTTTTGATATGATAAATTAGTTTTATCTCCATACTTTATCGTTTATGATTCACTGTTTATATTGTTACATGAATTGAATGCTTGTTTGATCGAGTCGCGAATCGGTTGAGTTTGTTTTCATCTCTATTGCTAGATTAGGGTTTGTTATACGTAAAAGTGATAGGTTCCTGATTGAAAGTAGCATGAATATGGTTATAGCTTGTAGTGATGCATCCTTATAATCATATGTGAACCATAACCTTTGTTAAATTGAATTAGTGAGTTTTCCACGTTCGATTGCTTTGATTGGCCTGATTTCATAGAACTTAATGCATCTAGGGAATTAAACTTGATTAGTGCTTTTACACGTTAGGTTGTTCTTTTAGATAGAACTCATACTCGCATCTTTTAATGTGTTTGTTGATGACAAAAGGAGATTAGCGGGATATTCTTGCGATCAAGATATTCTAGGGCTTTTGATAAAAGTTGAGATTAAAATATCAATTCTAGTTATTGTGAAGAAAACATATTTGTGAATGAATATGAATCCTTAACCAATATTCTCAATACTTTGATTTGTTTACTTTTCTTTGTTTGCTTTTACTTTATTTTTAGTTTCATAAAAATCAGAAAACTCCCGGTATTTTATATAGGAAACCGAAACAACTTGACAACCAAGACCTCTCTGTGGGATCGATCCTTTCTTTCCCTTGCTATATTTATATTTTGAGTAGTAAGAAAGTGTAATTATTTTTGACGCATACGACAACGATCAGGTACCAATAATGTTTACAAGTTATTTCTCAATCATTTAAGATTTAAATTGGATGGTTGCTTGATAATTCTATTTCTAATTGAGACCTCTTCGACCCCTAATTGTCTAGAGACTCTTAATATAAGTAGTAATATGTGGTTATTGACGATGGGATTTTTTTTAAATATCCATTTGTAGAAATTGACACTAGTAGATGAGTCGAGCTTATGTATTTGTCACTAGGAATGGCCTATCTCATGAAACTTAATGCATTTGATTTAGTTATATCTAGAGAGCGTACTTCTAGGTTGCTTGAATGAGTAGAATCCGGTAGTCGAACGCTTCCATGTCCGGTGAATTCATGAGATTGCGGGATATTTGAGTGTACCGAATATTCTAGGGTTATTAGTAATGGGTATACTATAGAAGCATATCTATTTTAATAGGATTCTTGTTCCATGGTTAAGAAATAGTCCTTAATCATTCTCATCATCATATTTGTGTTCATTGTCTTGCATTCTTCTTCAGAAATTAAATCGACAACTTTAGCTCAACTCTCCTTTAAGAAATCCGCTTATACGTAAACTACTAGTTAGTTTAAAGAGAGTAAGGAATTTATAATTTATATTTTGCGAGTTCGACACCTCGTAAGATTCCGTTAACAATCTGGTGGATAATATGGAATGAGCGCAAGGAAAATAAAAATATTATGATCATTTTTCTATGAAGTGAAATATTTGATCTTCAATTGGTCTGTTGGCACAATTTTTTTGGAGAATATATATTTGAATATGGTTCTGCACAATTTGGAGCGTATCATTAGCATTACTTAAGCATTGTTTCGTATTCTTCTGTTTATTCAAAAAGTTATGTTTTTTGGTGTTTTATTTTCAGCAAATTCTTGATGGCTGGTTAACTACTAGATAACATTTTTATATCTCATCAGGATTACCACTTCTTTAAATATTTTTTTTTTCTCGTTAATTTACTAAGTCGTTTTCGAATAAAAAATATATTTAAAGGAGATACAAAGACGCCACGCTATATATCATTATAATGTGACCGCATTTAACAACCATATTTTCCTGAAAAAATACCTGTTTTACAAACATTGAACGTGCCACACTACATGGATTTTAACACCCGTCTTGTCCATAAAAACGGCGGTTTTACAAACCTTGCACAACTTTAATATACAAAAAGTTGATGGACCAAAGAGTTGCAAAGAACCAACATCGACTTTAAAGATGAAAATGATGCAACTCTGAAGGAAATAAAAGTGAGCTCAGTAAAGAAGTTCAAGGAAGATTCAGTCTGGGATTCCACCAAATGATGAATGAAATTTTTGAAGCAGTCTCTTTTGTCCTAGCCGATCAGATCAAAGTCACTAGAGATCATAACACAACGAAAGTTAATTTAATTACTCTAGCTACACCTTCTCCTAACTTAAACAATTTCATTTGGAAAGGTCCAACTTAATGTTTTTATTGAGAAACCTTAAATTAGTAGGAGTTAACGGCAATGAAGATATTTTATATAATGTGCATCATTCCTTGCATGATGCACCAGGTATCTCTACGGACCACCGGAAAAAAAAAATTCTCTCGCAATGCGGGAGCATATCTTGAACTAGCAGCTCTAAAGCCGTTAGATTCAATTGATGTGACATCATCAAACTACGGTTAAACAACAATTATTTGTTCCCTGCTGGGTTGCACAGACGCGGACGCGTAGACGCGGACACGACACGACGCAAATGCGGACACTACAAAATTCTAAAAAGACTAGGATGCGGACACGTATATTCATATTTTATTTATATATATAATTATGTATTTATACAACAAATTCAAGTGTTTCGATCCTAAAAATTAGAAAATAATGCTACATGCGTATAAATTTCAAAAGAAAAGGAAAGATCGTTTGTTTATACTTGCCGAAGGTCAAGCAATCAATCACCATTAAACACATGCACAATCAAATTGCATTCTTAGAACAAAACATGCACAACCAAGAGTATATGTAATGTATTTCCAATTACAAATCCCTAATAAAGACTTAAATGATTGATCTAAATGTTTGTTTTTCTTCATTTAGTTAATAATAGTAAAAATAAAGAAATAAGTTTAAATGAAAATGGAAAAAAAAAATGTTTCAAGCCCGAGTCATCGGTGCGTCCAAACAAGACGCGCGTGGGACGCGCATATTGGTGTGTCGGACACGCATCGTGTCAGCGTCAAACGTGCGTCCTGCGTGGACGCGGACACTACTCCAAAAATGGAGCGTCCGTGCAACCCTGTTTTGTTTTGGCATATCAACAAAAATATATCGTTATCTCTTCCTTTGCTCCTTGTTAGATAAACTTCAAGTGATTATTAACCTTTCGCACCAAATATATTGTGATGAGTTTTCTCTCTCAATAATTGTAGATGCATTTTACTACAAACTACATCCAAAGGATAGAAACGCAATGCTCATCTCAAATGAAAGTAAACACTCCACAATGAACACAAGATATACGTGGTTCGGTATGATTACCTACGTCCACGGGGGTGAAAGGATGAATCTTATTACTTTGAAGTGTTACAAAGGTGTTCCTCTCCGTGGGATTTCCTTACAAGATTCACTTACTACTCACTTTTCTTCTTCTTAGTGTTTACTCGAATTTCTCTCCTTTTCTCTCCCAAAAATACAACCTACTTTTCTTGAATACAAGTCCCTCTATTTATAGGAGAAGTTCTATACAACGAAATTAAGGTGTTGGTCATGTTACATCTATTTAGAAGTTCTGTGATCGGGCCGGTTCACGTCGTCTCATGTGGCCGATGTATCCTGACTCCTCGCCTATCCTCCGTTCGGGCCAATCTCTTTAGGTGCATTATTAACACAATGTCTCCTATCTTTTCTGTCGTCTTTATGGTTATCCGATGTGACCCTTTCTTCCTTATTCGTTTGACCATAGTTCCTCGTTTGACCCGCCACGCCTTATCTTGTCAGCTTTATCAGAAGTCTGGGTCAAGTCTTGTCCGACATCATTACGCCCGACCCACGTGGCTCCTTAAATCTCGCGCCCGATAATCTTCGCTCTATACTTCGCGTCTCTTCGTATTTGGGTACACCGGTTCTAGGATGTTGCCACCTGGATCTGTAGAAAATTTACACCTACATTTATGCCCCTTCTTTAGCTCGTATAGCAGACACAAGTGGAAGAAAGTCGTTTCAACCGCCACGTCCTCGTCCATGCCGCAGATCCCGCTATGCAGCGTCCCACTATCCCCACTTTATTACCTGTAACCGTTGTCATCGGTTACAACTTATTCTCTTTAAATAGCCCGTTCCTTTTTTCTTTTTCTTTTTCTTCTTCTTCTCCACTTCTCACTTCCGCCATTGCAACCTCTTCTTCAAGATTTCTTCGTTACTTTGCGCTTAAAAACCCTATCTTTCTTGTTTTTCTTCCTTCATCTCCTCTTCCCCGATTGTTACAGTAGCTGTTGTCGCCTCATCATTTTTTGTTGAAAACCGACTTGTGCATTATCTCCATTAATGGATTCTTCTCCTTCCATGACTGAGAAAAGGTCTGTTGACGACATTTTTTCCGAGTTTGATGCTCCTCCCCTTGCTTCTCTATTTTTGCTGATATCTCTTCTTCTATTTCGTGCAGGTCCGAGAAAAGGGTGAAGGATCTCTCTGATGAAGAGTTCATTGAGCAGCTGAAGGAGAAGTACGATCTTCAAAATTATGAAGTGACCCTTCTCTCGGGCCGAAACGGTATCTTGAAGAAAACCGATATGAAGAAGCAAGAGCAATCTTCTGATTGTGTGGTCATCACCTTGGGTCAACTGGAGCTGGGCCTTCGTTTTCCCTTATACAACCCTAATATCCCATTTTATTACGAGATTCTGTCCCAGATTCGGCCTTCTCGTGCTTTGGCTCAATGTACTGGCAATACTTTTCGAATTATGAACGAGTGGAGGGATCGCCGCGATGGTCATGGTTCTGATGCTGATTGGTCGACCTACAATCCTGAGGACGCTCTGATGTATTCCGTTGCTAATTTCCTTGTCAACTATCGGGCCAGTACTACGAACTTGGGCGATCTTGCTGGGTTTGTTGCTAGTCCTCATCGGGTTAAGGTTATGCCCGAGTGTGTTGAAAGGATGATGTTGGATGTCGATCCCATCGGCCAACCCTGCAACAAGCGACCCCGTCATTCTAATGATCCGATTTATCCCCGAGTTCCACTTCTTGTTCGAGGTCCAATTATACATGGTGACTTCCCGTCGCCTACTTTTCCAGCCGAACCCTATTCTTTCTGGGTGGTTAATGATGACAAGGCCGATAAAGTATGCGCTTTTATTGATTTTTATCTTGTTAGCTTCGGGCGCCAACTGGTCATCTTTTTTTTTTTTTTTTTTTGAAAATTTCAGGTCGGCTCCACCAAAACTGTCGGATCTAGGAAGAGAGGTGCTGGCACAAGGGTGAGGAAGACCAGGGGAAGGTAACAAACATAATGATTTTCTTATAAGTACATGTACTTGCCCCTATTTTTTGCCTTCACATGTTCTGACGAGACACTTGTGCAGAAACACCCAAGGCACGATGATGATGATGCGGGTGATGTTGACCCCACTCCGCTTAGGCGTAATCCTGGTAGAGGTAAGCAAATTGCTAAGCCACCACCGAAAATGGGACCCATCATTGATCTTTCCGATGAGGATGAGCTGTTTGGAGAGAATATGTCGGGTGACAAAGGCGATGAACAAGGTATGGGCGACCAACATGAGCCCTCGAAGACGCCCGTCGTAGAGAATGTCGTTACTGATGTACCGGTAGAGCTTCCTTGTGTGCCCCGGATTACTGAGGGATCGTCTTCTAGTGCTGAAACTTCCTTTACTGTCTTTGGCCCGATCATGAACTCCTTGGGTGCGCTTACTTCCTCCAACTTTGGGAAGTATACTGATGAGGAAATGTTGAATGTTGTGCCCTGTTATGACGACATCGCCCTGACACTTGACACTGTGGTGAGCGATTCGTTTCTGTATGGTAATGCCCCGCTTCTGATTTCTGTTCTTAGTGTCGCTTATGATGCAAACTCGTTTGTTTGTGTTAGATTATGAACCGCGTACGCTTGGATGCCGCCAATCGCCTTCGAGCTAAGAAGTTGATAAAGTCTCTCCAACTTCAACTTCAGAATGAGAAGGGTCGCGCGAACGAGCTGGAGATCAAACTTGCCGACGCTCAAGGTATATGATCATTCTTAACTTGTGTTGATTGAGTTTATCGTGCCAGTATCCTGAGTCGGGTATCCTTCTTCCTAGCCGAGGTATCTAGTATAGGTGTATATGCTACTTCGGAGTTTAGGATTATGAAGATAAAATGGGATATTGAGAAGGATCTAGTGGAAAATATTCGTCAACGAATGACAAACAAAGACGACAAAATAGACCGTCAAACTGAGGAAATTGCAAGACTTGAAGATGAGTTAGAACGAAATCGCCGGTTTGATTATGATCCTGCCGAGATGGACAACTTACGAACTCACTTGGGATCTTCTCAATGCCTTGCTGCTGAAAAAGCTGCTTTAGCCACAAGTTTGGAGCAAAGGGTAGACGCTCTGCAGTTGCAGAATCGAGACCTTCACGAGGACCGCCGATGAATACTGAGAGATAAATATGTGGTGGAGCGAGATAATAGAGATTTACTGGTCCGAGTGAGTGAATTTGATAAAGTTATGGGCGATTTAGAGTGGAGTAGATCGCAGCTTGCAGTGCTCCAAGCGTCGCGTAATCGGTTAATGGACGATTGGACCGAGCATAAGAAGTATTGCCCCAGTAACGAGTTCAACGAGCAACACTATAACTAATTAACCCTGAAGTTGTCCAAGTCCGAGGATGAGTTGTCCAAGTCGGTAGAGTCTCTTCAGTCGGTGTTACCCGCCCTGTCAGGTCTCTTAGACGATGTGTTGAGGCCGTTCTTTTAGATCTAGATTGCGCTTTATTCTTGAAAAAATGTACCCGATGAATAACATTCTATCGTTGTGATTTTGTAGCCGAGCAAAAACTCTCTCGGGAGCTGGATTTGTAGGTTCACCGATTGAAACAGTCCAAGGTCGATTTGGGCTCCAAGTTAGCTGAAGCTGAGGAAAACGCTTCCCAGATTACCCAACAACTCAAGGATGAACGCGTCGCCCATGTAGAGGAGTTAGACCAGAAGGTTCAGGCGGGCATTATGGACTGGGTGGAGAAGAAGCGGCTCGAGGTCGCGCAGAGGAAGGCCGGCGCGACTCCTCCCAAGGTTTAAACTTTCTTTTTGTGGTGATGCGTCACTATGTTTCCCCTTCCATCGGGTTGTAAATCGCTCTGAACACTTCTCCCCTTTTTAATTTTCGCTACCTTGCTTGTTTGTTTTAACGGGGGTGCTGCGTCACCGATGTTGTTTGTTTTACTTTCGTTAGACGCTTCGTTTCGCTTGGTCACATGACGCTTTACGTATTTTCTTAATAGTCGCATGACGCAATCGAGTTCTCCTTTGTTTCATATGTTATTCCTACAATCATTGTTCAAGTAAGTCAGTATTCTAACCATTTCTGTCGAACACACCCAACAAGGAGGGTCATCGGGCCCTATGCCATGTCCTGATTGGGGCATCTCATCACTATCTCTTTGGATTCAGTGGAAGGGTACCAGTCATCCTAGTTCTAGGCCCGATAATCCCGAGTGGTTATCGATCAACCGATCTCGGGCAAGTGGACACGCCCACTTGCGATGGTGGTGACCTTTCAGATGTAAGTAGGCCACCTAGCTGAGTAGACCTCGCGTCTAAACAACCATTGTAACTGGTTTCCAACCACCAGAACCCTTAGGCTACCTCGGCACTTGTACACTGCCACTGCCACGAGTTCGAATAGCCAGGCGACTGTAAGGCACCTCGGCACTTCCACACTGGCGTTGCCCCGAGTACGAATGCCCATTCGAGTGTAAGTCACCTCGGCACTTCCACACTGGATTTTCCCCGAGTACGAATGACCATTCGAGTGTAAGTCACCTCGGGACTTCCACACTGGCATTGCCCCGAGTAAGAATGACCATTAGTCGCTCATGCCCTATCCCATACCCCTCACGGTTTCACAGAGATATAAGACACACTTGCTTACCGTTTTTCCGCATCGCTCGTCAAGGATGGTAGAGTTTCAGGAATCGGATGTTCCATGGTTTGAGATCTCTTGTTCCGTCGAGTCGCAGTAGTCGATATGATCCCTTGTCCGCCTTAGATTCGATTATATATGTCCCACCCCACTTTGGTGCTAGTTTTCCGCCTTTTTTGTCGCGCTCCCATTCAGCCAGAAATTTCAATACATGCTGCCCGGGATTAAATTCTCTTGGTCGAACGCGCTTGTTGTATTCCCGTTGTAACCTCCTTTGATAATTTTCCATTTTTTGTAACGCCATTTCTCTTGTTTCTTCCAAGTCGTCGAGTTTATCCAAGATCAGATCGGATGACACGTTTCGCCTCCAAGCTTCGGTTCTTGTGGTAGGAATCATTCCTTCTGTTGGTAGAATCGCCTCGGTTCCATAGGTAAGCATAAATGGAGAGAATCCCGTAGCTTCCCTTCGTGTGGTTCTATATGCCCATAGGACGTTATATAGCTCCTCGCACCAGTTTCCATATTCCCCGTCCAGTTTCTTCTTCATGTTATCGGCGATAGTCTTATTAGTGATCTCGGCCTTCCCATTGCACTGGGGGTAAATCGGGGTAGCTTTGCTCTTCATGATATTGTAAGTGTTGAATAGAAGATCAATGTTCCCGCCATGTAGTTGTTTTCCATTATCGGAGACGATTGCGTCCGGGACCACGAAGCGACAAACGATATGTTCCCAAATAAACTTAAAGACATCTTTGTCCCGAATATGCCTTAGTGGTGCCGCCTCTACCCACTTGGTAAAGTAATCAGTGGCCACGATAAAATACTTTCTTTGCCCCGTTCCTACATGTAATGGCCCGACAATGTCCACCCCCCATTTAGCAAAGGGCCACGGACTTATGATTGAGTTTAACGGTACGCCGGGAGCATGGATTTTCTTCCCAAAACGCTGACATTCTTCGCAAGCTCTTGACATTTGCTTTGCGTCCTCGTTCATATACATCCAAAAGTAGCCCATTGTTTTTGCCTTAACCGACAAGCTTCTTCCCGAGCTGTGATTTCCAGCCGCCCCATAGTGTAGCTCATGTAGGATCATATGGCCCTCTTCCCTGCTTAAGCATCATAGGAGTGGTCCTAGGTAAGATTTTCGATATAAGATCCCTTCCCTTAACTCGTAGGCTCCCGATTTTCTCTTGATCTTGTTCATCTCGTGCCGAATCTTAGGTAGCTCACCCGTCTCTAAGTATTGATGTATTGGCTTTCTCCAGTCGCCTTCTTTGTATCTCTCGACTGTGCTAACGACCACCTCGATCCGTACGTCTGGTGTTTCTGGGATAGACGGGTTAAGAAGCCTCATAACGCGTATCCCTTCGATGCTCGGGTCTACTAGTTGTGAGGCGATGTACGATAGAGCGTCCGAGTGTCTGTTATCCTTTCGACAGATATGGCGGAATTTAATATCTGGTATTTGATTGATGTAAAATTGGGCGATCTCCCAATATTTTTGCAGCACCGGATCGTGTGTAGCGTATTGGCCCATAATTTTCCGGATCACTAGTTGTGAGTCACTAGTCAGTCGAACCTCATGCAACCCCATTTCCACAATTATTCGTAAGGCATGGATCACCGCCTCATACTCGGTGACGTTGTTTGTTGCCTTGAATTATAACCTGAACGAATGCACGATCTTCCTCCCCTTTGGCGTGGTAAACACCAACCCGAGGCCCGATCCGTCTTTGTTTGATGCCCCCATCAACAAATACTTCCCATCGTGTTGAGATACTGGCGGCTAGTAGGTCCGCTGGCTCCTCTTGTTCTTCTACCATTCCCGGTATATCTTCTACCTCGTCCTCATCACTAGGGGGAAATCTGCCAAGAAATCGGCCACTACTTTTCCTTTGATCGCGGTTCTTGTCTCGTATATCACGTCATATTGTTTGATTATGGCTCCCCACTTGGAGATTCTCCCCGATCTCCCAGCACTATCCAAGACCGCTTCGATAGGCGATTTGGTGAGCACCCATATTCGATGAGCTTGAAAATATGTTCGTAGTTTAGAGGCATCAAAGGCTAGCGCGAGCACCATCTGCTCCATTCTGGTGTAGTTCTTCTCGGCCGGACTTAAAGTTTTGCTAGCGAAGTATACCGGCTTCTCCACGCCTATCTCTGTTTTGACCAATACCACACTGATGGCATAGGGTGTCGTGCCTAAGTATAGAGTGAGAATTTCTGACGGCTCAGGCCTTTGAAGAACCGGGAGGCTAGATAGATGTAGCTTGATATTTTGAAAGGATTCTTCGCTTGCATCCGTCCATTGGAATTTTTCTCCTTTCTTCAAGATGTCGTAAAAGGCCTTGCATTTGTCCGATGACCGTGATACGGATCGCCCCAATGCGGCTATGTAACTATTTAGTTTCTGCACGTCTTTTACCGTCGCGGGGGATGGAATTTTAAGAAAGGCTCGTACCTTCTCGGGATCTGCTTCTATTCCCCTAGGGTGATGATGTAGCCTAGGAATTTCCTCGACGTGACCTAGAAGTCGCACTTGGCAGGATTTATCTTCATCTTGTGTTTCCTCATTGTCTGAAAAATCTCTCGAAGGTCTCGGACGTGGTTTTTTTATTTTCGACTCTTAACTAACATGTCGTCCACATAAACTTCTATGGTATCATGAATCTTGTCTTCAAACATGTCGCCTACCAATCTCTGGTACGTAGCCCCGGCATTCCTAAGTCCGAATGGCATCTTGGTGTAACAATACAATCCTCTTGGTGTGAAGAAGGAAGTATGTTCCTGGTCCTCCGGCGCCAATGGTATTTGGTTGTAGCCCATGTATCCGTCCATTAAGGTCATCGCCTCGTATCCCACTATTGATTCTACTAATTGATCTACGCTGGGAAGGGGGAAACTGTCCTTCGGGAAAGCCTTGTTCAAGTCGCTGAAATCAATACATATTCTGACTCCCCCTTTCTTTTTCGGTACCACGACCATGTTAGATATCGACCGTGGGTAGTGGGACTTCCTTATTATTCCATATTCTTGTAGCTTCTTCAGCTCGACCTCTACCGCCGCTTGTAACTCTGGCGCGATACGCCTCATTTTTTGGCTAATCGGTTTGAACTTCGGATCAATTTTTAAGTGGTGACAGCAGACCTTCGGGTCAATACCCTCCAAATCATGCACTTCCCAGGTGAATGCATCCAAGTTTTCTTTTAATAACGTCGTGAGTTTACTCGCTTGTTCGTCCGATAGTAATGCCCCGATCCTTACTACCTTGGGTTCTTCTATCGTTCCCAAGTTTACTTCTTTAGTCGGATCAACTGTCGAGAAGTTTGATTTGGTATCCCTGACTGGGGACGCTTCCTTTAATTGCTATAAAGGGTTTTTTTCTCGAGTCTCGTGTGCCAGGACCGCTTGTGAAATCACCTCCTCCAATTCTTTTGCCGCCTTCACTTCCTTTGCTTTGTTCTTTTCTTTCCTTTGCCGAGCTCGCCGTTCTTCATTTATTTCTACATCAACTTTCATGCATTGTCGTGCCGCCTGGGAGTCGCCCACAACTTCCGCTATTCCCTTGCAAGTCGGGAACCTTAACCTTTGATGGTATGCCGATGTTACTCCCTTAATCCCAGCAATCCATGGGCGCCCTATAATGGCCTCATAAGGTGAGGCGACGTCGACCACACAAAATGTGGTTAGTGTGTCGAGGTAGCCACCACCATCTGAAACTCTCAAAGTTACTTCGCCCTTTGGGATGGTTGATGTGCCGCTAAATCTGTAGATGCGATATGTTGAGGGGACGAGCATGTCGTCTGAGAGTTTCATTCTTATGAACTTGTCGTAGAATAGCACCTCGACTGAACTTACGCTATCCACGAGGATCCTTCTTACTCCCCACTTATCAATCAATAACGTGATAACCAGTGGATCGCTGTGTGCATGTCCATTTGCTGGGACATCCTTAGCCGAGAACGAAATGGGCAGCGTCATCCAAGGTTCCATTGGAAGGGACTTGGCTACGCTAAATATTTCTTTACCTTCACGATCCCTTTTATGGATCCTAGTGGTGATTACTGGGCCGAGGGTGTAATTTTGCATAGCCGAATGTGAAATGGTGCTCACGAACTGATTCGCCCTATCGATATGGACTTGATGAACTGGTGCATTGGGTGTTGCTTCCGGCCGAAGGGGGAGTCGGACATACTGCCTCAAATATCCATCGCGGATGAGGTGCTGAACAATATCTTTCACTTCTCGACAGTTGTTGGTGGAATGACCCCTATACTGATGGTAGTGACAGTATTCGGGATGATCTTGGGTCTCTTGGAACTGTACCCCCCTCGATGCTGGGTAGTTGATGTCGTTTCTCTTCTCCACCTCCTTGAACACCTCTTCCAAAGAAGCGTTTAGAGGGGTATACGATCGGGCTTCCTGCTTTGGCTTCTTCCCTTTGGCCATCCATTCCCTCTTCTCACTGCTCCTCGGAGGCGGGTCCGATCTCTTTTCTGGTCGCCTGATATGGTCGTCCATGACCGTTTTAGTTTCGGTACCAACTTCAGCACTGGCTTCTTGTGCTCCTCTATATCTTGATTCGGCCTGAATTTCTTCCAGGGCGATGTAGTGTTCTTGCATTCTTCTCATCTCCTTTAAGGTTTTAGGTTTTTCGGAAAACATGGCAATCCAGATGGGGTCCGATCTCCCCAACGCGTTTTCAAACCCAAAGATGGCTTGATCCACCGGTACCTTCCCAATTTCAGTACACAGTTTCCTCCACCTGTCGGTCAGGGTTCTCAAGGGATCTATGAATCTTCGGGCGAGAGTAAACAGCTTGTTCATTCTTGGCCGAGGTCGACTGTTATGCATGTAGGTCTCAAGGAAGGCCTCGACTAGTGCATCGTACCCGTTAATCGAACCAGGTGTGATCGAATAAAACCAATCTCGCGTCTCGCCCTCCAAACTAGCTGGAAAGAATTTGCACATTACTACCGGGTTGTTTCTCCATTGGATCAGTGACATGGTATACATCTTAAGATGCTCGATCGCATCGCCCGTTCCATCAAATCTAGAGGGGAATGAAGGTAAAGTACACTTGGGTGGGAACGGTATTTGTTCCAGCTCTTGAGAGAAAGGCGTTTTCTCGGCTTCACTCATAATCTCGGCCAACTTATTCTCTTCACTTCCGCCCGAGAATTCCTTGATTTTTTCTTCCAACTCCTGAAGCTTGGCTTTAGTTGTCTGATCTTGTCGCTCATCCCTTCCTCGCCTTTCTTCGTCGGTGGACGAGTCCTCGGGTGGTCCATATCTCTGCGTGGGGGGTACCGGAGGTAATGGTGGCTGACCTGACTAATCGGGATGATTAAGGTTACTTTGCCCCATCATGGGTGGTGAATGACCGGATCGTCCGCGATAACCCGATGTCCCTCGGCTGGAAGACCCTCTTGTTCTGGTCCGTTGGTTCCTCAGTTAGTAGTTCTCATACTCCAAGGCTATATTCCGCTGCTGGAGTTCCCTTAGTGCCGCTTCTTGTCTCCTCTGACTCTCCAAAATGGCCAACTACGTCGGGTCCGTACTTTCATGATTGGAATGTCCATTGGGTTGGTGTGGCCGAGGATGTAATGGTGCAGATGTGGGTGGTGGGGGTAGTATCGGGTTGGTTACACGATCGACCGCATGATGGTTGTCGGGCCGATGTTACTTGTTGTTGCTCGGCCCAGCTGAATCTTCCTAAGACGCTCTTGTTCCCTTCCCAAAGCTTTCTGGTGCTCAACTTGTCGCCTCGTCCTTTGCCTCTGAGCTTGTGCTGCAAGTGCTTCCTCATCGTCATCGGTGTCTGAAGCTGTGAGTCCATCTATTTGGTCAACTCTTCTCTGAGTCAATATAACCTGGTCCAGAGGTAGGGTGTTATCGTCTCGCCCCAAATCTACTTCCTTGTCTACAACAGGCATTCCTCGCGCAGCTGCATGAGATTCCTCGGGCGGTGGTTGGCGACTGTCTTCTTGCCTCGGCCCCGTTATCCCTGCCTGCATGCTGCTGCTAGTGACTGTACGATTCCTTAACATCCTAATTGTCCCTGAAGTGCTAGCCATCGGTCACGTCGCGTGATAAGCCGAGTATCGCCCGTCCCTACGTCAGCAAATACGAAAAAGAACCCCTTACTTTGACCTAATTTTCAAATAAAAAATTCAGACATAAGGGCAAAAAGTTCGAATGTACGACTGCTGTCACTATACAAGATCTACTTCAGTTGTTAGGTGGGTACTGTCCCTCTACCCTATTTTGTCCCTATGATGTATCTGTGGCTGACCTCACTTTCCCGTCGCTATCACTCCGTACGACGTCGCTCTCTGTACTCGACCTATGCATTTAAGTTAGTTTTGTCCTTTATTCTACATGTTCCAAATCATTGATCTTATGCACATGATGCTTAGAAAAAAGTACGGCAAGTAACCCATAGAATCAAATCAAACTTGTACCAGCTCCACTTTCTCGAGATCTAATTATGAACTCTCCGACGACTTATTCTACACCGCCGGCTAAAAAATTCTATACGGTTGACAGTTTATCGCACGATGAAACAGCTACGGACGCAAACTTTTGGTTATTCCAAGCACCCGACTTCATGCCGTAGCTAAAAACAACTCGTTTAACGCTAACAATTATACAACTATCAAGAACAAACAGTCGTCCTTTCAACAGATTCTTCACATAGCTTCTAACCCGAACTGTTAGTCGCTGGTGAGCTCGTGAAGTCTCTCTGTTGATCAAACTGTTGAAGATGTTAAGAAGACGCTGCTACTGTTCTGGCTTTGAAGTAAATGACTCAAAACAACCGTTATTTCGGCCAACAGAGTTCATCATAGCTTCAACTTCAACACGTTAATCGTGTATTGAGGAGCTGTTGATCGTCTCTGAAGGTTTTTACGGCAAGGTATCCGGAGATCTTAGTCGTGTCCCCTTAGTCGGCGCTAGAATGTAGATGCATTTTACTACAAACTACATCCAAAGGATAGAAACGCAATGCTCATCTCAAATGAAAGTAAACACTCCACAATGAACACAAGATATACGTGGTTCGGTATGATTACCTACGTCCACGGGGGTGAAAGGATGAATCTTATTACTTTGAAGTGTTACAAAGGTGTTGCTCTCCGTGGGATTTCCTTACAAGATGCACTTACTACTCACTTTTCTTCTTCTTAGTGTTTACTCGAGTTTCTCTCCTTTTCTCTCCCAAAAATACAACCTACTTTTCTTGAATACAAGTCCCTCTATTTATAGGAGAAGTTCTATACAACGAAATTAAGGTGTTGGTCATGTTACATCTATTTAGCAGTTCTGTGATCGGGCCGGTTCACGTCGTCTCATGTGGACGATGTATCCTGACTCCTCGCCTATCCTCCGTTCGGGCCAATCTCTTTAGGTGCATTATTAACACGATGTCGCCTATCTTTTCTGTCGTCTTTATGGTTATCCGATGTGACCCTTTCTTCCTTATTCGTTTGACCATAGTTCCTCGTTTGACCCGCCACGCCTTATCTTGTCAGCTTTATCAGAAGTCTGGGTCAAGTCTTGTCCGACATCATTACGCCCGACCCACGTGGCTCCTTAAATCTCGCGCCCGATAATCTTCGCTCTATACTTCGCGTCTCTTCGTATTTGGGTACACCGGTTCTAGGATGTTTCCACCTGGATCTGCAGATAATTTACACCTACATATCCTTTGTGCTGGTTTGCATAATTGATATACATTTAATTTTCTAAAATTGTGCCTAAAATGATAAAAACCTCCGAATTTTTCGTAAAAATTCTAAATTTGATATTGTTGTTCGTACTCATTGCGGAGATTTTTTTAAATCCATTCTAACGGGATAAAATTTGTAAAATTCCAAGACACGGATTTTTAGATATGTTAAATTAAAGTTTGGTTACCAATTGTACCCCTAAAAGAATAGGATACATATAATAATTGGACTAAAAGGGAGGGACAATTTAGAAATTTCCAGGTATGACACAAAATCCAATCTTTTTTATCAAATTGGAAAAAAAAAAGTCATGTCCCATATTAACAAAAATTCACTATAAATAGCGTCCTCCCTCGCTAATAAGTGTACCCATCGTTATTTACTTCACCATCCGTACCATTTAATGGGAGTATTTATTGTTTGATTAGTCATTTAAGTGTACCCCGTAAAACAACATTTAATACCCAAATAAAGTCATAAACAGTAAAATGTCAAATTATTCATTTCCAAAACTTGAATGCTCTTAGTATCCTAGTTAGGCAATTCGCCGAATTATTATGGTCGTTCCCGTCTAATTCGGCCATCCGATTGCAACTCCGACTCTAATACGCGCATTTTACCAGACTTGCGAACTATTCGCGATTTTCACGTTCCGAACAAAGAAACGGCGTACTGAAACGTCCCATGAAACATTAATCCGGTCATTGTTGGGCTCTTTTAATAGCATATACTACGGGCCCAACTAACCATTCCTAGTTTTTCCAATAAAAAAGGAACGTTATTTTGGGGACCATGGGTTTTTTGGGCGGACCATGATTTTTTAGACATAAGTTCGGTTAGTTGCAAAAAAAAATTTCCCAACCGAACGTAAAGTTCGGTTTAGTTGCAAAAAACATTTACCCACCGAACATATGTTCGGTTAGTTGCAAAAATATTTACCAACCGAACTGGTTAGTTCGGTTAGTTGCTAAAAATAATTTCCAACCGAACTGGTTAGTTCGGTTAGTGGCAAAAAAATTAACCAACCGAACAATAGTTCGGTTAGTTGCAAAAAGCATTAACCAACCAAACAATAGTTCGGTTAGTTGCAAAAAATATTTAGCAACCGAACTTTAGTTCGGTTAGGTCGCAAAAATATTTCCTAACCGAACTTGGTGCGATGAAAAACAAACCATGGTCCCCAAAATAACGTTCCGAAAAAAGCTCACAAAGGGATTCGAACCCTGGACATCTTAGTTATTTACTCCACTCCACTGAGCCAATGATTCTTTGGTGCTAACGTTGCATATGTTTTATTTATGAACATTTCTTGTCGCAAATCACATTTTTCCACCGTATTTAATTTTTCCTACCTATTAATACATGCCGACTTTTGTGTGCCGATCTCATATCTCTAAAACGAATTATACACGTACGCATGCCGTTCCGTACTAGTACCGTATCACGAACCGTTGACCGAATTCTTGACCGAATTAGATTTTTATAAATCCGTATAATACCCGTACGTATCCCGTTCCGAACGTCTCCCGTACCCCGAATTGCTAACTAGGATCAGTATATGAGATTTACTCACAAATTTTAATTTCAAAATGGAAAAACTTGCTACAATTTAATCCTAGCAGTTTTAGGGGCGACCCTAGTTAGCAAGTCGGGATTCGGTGTACGTACGGAACGGAAAACGTACGGGTATTATTCGGATTTATAAAAATCAAATTCGGTCAACTATCCGGTCTTCGGTTCGTGGTTCGGCAGTAGTACGGAACGGTATACGTACGTGTATAATTCGTTTTCCAAATATGAGTTCGTCACTGAAAATTCGGCACACGTATAATAACAGATATTCAGAACTTATATATAATCCTGCACATACATAGTTCAAGTTCAAGATACAAAAAAATATTTATCTTACATTCTGACAGACAGATATAGAAACAAAAAATCTACTTATACCCTGTGCATATATAACAGGTTAAGTTACCGGAGTAATGTTTTAACTCCACCAAAAATCAAAATATAGACACAGATTGAGCAATTAGATGTGTCAGTTAGAGCCTAATTTTTTCCAAGTGTTAAATACCTACTGACGACGATAATCCATTCTCGAAGAAGTCCCAATGCCGCTACACATTCTATCCATCCAAGCAGCATTCATGTCACTTTGAGCATCGGCTACAAACCCTTCATCAATAGCTTCATCCAGATTTCCATCAACAAGTTCAGTGTCCCACTCTGCCAAATTTTCAAGATTAATTGGTTCTCTATCTTTTAACTCAAAGTTCACCGAATTTTTCAGCATTAACGAGTTGACTCTTATGTACACCAAATCTTCCAACATCTGTGGCGTCAATCTGTTTCTCTTCTTTGTTTGCGCCGCATCGAAAGCACTCCAGTTACGTTCACAAGCTGAAGCACTACACGGCTGGCTTAGTAAACGAATAGAAACCTTTCTTAGTATAGGAACAAAGCCTCCATTTAATTCCCACCACACTCCTACAATAAGGCCATACAATTAGTGTCATGAAAAATGAAAAAGAGTATTAAGTAATTAATCAAAATGACTTGTGTTGTTTGCAGTCATTACTTGCAATTAGTTCTAAGCAGCTGTATTAATACTTGCTTGTTAACCTCTTATATTCAATCATTACTTGCAATTTGCAGTCATTAAGCTGTAATATAACTGTTTTAGCATATAATTATTTCTATTTAGATAAACCCAAATCTTAAGGGTGTGCACAGCTCATTGCAAAAGTGTATAAACGGTCCACTGGGGAGAGGGGCATGCATAAGCATGGTGTTATCAAAGCAAGTGCAACAGCCGTCAACAGTACAGACATCAAGTGAATTTACTCAGTTTCCTAAATTATCAATTGATAGTAAAAATCTTAATTTGTTGACCATATGGATAAAAATCTTAATTGGTTTGTAGTTCAACACGCCAACAAAATTAAAAGAGATAAAAAATGGCAAATGAGGGAATCAGTTTTGTATTTAACATACACAGGGAGGTGCAAAGTAAGTAGATAAAATAATACACCCAAGATACGACTAATTATCCAAAAACAAGAAACAAAATTCATTAAAAAAAACTTACTTGGATGACATTTACTGATTTGATCTATTGAGATGTTTGTAAAGATCTTTGGATGCTTTCCATTATAGAGTAAAAGCTCTTGCGAAAACTTGGCTCTTTCAGTGGTATCAATCAGTTTGTCATAAATATATGACAAGGCAGCTTGCACAACTTCATTAGTATATGAAATCTTCCCATCAAACATGAAGCGAGGGTTAAAATACATCGCAGCAGCATGAACCTCATGAAGCAAGTTAGATTTCGCTCTGAATTCAAACAATTCCCATATATGCATATACTTAACAGGATCCTCTTCACATTGCTTTTTAATTTCCTTTCGTGCTCTATCTGTTGCTTCATAAATGTATCCTGAAGTTGACCCATCACCGTCGACTAACCGTAATACCTTTACCATTGGCTCCATGGCTGAAATTAGCTCTTTCCCATCCTCCCAAAATGGCGTTCCTTGTATAAGCTCTTTAACTATGTCAGCAACAGCTCCTTTGTTGTACGACATGTTTCTATAATCAACCGACGCGACCAAGTTTCTCAAACCATCTTCAACATCTAAAATAGATTGAAGCATAAGAAAGTGAGACGCAAATCTAGTTTTAGAATACTTTCTCAAATCTTTCTTTGTATGCTCTCTCATTAAGTCCAAAAGAATGATATGCCTATAGATATGGTCATATATCTTTCTTGCTTTGAGAAAAATATCTTGAACCCAATCAACAGAATCATATATATCCTCAAACAGCAATTGAACTCCATGAGCAGCACACTTTGATTTGATTATGTGGGGATACTCTTCCATGATCAGGTTATAAGCAAGTCCATAATTTGAAGCATTGTCTGTCACAATTTGCACTACATTTTCAGCACCTATCTCTTCAATAACTGGTAAAAGTACCTCCCTTATAAATAAACCTGTGTTCGGATCTCCGGATCTTTCAACTGATTTTAAGAATACTGGCCCTTTTGGTGAGTAAGCAACCACATTTATAAACGACCTTTTTTTCATATCTGTCCATATGTCTGACATGATAGTGCATCCAGTTAAACTCCAAGATTCTTTGACTTCATTTACATAACGTTCCACATCTGCTTTAGTATTGACAACCAACTTAGTTCGAAGAGTAGAATAACTAGGTAATGAATATCCAATACCATAGTCCGAGACAACCTTAATCATCTCAATAAACCCTGGTGTCTGTATAACATTAAAAGCAATGTTATTCAAGAAGAAACAAAGAGCTACTTTCATGTCCACCGCATCTTTATCCTTTTTGCTGAGCATTGCAGGTATTGAAGTTTGTTGCAAGGTTGTCTCTTTAGATACACTAACACTGCTCTCCCCAACACTCACAGTAGATGATCTATCTCTTTTAGTCCCACTAACAGTAACACCGGTCTCTCCAATTGCAATAACAGCAGCTGCTTGTACTTCCTCAGGTACTTGTACACAAACAGAAATGTCACGGCCTTTAATACCCGATAAATGAGACTTCACTCTTGATACTACTCCAGAAAAATCTCTTTTGCAGTACTTACATTTGAAACGGTTATTCATTTTCTCTGCATATTCCCAAAATTTGTCTTTTATCTTCGTCATTCCTACCAAATACACAGTGAAACTAGTTTTAAGAATCAACAAAATTAGAGAAAGAGAATTCTTGTATAATGATATTAATTTATAAACATATGAATCCAAAGTAAGCTCATAATAGTATTCATAAATCTATATGAAGTAGAATAATTCCTTGCTGGAGAAAACTCAAGGAGACAGGGCTTTGAAGCAGAATCTCTAATGGTTTGACATTAATGCAAACTGGGTTCGAAGTATACTGGAGAAAACTCAAGAAGATGACAAACAAAGCCCAAGAAGATGAAATACTACTAGTATTACGTTGGCTGTTTACTAACAGGTGGGAGTTACCTTGATTGAGACAAAGCTCATAATGTTATTAATCAACTAAAATTGCAGTAACTAAATATCGAACTTAAGGATATAACCAATCAGGGATTCAATACAATCCAATATAAATCAAACATAAATAGATAAACTATTGATTCAATTGAATCCATATCATCATATTGAAACAAAAAAATCAGAATCACACATAAAAATACACACAGTATGTAAATGGATCATGCCATACCTTATTTGATAGTGATTCAATTGATTCAATTTAATCAGATTCAATGGATTATTAGTGCGCCTCAGATGCAGTGAGAATGAGAAGTAGAAGAGGATTAGAAGAAATCTAAATTCTCTCTCCAAAGTTTCTTTTTATACTCAAAAAATCCTAACCCTATTTTCCCCGTCCGAACCAAATAAAGTTTAATTCGGTACGTAGAAGTCGCGAATAATTCGGGATCTTCATATAAAACGCGTACCTGGGTCGGACTTTCAATAGGTCGCCCGTATAATTCGTTCCCGAGCGATACGGAATAATTCGCGAATTATTCGCCGAATTGCTAACTAGGGGCGACCCCAACATAATTAGGGGCGACACAAAAAGACAAAATAGGTTGAAAAATACTTATATGCCCCTTCATAATCGGGAGTTATTTTGTGCCCGATTGTTAAAACTTAATCGGAAGCTTTGTAACACCTTTGCCTACCGATTAAAAAGGATTTTAGAAAAAAAACTCATTTTGGGGCAACCTATAATCGGAAGGTAATGTAACCAGTTAAACTTCCGATTATGGAAGATTTCAAAATTTTGGAGAAAATGGATTTTAGAAAAAAAACTCATTTTGGGGCAACCTATAATCGGAAGGTAATGTAACCAGTTAAACTTCCGATTATTATAATCGGAAGGTAATGTAACCAATTAAACTTCCGATTATGGCTACGTCTCAAACACGAACCAAATGGTTAGGGGTGACTCTGCACCCAGAGCCAAGTGGAAATTTGGCAAAGGTCTGATGTGGGGCTACTTATAATCGGTAGCCAAATATCCTACCGATTATGGAAGATTTCAAAATTTTGGAAAAAATGGATTTAAAAAAAAACTCATTTTGGGGCAACCTATAATCGAAAGTTTTACAGGTCCAATTAACTACCGATTATAAAAGTCAACATTAGCCAAAATATGCATACATTAATCGGTAGCTAATGATTCAATTTCACCGACCGATGAATATATAACCTACCGATTGTTGTTTTGGCTACCGATTATGGAAGGACATAGTTGCCATTTTGAAAAATCACAGATAAGGAATAGCTTAATTTTATGTTTGGGTGATCTTTTTTGTCTTTTAGTGTCGCCCCTAATTACGTTCGGGTCGCCCCTAAAAGTGGAAGGAATTTAATAACCAGATTATGAATGAAAAATAAAGGTAAAATCTTTAGTTAATTACTATAATTAAGGTGATTTTGTTGACCTACTTTCTGAAAAAATACAAAATAAAATCTCTCCCCTAAATCCTCTTTGATTTTATTTTCCCTCTCAATTCTTCCTAATCCCTTGCCTTCCCCACAATTCCTCTCTCCTTCCAAATCATTTCAAGTACCTCTTCTTCAATGGTTTGACACTAAAATGCGCACCCTGTGCACAGCTTTACCAGTGAAGGGGAAAAAAAAGCTCAAAATTTTCTTATCAATTTTTTTTTTTTGTCTGAACTTTCTTCAACATTGTTTCAGTGAAACAATCAATAACCATACATACTCAAGATAAGCGTGGAAGTTCTACTAAAATTACCATTCTGTGGTATTATCTATTCATTTTCTATCATTTCATTTTACTTTTCCTTCAAATAATGGATTTCTTTTTCAGAGACACTTTTCTAGGGCTCAACTAAAGCAGTTTGGATTTGTTCATAAATCTAGTGTTTAAAAGAGAAAATATTTCTTCATTTGTTTTATCATAACTGAGATTTTTCACTCAGTTTAAAGAAGCTTCCAATTGAACGGCTGAGAATTATTTTACTCTGATTGTTCAGAGATTTCGTCAATTTCGGGAAAAGTTAAGTTTTATCCGAGATTTTCACGTCGGTGATATAGTATTTGAGCTCAGCTTTGGAGAAGAAGAAGAGATGGTGGCAGAACCTTGGATTCTGAAAATGGGGAATCAAGTAAGTAATAATCTTAAAAGTGCTTTACTTTTAGATCATAAATCAAAGAAAAAGAACAACAACAACAAGAAACCAGAACATAAGGAAACAATTGGGATTCTTTCGTTTGAAGTAGCAAATATTATGTCGAAAACATTGCATCTCCACAAATCTTTAACTGATCAAGAAATCTCTAAGCTGAAAAATGAGATCTTGAATTCAGAAGGCGTTAAAACCATAGTATCATCTGATGAATTATACTTGATAGAATTAATAATTGCTGAAAAACTCGATGATTTAAATCATGTTGCGTCTGTTATATCACGATTAGGAAAGAAATGTACTGAATCTGCATTGCAAGGATTTGAACATGTTTATGCTGATATTATGACTGGTGTTATTGATGTTAAAGAGTTGGGTTTTTTAGTTAAAGATATGGACGGTATGATTAGGAAAATGGGGAGATTTGTGAATGCGACGTCGAGTTTATACAATGAAATGCAAGTTTTGAATGAATTAGAACAAGCATCGAAAAAGTTTCAGTTAACTCAACATGAAGAGACTCGGAGAGCTTATGAACAGAAATTGATTTGGCAAGGCCAAGATGTTAGGCATCTTAGAGATATTTCATTATGGAATCAAACTTATGATAAGATTGTTGCATTATTGGTGAGAACTGTTTGTACAATTTATGCCAGGATTTGTGCTGTGTTTGGGGATTCGGTTTCAAGGTCAGATGTCTCCAACCTTTTGGCTTTAGGGTCAGAGTTTTCTTCCGGAGGTGCTGTTGGAGGTTCGGTTTCGCCCTCTATTAAGGGTCAAAGTGGCCCGTGTTTGAGTCGTCTAAGTGGAAGCCGACATTCTCAGATGATTAGTGATCCATTACAACCAGCTTCAAGGAAGACTAGTGTTCAGAATTCAGGAAAAATCAAGAGATTACCCGTGGAGATAAAAGGGGCACATTCTAGGCCTACGCCGACAAAATCAGGTGATCCTATTTTTCGTCCAGAGTATTCTAACCTTCCTTGTGGAAGTAGCCCTGGGAGGGTTTTCATGGATTGTCTTAGTTTGAGCAGTTCAGCTTCGGCAGAGCTAGATGATGAAGTTGAGAATGTTTGTCAAAATAATGACCGGGCTGTGGGTATTCATAGTGGTAGTATTAATGGGTTGAGGAGAGATCAAACATACTTTTCTGGTTGTTCTAGCCGGGTTGCTCTTGGTGTCCCTTCGGACGGGGATCAAAGACAACCTAAGTCTAATATGACCAACAGAGCCCAGTTTGTTCTGAAGAGTAGGTTAACAGTAAATGCTCCTCCTTCCACTATTGGAGGTTCTGCTCTGGCTTTGCATTATGCGAATGTTATCATTGTTATTGAGAAATTCCTCCGATACCCACATTTAGTTGGTGAAGAAGCAAGAGATGATCTATATCAAATGTTGCCAGAAAGCTTAAGAAGATCTTTGAAGACTAATCTAAAGTCTTACTTTAAGAATATGGCTATCTATGATGCTCCTCTTGCTCATGATTGGAAGGAAAAACTCGACAAAATGTTAGCATGGTTTTCACCATTAGCTCACAACATGATCAGGTGGCAAACAGAACGTAATTTGGAGCAGCAACAAATTATCACGAGGACAAATGTTCTCCTTCTTCAGACATTGTATTTTGCCGACAGGGAAAAAACAGAAGCAGCCATTTGCCAACTTCTTGTTGGACTCGACTATATTTGTCGTTATGAACATCAACAGAATGCTTTATTAGACTGTTCAAGCGGTTTTGATTTTGATGAATGCCTAGACTGGAGGTGGCAAGATACTTTTCTGTGACATCAAGCTAGTAAAATATGATTATTGTATGGTATTCAAAACTCTGATTTTTATATTGTACATAATTCCAGTATTATTTTTTTCTTCAGAAAAGAGGATCACTTTTCCATGGTTTGTGTAATACGTAAGAAAAGAAAACATTAATGGTGTCATTGTTTATCCTGCTTGATTGGGGTATACCCAATTTTAAGGGGATATGGTGTGTCCTTATTAAAAATAGTGATTTTACTTTAATACCTTTTAACTAATTAAATTTTAACAATAAACTCATTTCTTAATTTCATTAACCCTAAAATTTAAAAACTAAACAACTCTTAATTTTCGGTTCTTCTTCTTCATCTTCCATCAACCAAAGCCACATAAAAATCTTCAACTTTGATTTTCCAAAAAAATTGTTGACTCTACCAGCGAAAAGAATACTATAAATGATGTTTAAACTCAAACCCATTATTGTGTTGTGTGATTTGATTGTTATATTAGGTTAGAAATCGAAAATTATGATTTCTGTGTTTTAGGTCGGCAAGGTCGTAACATGCATATCTTGCCGACTTTTCATAACAACCATGGCGACGACTGTAAAAATTTTCAACAGCCGGCAGGGTATTTTTTGAATACCTTGTCGGCCAAATACAGCCGGAAGAGTATTTTTCAAATACCTTGCCGGCCAAAAAACAGCCGGAAGGGTATTTTTTAAATACCTTGCCGGCCAATATTTTTTCAATAGTCGGCGGTTTTTTTTTTGTATACCTTGCTGACTAATATTTTTCAATAGCCATCTCCCGTGTGTCAAAAAAATAAAGTCGGCATGTTCTTCATTTAAATACCTTGCCGACCAAAAAATGGTCGGCGTTTTCTTCATTCAAGGACCATGCTGGCTAAATCCGGTCGGCATCTTATTCAAACGTATACCATGCCGGCGAAACATAGCCGGCACCTTATTCAAACGTCGTCCTTTCCGATCTATCACATTTTTGAAAACAAATTTTTTTTGATCTTAATCGAACTCATAAGACAGATTAAAGGTTTAACCTACTGAATTTTCATTTTCAAAATTTTAATCTAAACTCAATTAATTAACCTAATCAGTTTTTTAGTGTTAATTAAATAAGGGCATTTTTGCCATTTTGAAAATATTTGGTTAAGGGGTGACATCTTTTACTTCAAAATGACCCTATTTTTTCGAAGAATTAATTGGGGGATATAGCTACGGGACAAAATAGGTGTCCCAATAGCAATTCTGGGTGACCCCCTATGTAATATTTTTTTAAATTCCTAATCTAGCCCCCACTAATTAGGATTAGTGATTAAGTATAATTAGTAAAATGTTAAGTATTTGGGGGATAAATTAGTGTGTATTTTTATTTGTGTTTGGGTGAGAGTAGAAGGAGGGAAAAAAATATTTGAGAGGAATTTCTTTTTTTGAAAATGGGAAGATGATTGTGATGAGAGAATTACTGATAATAAAAGGTTGAAAAATTGATTTTTTTTCTTTGAATCCACCATTGTTGCAGCTGAAAAAGCTTGGTGCCGGCATGGTATTCAACCAAAAACTCATGCCGGCAATTGTTGGAAATGTTCATAAATTGTTTGCCACTATCCGGGGGGGTTCGGGGGCGTAGCTCTCTCGTTACGATTTTTTTCCTGGTTTTGATCTTCCGAATGTTGATTTTTTTCTGGTTTTGAACAGGTACCGGCATGGTAATAGTTTTTTAGAGCGTGCCGGTACCTGTTCCGGCGTAGTATTTTGCTTAAATACCTATGCCGAACGAAATGAAAAGTATCGAGAATGTTGATTTTTTTTTCACTTGACTACCGGCATTGATTGGAAATTATCGGGCATGCCGGTACCGTGTTCCGGCATATGGTCTTCATCAATTACGGCATGGTATTCCTCACTTCCATTTTGAATTTTCCTGGCTTTAAAAAGCTTGGTTAGGCATGGTCAGTTGATATGAAGACCATGCCGTATTGTTTTTCAGCATAGGAAATAAATATGAAAACTATGCGGAAAAAAATACCGGCATGGTCTTCATATCAACTGACCATGCCGGTACCAAGCTTTTTAAAGCCAGGAAAAATTCAAAATGGAAGTGACGAAGACCATGCCGGAATTGATAAAGACCATATGCCGGAACCCGGTACCGGCATGGTCTTCATCAATTCGGCATGGTCATCATCACTTTCAGCATGATCTTCATCACTTCCGAATAAAAAAAAAAATTCGTTTCCAAAGTGAGGTGAAGAGAATTTGATATAGAGTGGGGAGAGTTTAGAATTTGAAAGGGAATGGAGAATATTTGGGTTTCAAAACACTACCCCTAAATGAGATTAATAAGAAGTGGAGATGGAAATGAGGGATATGATTTAGATTTTTGATTTTAAGTTTTAAATTTTTATTTTGAGGGAAGAAGTGGAGATGGAAATGGGGGATATGATTTTGTTTTTTGATTTTAAGTTTTTTATTTTTATTTTGAGGGAAGGGTATTTTAGTATATTCATAACCAAAAGTCACCCCTTAGCACACACCATGGGTTGGGGGAAGTAATTCATATCCCCCAATTAATTCCCATATCCCCCAATTAATTCTTCATTTTTTCTCATTTGGTATACCCCAATCAAGCCAGGTTGTTTATTGGTAGGTCGTTCCTCATTTGATTTCTTCATTTTATACTCACAGAATAATCTATGGTTTTACCTATTTCCCATCCCCATTTCTCCTAATTCCCATCCCAACTTCACAAATCATTTTTTGTTTAACTCCATCTAAGTTGGGTAAATAAAACTCACCATCTTATATCCATCACCATCTTCGTTCTTCCCCTTTCTCTCGAATCTAATTCTAAGTCCAGTAATCTACCGTAACTAATCTCTATAACTTATGCTAGCACCCCCGGAAACACCTTATTTATAATTTCCGTCACTACCACCAGTACATATGGATTGTTATATTGGTACATGTTAGTACTCCAACACCTCTTCCCTGTCTACTACTCTTTCTTAAACTGTCAGCTTGCTTAACTTAGCTTTGTTTTTCTTTTTAGGATTTCCTTTTATAGTTCCTGTTTCCTATTTTACTAAAACTCTAAGCTATAAAAAGATTCTCTGTAGAACTAAGAAACATATCAAGTTTAATACAAAAATCACGTTGGTTGATCCCCAAAACAAAGGATTAAAATCTCAATTATCTGTTTTTAGTCTTAGAACCCTAACACCTGGTATTCAGAGCATTCGATCTGAGACCACTCTTCCTGCCCTTTTTTTTTTTTTACACCTTCTACCAGTTCTCTATCGCCAAAAAAAAAAAAAAAAAACCTTGAAGATGACAATCAAAGATTTAGAAAAGCAGGTTGGTAAGCTTACAGAGAATTTAAATTCTGTTCTTTCTAAGCTGACCGACGATCAACAAACTTTAGAATTTATGGTTAAGAGTATGCTAGATGATCGACAGGAAACTAATAAGGCATTAAAATCTATTGCTTCTTTCCTTGATAAACAAGGTTCTGAAGCAGTCATACCTCCACAAACAAATACGCGGATAATTCAAAACAACGGTTCCAATGGTGCTGTTGGAGCAATTGTTCGTGGAAACCAGGTTACACCTTCTACCAGTTCGATGGTACTGATCCAGAAGGTTGGATTTTCAAGGCTGAACAATATTTCTTATTGGTGGGTGTCCAAGAGGATCGAAAAGTACAAATTGCTAGTGTACATATGAATGGTGATTCAATCTCATGGTATCGTTGGCTTCGACAGTCCTTAGGTGAGATAGCATGGACACAATTTTGTAGCTTATTTTTAGCTCGCTTCAATTCCCGTAAACACATTGATCCTTGTAGCAGCTTATCCAATTTGGAACAAACAGGTACGGTTCGTGAATTTATCACCGAATTTGAGAAATTGCTTAATTTTGTTTCTGGTATGTCTGAATCGTATCAAATAAGCATCTTTATCTCTGGTCTTCGAGCTGATATTCGTGCGGGAGTTCGTTTGTTTAATCCTAAAACTTTGACAAAAACTTTTGATTATGCTTTAAATCAATAGGATGCTATATTAGCAGCAACACCTATTTTCACAAAAACTTTTCCTCGCAATTCTCAAGCAAGGAAATTTCCTACTATTACAGCAGCACCACCTCCAAAGCCTGATTTACCACCTGGTGTTAAAAGGTTGTCCTGGGCAGAACAAAAAGATCGTCGTGACAAGAATTTATGCTTTAATTGCGACGAAGCTTACAAACCAGGGCATGTTTGTCTCAAGCCTAAATTATTGATGTTGGAAGCTGCTCCTGGTCCAACAATTACTGAGTTCGACATGGGTTCCAATTGTGAAGATGATTCACCCGACTCAACTATTGAGTCAGTAGTTAATGATCCTGCAATCTCACTGCATACACTTCTGGGATCACCACAACCTAAGACGATGCGTATTACTGGTTTCCTTAAAGGGCGTTCTATTACAGTTCTTATAGATACGGGTTCTACTCATAATTTTCTACATCCATCTATAGATAAGCAGTGTGGCTACGCTATTCAATCCGTTGACACACCTTTAAGTGTTATGATTGGTGATGTGGGATTCTTACAAACGCATGGCTCATGTTTGAATGTTTCCGTTAATTTACAAGGTTATGCATTCTCCACTGATTTTTATCTTTTTAGCATTGGTGGTTGTGATACGGTTCTCGGAATACAGTGATTGCGTAATTTGGGAACAATTTCTTGGGATTTTGTTAAGTTAACTATGAAGTTTAACTCAGGAGGACATGATAATTCATTAGTTGGAGATAATTCACCAACTGTAATGATTATGGATGGTGTTCATATGGAATGTGTGCTATGTCAAGAACAGTATGGTGTTTTCTTACAAATAGTTTCCTCTACTATGTCAACATGTAGAGAGTCATCAGTCGTACCACCTGAGATTAGCAATTTAATTTTGAGTTTCAAGGATATATTTGCAACTCCGACGACGTTACCTCCTAAGCGTTCACATGATCATCACATACCTTTAGTTCCGGATTCTTCTCCAGTCAACGTACGACCTTACCGTTACCCACATTTCCAAAAGAATGAAATTGAGAAGATAGTTTCTGAACTTCAGGAAGCTGGATTAATTCGACCAAGTTCTAGTCCATAATCCTCTCCTATTCTCATGGTTCGTAAAAAATATGGGTCTTGGCGGATGTGTGTAGACTACCATGCCCTTAATAAGCTGACTATAAAAGATCGTTTTCCTATTCCAATGGTCGACGAATTAATAGATGAATTACATGGTAAATTCATTTTTTCTAAATTGGATTTACGATATGGTTATCACCAGATTCGACTTCATGAGCTAGATATCCCAAAGACTGCTTTTCGTACTCATGATGGTCATTACGAGTTCTTGGTAATGCCGTTTAGTCTTTCGAACGCTCCTGCAACTTTTCAAAGCTTGATGAATGACATTTTCCGGCCTTACTTACGAAGGTTTGTACTTGTCTTTTTTGATGATATTTTGATCTATAGTAGTTGTATGGCTGATCATATACAACACTTGTCCTTGGTTTTTGAAATTTTGCGTGCTAATAATCTCTTTGTGAAAGAGTCTAAGTGCACCTTCGCTACAACGTCGTTCAACTATCTTGGGCATAACATTTCATCTCAGGGAGTATCTGTTGAGAGTGATAAGATTAACATCATAGTACAATGGCCTATTCCTACTTCGATTAAGAGTCTTCGAGGGTTTTTGGGTTTAGCCGGATATTATCGAAAATTTGTTAAAGATTTTGGGAAGATTAGTGCTCCTTTAACACAACTATTAAAGAAAGATGCGTTTCTATGGACTGAAGACGCTACTGTTGCTTTCAAGAAACTACAACAAGCTTTAACAACAACCCCAGTTTTGGTACTTCCTGATTTCTCAAAGGAATTTGTTTTGGAGTGTGATGCTTCGGGAAATGGTTTGGGAGCTATTTTGATGCAATCAGGTAAGCCAATTTCCTATTATAGCAAGCCTCTTACTGGTAAAAATTTAAATTTATCCATATATGACAAGGAAATGTTTGCTATTGTATCCGCGGTTCATAAATGGAGACCTTATTTACTCGGTCGACATTTTAAAATCTATACGTATCATCGTAGTCTTAAGTATTTCTTGGATCAGCAATTATCATCTATGGAACAACAAAAATGGTTGTCTAAATTATTAGGATACGATTACGAGATTGTCTTTCGTCATGGAAAGGAAAATGTTGTTGCGGATGCCCTATCTCGTGTTTCTGATTCAAGTTTTGTCGCTCTTACTGCTCCAATTTTTCCTGGTATTTCTGAAATTGTTCAAGAGTGTCACAGTGATACTGAAATGAGAACCCTTATTGCTTCTCTTATTAATGATCCAAGCTAAAAAAAGAATTACTCCTATGCAGATGGTATACTTCGTTACAAAGGCCGTGTTGTTGTTCCAACTTCTCCTTGGTGTGGCAAGCTTTTACATGAATTTCATAGTACTCCCAGCGCTGGTCACTCGGGTTTTATTCGCACTTACAAACGTCTACAACAAAATTTCTATTGGCAAGGAATGAAAACTTCAGTTAAAACCTTCATTGCACATTGTGATGTCTGTCAACGTAATAAATCTGAAGCGATCTCTCCCCCAGGATTTCTCCAACCTTTGCCTATTCCTGACGATGTTTTGCTTGATATTTCCATGGATTTTATAGATGGGTTACCTTCTTCTCAACATCGTACTTACATATTAGTGGTTGTTGACCGTCTCTCCAAATATGCGCATTTTAGTGCCCTATCTCATCCATATAAGTCTTCTACGGTTGCTGATGTATTTGTGCGTGATATTGTTCGTCTTCATGGAATGACACGCACCATTGTAAGTGATCGTGATCCCATTTTTCTCAGTAATTTTTGGGAAGCTTTCTTTTCTTCCCAAGAAACCAAACTCTGTAGAAGCTCAGCATATCATCCGCAATCCGTTGGCCAAATTGAAGTTACCAATAGAACGCTCGAATGTTATCTTCGTTGTTTCGCTAGTGATAAACCTCATGAATGGGCACGTTGGTTACCATGGGCTGAATGGTGGTATAATACAGCTTACCATTCTGCTATTAACATGACTCCGTTCGAAGCATTATACAGCAGTCCACCTCCAACGATCTATGCATACTTTCCTGTTTCTACCGCTGTTGCTGCTGTTGACTTAGCATTATGAGCAAGAGATCACACTTTGTGCCTTATCAAAACCCATGTACAAGTTTCTCAATATCGCATGAAGTTTTATGCTGATAACCATCGCACTGACAGAAGTTTTGCAGTCGGTGATTGGGTTTTTCTTCGTTTATAACCTTATCGCCAGTCCACAGCTGCTACCCAATCATATTCAAAGTTATCTCCACGATTGTATGGTCCATTCCATATTCTAGAGAAGATTGGTGATGTCGCTAATAAATTAGCCTTGCCTTCACATTGTCGGATTCATCCAGTTTTCCATATTTCAGAACTGGGAGCAAATGTTAGTGTTACGGATAACTTGCCTATAACTATCGACCATTTTGAATGGAAGCCTGAGTCTATTCTAGAAAGGGGAATGTTCAAGCGCAACAATCAGGCTATCACACACTGGCTTATCAAATGGAAGAACCACTCTACTGATGAATCTCCCTGGGAGGATGCAGATGACATCATTCTCCGTTTTCCTGAATTTTCATCTTGAGGACAAGCAGTGTCTGAAGGGGGGTGGGATGTTAGGACTCCAATACCTCTTCCATGTCTACTACTCTTTCTTAAACTGTCAGCTTGCTTAACTTAGTTTTGTTTTCCTTTTTAGGATTTCCTTTTATAGTTCCTGTTTCCTATTTTACTAAAACTCTAAGCTATAAAAAGCTTCTCTGTAGAACTAAGCAACATATCAAGTTTAATACAAAAATCACGTTGGTTGATCCCCAAAACAAAGGATTAAAATCTCAATTATCTATTTTTAGTCTTAGAGCCCTAATAGTACAAGCATTTTTCTAATGATCCAATGATCCAGCAGTGATTTTATCCCCAGACGAGAAGAGTGAGAACTATAATGAATTGCAGAGTCGATAATTAAACTTTTCCTTTCTTTATTGGATTTTACTATTGATGCGAGGGAAACAGTTTAAACGAACTGAACTTGAGATTCTAGGGGAATATATAATTAGGATTTCATCTCCAGTAAAATTATATTAATGGAAATTGATCATTTTTTTTGTCCATACTATAAGGCGCATTCTTCAGAAGAAATTGTGGGTAAGTTTCACGGTTCAATCTTCAAGCATGATGAAAATGGTGATTTGATATTTAATTTTTTCAACCTGATCAATTTGGTGGTTAACTATGGAAAATAAAAAAAGTGAGTTTTGCTTACCTAATTTTAAAAAGTTCAACAAAATATGGTTTGTGAAGTTGGGATGGGAATTAGGAAAAGTGGGGATGAGAAATAGGTAAAACCCAATCTATTTGTACTGAATTACAATAAGCATGAGCTCAACACCAACATCATGAAAGATGCAAGTAAAACTACTCAAACCAATATTTTTCTTTTAAAATATTATTTATTCTTACTAGATTTGTGCCCGTAACTTGGTGTGCGCGTGGCTTCGCACCACCCCGTGGCGAAGCATTTTTAATTTGGTATGTGCGGAGATTCCCCCGCCCAATGACGATTCATTTTTAATTTGGTGTGCGAGGGGCTTCGCCCCGCCCCGTTGCGATGTATTTTTGATTTGGTGAGACAGGAAAAATACATTAAATCAGTGGAGAATATGTGCAGATTTTATTTTTATTTTCGCAAAACTATGTGTGAAGTATGCAGATTTGTTTCCCCTTTATATATTAATTTGGAAAAAAAAATCCTAATACGGTAGATATTCGATTTCCAATTTGAATTTGGACTTTCATAAAATTCTAAACACGGTAAGTTAAGTTTTCCTTTTGAGTCTGTAATTTTTAATCCAAGCATACGTTGCCAAGTGTCCTCACCTAAATATTGTCACGTCATGAATTCCAAATTGAATTTGGTTTCGTTTTTTTTTTTAAATCTTTTTCCTATTATTTTTAAACCAATCATACGTTTCCAAGTGTCTTCACCAAAATTCCCATTTCACAAAACTAAAAAAAAAAGCCTATTTTGGCTAATAGGAAGCGAGGGTTTCCTCACCGTTCAACGTGGGAGATTTATTTGTCTAGGCCTTGAAGTCTTTAAAATTCAAACTAGATTTGTGTCCGTGCTACACACCGGGCATTTTTTCTTTTAGATTGATGTGCTCTGCTTATGTACGCGGGGTCTCCCCGCCCAGTGGAGATGCATATTTTTTATTTGGTATGACGGGGCAAATACATGTGGTTTTTTCTTAAAATAATTGGCATGTAACCCTGCTGGTATGCAACGTACCGTCACGATGCATTTATCCTTGAATTGGTGTGGCAGGGTTTCACACCCCCGTGGCCCTAAACCTTGATTGTAAGCTCCATGATCCCATATCTAAAAGGCCATTCATCCAGGCCTTTTTACAAATACCCTATTAGAAAAATTAACATGGATGGTCAATCAAATACTGTAATGGATTCATTAAACACAAAATGTATCTTGCGCAGTGTAGATGCATTTTACTACAAACTACACCCAAAGGATATAAATCTTCTTCTCATACAAGTGAAAGTAAGATCTTAACAATAGACACAAGGATATACGTGGTTCAGTATGATTACCTACGTCCACGGGGTGAAAGGATGAATCTTATTGCTTCAAGGTGTTACAATGGTGTCACTCTCCGAGTTGAACTCTCTTCCTTACTTAATGAACTACTTCACCACTCTCTTTCTCTTTTATGCGATTACAAGTCTCTCTCTCTCCAAAATTACAACCTACCTCTCTTGGATACAAGTTTTTCTATTTATAGGGGAGGATACATACAACCAAACTATGGTGTTGGTCACAATACTTCTATCTTGAAGTCATGTTGTCGGGCCCGCTCGCATCGTCTCTTCTTCTGTGAATATGGTCGATGTAGTTTGGTTCCTTAGCAGCCTCTCATCCGATTCGATCCTTTTAGGTGTTCTCTTGGTGCGATGTCGCCCTTCCAATCCTGTCGCCCCTTTTGGCTGGCCGATTTGACACGTATCTTCTCATCCATTTGACTAACTCTTCTCGTTTGACCAAATACGTCTCGTTTGTCAGCTTTGTCAGAGGTATGGGTCAAGTATTGTCCGACATATGTAGAGTGATCATGTCCGTCCCACGTGATTCCTGAATCCTCGCACCTGCCAGCCTCTATCCCCTGCTTATCATTTCTTCCTCCTTGGGTACATCATAGCTTAAGATGTTGCCACCTAGCCCTGTGGATAATATACACCTAAATTTATGCCCCTTCATTGGCTCGTGTGGTAGGCACGAGTGGAAGAAAGTCGTCCCATCTTCCCACATCCCCGTTCATGCCGCGATTTCCGCCATGCAGTCCCCCATTAACTCCCCTTTATGACTTGTAACTGTCGGAGCCGGTCACACTCCTTTCTTCCTTTAAATACCCCATTCTCCTATTCTCTTTCTTCTACTTCGCCATTTTCTAAATTCCCAGCCGCTGCAACCATTTTCTCTAAGATTCTTCATCATTTTCTGCCTCTATGAGCCCTTGTCTTTTTGATTCTCCTCCTTCACATCTTCATCACCGAGTGCTACAGTAGCTGCAGTTACGTTTCCTTCGTCCCAACCTTCTTCACCAATTTCTGAGTTTTGCACTACTCACGTCCATGGCTTCTTCTCCTTCAATGACTGAAAAAAGGTGTGTTGATGACGTTTTTTCCGAGATTGATGCTTTTCCACTTGCTTCCTTATTTTCGTTTGATAGCCCTTCTAAGTACGATGATCGTGCCTTAAAATCTATCTTTCCTGACGATTCTCCTTCTATTTCGTGCAGGTCCGAGAAAATGGGGAAAGATCTCTCTGATGAAGAATTCATTGAGCAGTTAAAAGAGAAGTACAATCTCCAATATTACGAAGTTACCCTGACCTCGGGCCAAAACAGCACCTTGAGGAAGTCCGACATGGAGAAGTACGAGCAGTCGGCTGAATGCATGGTTATCACTCATGGCCAGCTGGAGCTAGGTATCCGTCTCCCTTTGTACAATCCTGATAGCCTTTTCTACTAAGAGATTATCTCCCAGCTCAATCCTTATCACGCTCTGGCTTAGTGGACTGGCAACACTTTTCGGATAATGGACGAGTGAAGAGAACGGCGAGATGGTCATGGCTCCACCGCCGACTGGTCGACCTATAAGCCCGATGACGCTCCAGAATATACCGTTGCCAATTTCCTTGCCAACTATCGAGCCGGTACTTCAACCAATGGTGACCTTGCCGGTTTTGCTGCTAGTCCTCATCGTCACAGGACTATGCCTAAGAATGTTGAAAGGATGATGCTAGATGCCGATCCCATGGGCCAAGGTTCTAATAGGCGACCTCATCATACCAATGATCCAATTTATCCCCGAGTTCCACTTCTTGTCCGAGGGCCCATTTTACATGGTAGCTTCCTGTCGCCTCCATTTCCCGCCGAGCCCTATCCTTTCTGGGTGGTTAATGACGATAAGGCTGATAAGGTATGTGTCTCCTTCTGCTTTCCTCAATTTCTATCTTGTTAGTTTTGATGCCAAATGGCTATTTGTTGTCATCAAAGCCTCAGGGCGACTCTACCAAGGCCGCCGCATCGTCGAGAAAGAGGGGTACTGGCACAAGGGTTGAGGAAGACCAGGGGAAGGTAACAAACACAGTGATTTTATCATAAGTACATGTACTTGCCCCTGTTTTTTGCCTTCACATGTTCTGGCGAGAAGCCTTGTGCAGAAATTTCCTAGGCACGATGATGATGAATTCGGCGGGTCCGATGTGCATGAAATTGATCCTCAACCTCTTAGGCATAATCCCAGTAGAGGCAAGCATGTCATTACTAAGCCGCAACCGAGGCAGAAACCAATCATCGATATTCCCGATGAAGATGACATATTCAGCGAGGATTTCTCGGGTGATAAGGGCGATGGGAAGGAGATGGGCGAGAAGGGTGGTCCTTATGTGGTCGTGCCAGCTGGTGTGGTGGGCGAAAAACAAGATCCCATGAAGACGCCCGAGTTGGGAAAGGCTGTTAATGCTGAATCGAAAGTGCTTCCTCGTCTGCCCCAGATCATTGATGGGTCTTCGTCTAATGTTAAAACCTCCTTTAAGGTCTCTGGACCTATCCTTAACTCTCTTGGAGCGCTCACTTCCCCCGACTTTGGAGCGTATACTGATGAAAAAATGCTCGGTGCGGTGCCGCTTTACCACGACATAGCTCATACTCTTGATACGGTGGTTAGTGATTCTGTATGTCCGGGCGATGCCCCACCCCTTAATATTTTCCTAATTGTCGCTTGGCATTCTAACTTGTTTAGTTGTATCATATCCTTAATCGGGTACGGTTGGATGCCGCCAATCGTCGTAGGGAGAGGCAGTTGGTGGAATATCTCCAACTTTAATTGCATAACGAGAAGAGTCGCGCGCGAGCTAGAAATTAAACTCGCCTATGCTCAAGGTGTGTTACAATTCTATAAACCTTAACTTATGTTGATTGAGTTTATCGTGCCAGTATCCTGAGTTAAGTGTCCTTCTGCTAGCTGAGATAGCTAGTATAGGTTTAGATGCTTCTTCGGAGTTTAGGATCATGAAGAGGAAGTGGGATATTGAAAAGGATTTAGTGGAGAATCTTCGTCGGCGAATGGAAAACAAGGATGGGAAAATAGATCGCCAAGATGATTAGATCGAAGAACTTCAAGGTGAATTAGACCGATGTCATCAGTTTGAGTATGCCCTTGAAGAAATACACAATTTGCGGGCTCATTTGGGTTCTTCTAAACGCCTTGCCGATGAGAAAACTGCTTTGGCCACAGACCTAGGATAACATGTAGACGCTTTACAATGGCAGAACCGAGACCTTCACGAGGATCGCCGACGAATATTGAGGGATAAAGATGTAGTGGAGCGAGCTAATAGGGATCTGCTAGGAAAAGTGGGTGAATTCAACAAGATGGCGGGTGAACTAGAATGGAGTAGGTCGCAACTTTCAATGCTCCAAGTATCGCGCAATCGTTTAATGGATGAGTGGAGTGAACATAAGAAGTACTGCCCCAGTAATGAATTCAATGAGCAATGCTATAACAAGCTAACCATGAAATTGTCCAAGGCCGAGGATGAGTTATCCAAGTCGGTAGAGTCGCTTCAGTCAGTGTTACCAGCCCTTTTAGGTCTCGTAGGCGATGTGTTGAGGCAGTTCCTTAGGATTAGATTATTTTTTGTACTTGTGAAATTGCTAAACCATATTCAATGAATAATCCCGTGTTGTTGTGAGCTGGTAGCCGGGCAAAAACGTTCTCAAGAATTGGATCTGGAGGTTCTACGGTTGAAGCAGTTCGAGGCCGATTTGGGTATCAAGTTGACCAATGCCGAGGTGGACAATTTGCATATTACTCAACAGGTTGAGGATGAACGCGTCTCCCATGAAGAGGAGATAAACGAGAAGGTCCAGTTAGGTATTGTTGAGTATGTGGAGAATAAGCGGCGCGAGATCGCGCAAAATAGGGCCGGTGATGTTCCTCCCAAGGCTTGAATTATCTTTTTGTAATGCTGCGCCGCTAAGTCGCCCTTTGTCCTGGGTTGTAAATCTCTTTGAACACTTCTTCCCTTTTTACTTCTGATACACTGCTTGTTTGTTTAAATATGGGTGCTGCGTCACCGACGTTATTATTTTTATTCCTGTTATACTTTTCACCTCGCGGGGTTTTATGACGCTTTTCATACTGCCTTAATTGGCGTATGACGCTGTCGCTTTAACTTTTGTTTCTTATATCATTCCTGCAATTGTTGATCATGTATGTTAGTATTTTAACCTTTTCTATCGAACACACCCAACAAGGAGGGTCATCGGGCCCAATGCCATGTCCTTATTGGGGTATCTCATCACTATCACTTGGATTCAGTGGAAGGGTACTAGTCAACCTAATTCTAGGCTCGATTTCCCCGAGCGGTTATCGATCAACCAATCTCGGGCAAGTGGTCACATCCACTTGCGATGGGGGTGACCTTTCAAATGTAAGTAGGTCACCTAGCTGAGAAGACCTCGCGTCTTATCAACCTGTGGAACTGGTTTCCAACTACCAGAACCCTTAGGCTACCTCGGCACTTGCACACTGCCACTGCCCCGAGTACGAATAGCCAAGCGACTGTAAGGCACCTTGGCACTTCCACACTGGCTTTTCTCCGAGTACGAATTCCCATTCGAGTGTAAGTCACCTCGGCACTTCCACACTGGCTTTTCCCAGAGTACGAATGACCATTCAAGTGTAAGTCACCTCTCCATTTCCTCACTGGCGTTGCCCCGAGTACGAATGAACATAAGTCGCTCATGCCCTATCTCATACCCCTCACGGTTTTACAGAAATAGAAGAAAGTATGCTCACCTTTTCTCCACCCCTCCATTCAGGGGTGGTATAGCTTCAGATACTTGACGTTCCAGGGTTTGGGATCTTTTGTTCCATCGAGTCTCAGTAGTCGATACGATCCTTCGCCTTCCTTAGACGCAATTATATACGGCCCACCCCACTTTGGTGCTAGATTTCCGCCATTTTTATCTTGCTCCCATTCGGCCAGAAACTTCAGCACTTGCTGCCCTGGTTAGAATTATCTTGGGCGAACACGTTTGTTGTACTCTAGTTGTAACCTCCTTTGATAGTTTTCCATTTTTTGTAGCGCCATCTCCCTTGTTTCTTCTAAATTGTCGAGTTTTTGCCAAAATTAGATCGGACGAGATGTTTCGCCTCCAATCTTCTGTTCTAGTAGTGGGGATCATTCCTTCCGTTGGTAGAATCACCTCGGTTCCGTAAGTAAGCATGAACAGAGAGAACCATGTAGCTTCCCTCCGTGTGGTTCTGTATGCCCATAAACCGTTGTATAGCTCCTCGCACCAATCACCATATTCCCCATCTAATTTCTTATTCATGTTATCGGCGATTATTTTATTGGTGATCTCGGCCTGCCCATTACTCTGGGGGTAAATGGGGGTAGCCTTACTCTTCCTGATGTTGTATGTGTTTAACAAAAGATCAATATTCTCCCCTTGGAGTTGTTTTCCATTATCAGAGACGATATCTGCTGGGATCCCAAAGCGGCAAATGATATGCTCCCAGATAAACTTGAAGACGTCTTTGTCTCGGATGTGCCTTAGTGGTGATGCCTCGACCCATTTGGTAAAGTAATCCATGGCCACGATGTTCCTACATGTAACAGTCCGACAATATCTACCCCCCATTTGGAAAAAGGCCATGGGCTTATAACAGAGTTCATAGGTACTCATGTTGCCTGTATTTTCTTGCCAAACCGTTGACATTCTTCACAAGCTTTCGCCATTGCCTTTGCATCTTCGTTCATGTACATCCAAAAATAGCCCATTGTCTTTGCCTTAGCCGATAATCTTCTCCCTGAGCTGTGATTTCCGGCGGATCCATAGTGTAATTCATGCAAGATTGTACGGCCTTCCTCCCTACTTAGGCATCGTAAAAGTGTCCCTAAGTAGGATTTCCTATATAAGATCCCGTCCCTTAGCTCGTAGGCACCCGACTTACTTTTGACTTTATTTATCTCGGGCCGGCCTTTGGGTAGCTCACCCGTTTCCAGATATTGGTGTATTGGCTTTCTCCAATCGCCCTCTTTATATCGATCGGTTGTATTAATAGCCACATCGATCCGCACGTTCGGTGTTTCTGGAATTGAGGGAGTAATGAGCCTCATAACCCGAATGCCCTCTATGCTTGGGTCTACCGGCTGTGAGGCGATGTATGATAGAGCGTCTGAGTGCCTGTTATCTTTTCTACAAATGTGACGGAACTTAATGCTTGGAACTTGGCTGATGTAAAATTGGGCGAGCTCCCAATACTTATGCAACACGGGGTCGTGTGTCGTATATTTTCCCGTAATCTGTCGAATCACCAACTTTGAATCACTAGTTAAGCAAACCTCCTGTAGCCCCATTTCGATAATTATCCATAAGGCGTGGATTGTCGCTTTGTACTCGGTGACATTGTTTTTTGCTTTGAATTCTAGCCTGAACTAATGCATTATCTTTCTTCCTTTCGGCGTTGTGAAGACTAACCCAAGGCCTGACCCCTCTTTGTTTGATGCCCCATCGATGAAAACTTCCCATCGTGTTGGACTACTAGCTGCTAATAGGTCAGTAGGCTCCTTTAGTTCTTCCATCATCCCAGCTATATCTTTAACCTCGTCTTCATCGCTTAGCGGGAAATCTGCTAGGAAGTCGGCCGCTACCTGTCCTTTGATCGACGTCCTCATCTCGTACACCACATCACACTGTTTGATTAAGGCGCCCCATTTAGAGATTCTCCCTGATCGCCCTGCATTATCTAAGATTGCTTCGATAGGCGATTTGGTGAGCACTCGTATGCGGTGAGCTTGAAATTACGTTCGGAGTTTAAAAGTGGCAAAATCTAGTGCAAGTACCATTTTCTCCATTCTGGTATAGTTTTTCTCAGCCGGACTTAGTGTTTTGCTAATGAAATACACCGGCTTCTCCGCATTCCCCTCTGTCCTAACCAACACTACATTAATGGAGTATGGTGTCGCCCCTAAATATAGGGTAAGAATTTCTGTCGGCTCGGGCCTCTGCAGAACCGGGAGGCTGGCTAGGTGTAACTTGATATTTTGAAAAGCTTCTTCGCTAGCATCCGTCCATTGAAACTTTTCTCCTTTCTTCAGAATATCATAAAAGGTTTTGCATTTGTCCGACGACCGCGACACGAATAGCCCCAATTCTTCTATACAACCATTTAGGTTCTGCACATCCTTTACTGTCGCGGGAGATGGAATTTCTAAAACAGCCCTAACCTTCTCGGGATCTGCTTCTATCCCTCTGGGGGTGATGATGTATCCTAGGAATTTCCCCGATGTAACCCAAAAGTTGCACTTGGCGGGATTAATCTTCATCTTGTATTTCCTCATCGTCCAAAAAATCTCGCTAAGGTCTCGGACGTGATCCTTAGCTCGGAGGCTCTTGACCAACATGTCTTCCACGTAAACTGCTATGGTGTCGTGGATCTTGTCTTCGAACATGTCTCCTACCAATCTCTGATATGTAGCACCAGCATTCTTGGCGTGAAGAAGGAAGTATGCTCCTGATCCTCGGGTGCCAACGGTATTTGGTTGTAGCCCATATATCCATCCATCAATGTCATCGCCTCATACCCAACTATTGATTCTACTAGTTGGTCTATGCTTGGGAGAGGGAAGCTGTCCTTAGGGCAGGCCTTGTTCAAGTCACCAAAATCAATATATATTTTAACTCCTCCTATTTTCTTGGGTACCATGACCATATTAGATATCCACTGCGGGTAATGGGATTTCCTGATTATCCCGGACTCCTGTAGCTTTTTTAACTCGGACTTATCCGCTGCCTGTAACTCTGGTGCGATTCGCCTCATTTTCTGTCTAACGGGTTTGAACCTCGGATCAATCTTCAAGTGGTGGCAACAGACCTCCGGGTCAATGCCCTCTAAATCGTGTATTTCCAAATCGAACCCGTCTAAGTTTTCCTTTAGCACTGTCATGAGTCGACTTGCTTGTTCATCTGAGAGTAATGTCCCGATCCTTACTATCTTTGGCTTCTCAACTGTCCCCAAATTCACTTCCCGAGTCGGCTCAACTGTCGAGAAATTAGACTTAGGTTCCATGAATGGAGCCATTTCCTTTAATTTCTATAAAGGGTCTCGCTCTTGGGTCTCGTACGCCATGACCGCTTGTGAAATAGCCTTCTCTAGTTCTTCTATAGCCTTAACTTCTTTGGATTTATTCTTCTATCGCCTTTGTCGAGCTCGCCGATCTTCATTAATTTCGGCATCAACCTGCATGCATTGTCGTGCTGCTTGGGAGTCACCTACAACTTCAGTTATTCCCTTGTAGGTCGGGAACCTTAATCTCTGATGATATGCCAACGCCACCCCTTTAATCCCAGCGATCCATGGATGTCCGATAATTGCTTCATAAGGCGAGGCGACCTCGACCACACAAAAAGTGGTTAGTGTGTCAAGGTAGCCCCCACCGTCCGAAATCCTCAAAGTTACCTCGCCCTTAGGGATGGTTACTATCCCATTAAATCCATATATGTGATATGTTGAGGGGATGAGGATGTCATCCGACAGCTTCATTCTCTTGAACGTGTCGTAGAATAGCACCTCGACTGAACTTCCGATATCCACGAGAATCCTTCTTACTCCCCACTCCTCAATCAGTAGTGTGATGACCAAGGGATCACTGTGTGCTTTCCCATTTTCTGGGACATCCTTGGCCGAGAACAAAATAGGCTGCATCATCCACGGTTCCATTGGTAAGGTCTTGGCTACGCTAAATATTTCTTTGCAATCGCGATTCCTCTTGTGGATCCTTGAAGTGATTACTGGGCCGAGAGTGTAGTCTTGAATAGCTGAGTGTGAAATGGTATTCACAAATTGAGTTGACCTATCAATGCGGACTTTATGAACTGGCACATCGGGTGTTATTGTTGGCTGAGATGTATATCGGATGAACTATCTCAGGTATCCGTCTCGGATGAGGTGTTGAACGATATCCTTCACTTCTCAGCAATTATTAGTGGAGTGGCCCCTATACTGATGGTAGTGACAGTACTCGGGGTGATTCTTGGTTTCGTGGAACTGGACTCCCCTTGACGCTGGATAATTGATATCGTTCATCTTCTCGACTTACTTGAATACCTCCTCCAAAGGAGCGTTCAAAGGGGTATATGATCGGGCTTCATGCCTCGGCCTCTACCCTTTGACCACCCATTCTTTATTCTCACTGCTCCTTGGTGGAGGGTCTGATCTCTTCTCGGGACGCCTAACAATATCGTCCATAACTATTTTAGCCTCAACACCAGCTTCAACACTAGCTTCTTGTATCCCCGTATCTCTCGATTCAGCTTGAATTTTTTCTAGGGTGATAAAATGTTCTTGCATTCTTCGCATCTCCTTTAAGGTTTTTGGCTTTTCAAATAACATAGCTATCCAGATGGGGTCTGATCTTCCCAATGTATTTTCGAATCCGAAGATAGCTTGATCTACCGATACTTTTCCAATTTCATTACATAGTTTCCTCCACCTATCGGTCAAGGTTCTCAAGGTCTCCCTGAACCTCCGGGCGAGGGTGAACAGTTTGTTCATTCTAGGCCGAGGTCGGATGTTATGCATATATGTTTCAAGAAAGGCCTCGATTAGTGCATAGTAACCGTCTATCGATCCAGGTGGAAGTGAATAAAACCAATCTCTTGCCTTGCCCTCCAAGTTGGCCGGAAAGAATTTACACATGACTACCGCGCTATTTTTCCATTGGATCAATGACATGGTATACATTTTTAGATGCTCGACCGCATCTCCTGTTCCGTCGAATCTGGAAGGAAATGTAGGTAATGTACACATTGGTGGAAACGACATCTTTTCAAGTTCCGGGGAGAAAGGTGTCTTCTCGGCCTCGCTCATAATCTCTGCCAGTTTGTTCTCTTTGCTGCTTCCCGATAGCTCTTTAATCTTTGCCTTCAACTCTTTGATTTTATCTTCTGTCACTCCGTCCTATCGTCCCCCCCTTCCTCTCCTTTCTTCATCAGTAGACGAGTCCTCGGGTGGTCCATATCCCTGTAGGGAGGGTATGGGAGGTTGTCTCGGCCCAGTCATAGGTGGTTGACCTGATCGGTCATGATTACTCGACGTTCCTCGGCTGGACTATCCTCTTGATCTGGTTCGCTGATTCCTCAACTGATAATTCTCAAACTCCGGGGAGAGATTCCATTGCTGGAGTTCTCTCAATGCCGCTTCTTGTCTCCTTTAACTTTCTAAGATGGCCAATAATATCGGGTATGTGCTTTCATGACTAGAATGTCCATTAGGGTGGTGCGGCCGATACTGTAATGGTATCTACGGTTGTGGTGGGGGTAGTATCAGACCAGTTGCATGACCAGTTTCAAGGACTGGTGCATGGACGACGTTGCTATCTACTCCTTGCCTCAACTGAATCTGTCTGAGACACTCTTGCTCTCTTCCCAAGGCTTCTTGGTACTCAACTTGTTGCCTTGCTCTTTGTCTCTGGGCTTGTGCTCGCTTCCTCATCGTCCTCCGTATCTGAGGCTGTAAGTCCATCGACTTGGTCAACTCTCCTCTGGGTCAAGATAACCTGGTCTAAGGGTAGGGTGTCATCATCTCGCCCAAAATCTACTTCCTCATTAACAGTTGGCATGCCTCGTGCAGCTGCATGAGATTCCTCGGGCGGTGGTTGTCGACTGTCTTCTTGCCTCGGCCCCGTTACCCCTGCATGCATGCTGCTAGTAACTGTACGATTCCTTAGCGTCCTTCCCGTCCCTGAAGTACTAGCCATCGGGTGTGGCGCGTGTTGAGCCGAGTATCGTCCCTACCTACGTCAATAAATACAAAGAACACCTTACTTTGACATGATATTGTAAATAAAAATTCCACAGGGTGAAAAATATTCGACTGACACAAAAATTGTCGTTACGCCAGAGCTTGCAGATACAAAGCCTACTTCGGTTGTCAAATGGGTTCTGCCTATCTAACCTATTTTGACTCTATGCTGACTTTGTGGTCGATTTTACGCTACGTCACTATCATTCTGTACGACGTCGCCTTCAATACTTGACCTCCGCATTTAAGCTAGTTTATCTTTCATTCTAGATGCTCCAAATCATTAAACTCATGCATGTGATGATTGAATGGTACGGCGTATAGGTTTAAAAATCAAATCAAGTCTCCACTGTTGTTATTTCCTGAAGGACTCATCATGGCCGTCTTCCACAGATATTCTCAAAGAACTTTCCGATGACTAGACAACATCGTCGGGCAAGACACCTTAAAATTGGCAGCGTATCACGCAAAAAGACTCCTTAAACTTAACCTTTTGTAATTCTAAGCACATAAACTTTATACCTCAACAAGAAAACATCTTATGTACCGCTAAAACTCACTCAACCAACGAAAACGAATAGTCATCCTATCAGCAAATCCTCAACCTAGCTCCTAACATGTGTTGTTGATTGCCGGTGAGCTTAAGAAGAATTTCTACTGATCAAACCGTTTGTAGGCGAAGAAATGAGAGTTCTAGTACACCTTGTAAAGACGTTGTTACTGCTTTAACTTTGCATGCACACTAAATAACTCGAAACAACAACAATTTCGGCCAACAGAGTTTATCCTAGCTTCAACTACAACACTTGAACGTGTATTCATGAGCTTTTGATCTTCTTTGAAGGCCTTCTAGGAAACGTATCCGGAGATCTTAGTCGGATCCCCTTAGTCAGCGCCAGAATGTAGATGCATTTTACTACAAACTACATCCAAAGGATGTAAATCTTCTTCTCATGCAAGTGAAAGTAAGAGCTTAACAATATACACAAGGATATACGTGGTTCAGTATGATTACCTACGTCCACGGGGTGAAAGGCTAAATCTTATTGCTTCAAGGTGTTACAATGGTGTCATTCTCCGAGTTGAACTCTCTTCCTTACTTAATGAATGATAGGTGTTGTAAAACACCTAATTTTATATCTAGTATTTATGCTTTCTTTGCTATTTATTTTGTAAAATATGTATCTTATGTTTAGTTTTGAGTTTTTAGGTGCAATGGAGCACTTGGGGGAAAAAGAAGGAAAATTGCCCATTTGGAGCGTAAAGGCAAACACTTCAATTCACAGGCAAGCTATGTTTGGAGCGGGCTGAGGTGCGCAAGAAGGAGTGAAAGAATAAACCGTCAGTTCTATGGAACCGATAAGATATGTGTAGAGTGGTTAACCCTTAACCAGGACAATGGGTGTTCTTTAGTAACTCCTAGTTACTACCAAAACCCTAAAACTAAGCAGATGGTTGTTTCAATCATTGGCTTCCCTTTCTTTCACCAAATTCAGAGATGGGAAAGAGAGTTGCGGCTGCTGTGATTAAGAGAGGCAGATTGAATCTGAATCTGAGAGAAGGTGGGAAATGGAAGCACAACTATCTGAAGTTGAGTGATGATGAACACAGGGAGATTCGAGTCTGTTTTTGCTTGAATTTGAGCCTTTGAGTTTTCGTCAGAGTTTGAGAGCAAGAAACCATGGAAGAAAGGTTTGATTGAGAGAAAATTGAGATGGGAAGATAGCAGATGGAATAGAAATTGCAATGGATACTGTTGTTGCAGGATGCTACTGTGTTTGGTTTAAGCTAGAAGAGAAGTGGTTTGAGCTGATTTCTCTATGGGTTTGAAAGAGTGAGCTAATGGGTGTTGGTGGAATTCAGTATGGCTTGAACCTGGTATTGGTTTCAGTGGAGTTGCAGGGAAGGCTGTAGATTGGTGGAGCGGCAATGATGAACTGAGCACAAGAACAAGCTTGAGACAGCGTGTTTGAGGTTGAAGTCTGCAGGAAATCTGAAATGCAGATGAGTATGTGGTGCTGGTATTTAGAATTTCAGATGGTATTGTGTTCTTGATGTTGCTTCTGGAGCTGGTTATGGGTCACTGGAGTGGATGAATATTTTGCAGAGAAGCTTCTTGTGTTGTAATTGATTGAATGGCACTAGGGTGGTTGCATTTGGTTCTGAAATTTGTGGTATTGTTTGTAAGTGTAGCTTGATATGAAGTTGTGTAGCAGGACAACAAATGGTCTGCTTATGAACTGCAATTGCAGGGAGTGGCTGTGTTGTTCAAAATCTCAGGGAAATACAAGGTTGCTGCTGTTGCTTGAATGAAGTGATTGTTGTTAGATGAATGTTTAGGTTTGCAGTTCAAGTGATCTTGTAAGTGTTACAGGGAAGTAGTGTTTTGGTTGCAGCTGTGAGTTGGTAATGGTGCAGTCTGATAATGATATGAAGCTGAGTGTTGTTGTAGTTAAGGACAGGTGTATGATTGGTGGTTTAAACACTGAGAAGAACACAGGGAGAAAGTGATTTAAGCAGTATAAAATAAATCTTGGGGGTTACCAGAATTTGGAGCTGTTCTATTGATTCTGTAGTTGGATGGTGAGAAGGTATGAAGCTGAGAAAGTGCAGTCAAGAAAAACTGCAAGTACTGGTGGTTGAATCTGAGAAGCTAGGGTTTTTGCTGGTTGATTTGTAAGTGGTGGTGCCACATTTGGTGTTGGATAACAGCTGCAAGAACTGTAGCTGAGACAATGGTGATGGAATGGTAGTGATGTGCTGGTAAAGCAGAGAGTACAGGTGGAGGAACTGAAGTGGGTCATTGGTTTAGGTATTTCAGGGCATGATGGTTGTTGGAAATGGAGTGTACTGAAAGTTGCAGGTAGAGTTGGAATCTGGCAAAGGAAATGAAGATGGTGAATTATGAAGCTTCAATGGTTGTGGCCTTTGTATGAGAAGCAGCAGTTGCAGGAGTGAACTAGGAAGCATCTGGGATTGCAGGTTTGGAACTGCAATGAGAATTGCAGTTGGAGATGTAGTATGTGGAACTGAGAGTACAAGTCACAGGAAGGGTTTCTACAGGTGATGAAATTGCAGTGGAGTTACTGACTTTTGAGTTGAAGTGCAGGCATGAGAACAAATGGAGTTGATGGTTTTAATGACATGTAATGATCAGTTAACATGAATACACTAGAGCTGGCAGAGTTTAGATGAGCAAGGGTTAGCTGCATTCGCAGAAATAGTGCGAAAACGGAGTGAAAATGGCGCGCCGGTGAGCATAGTTCCGGTAGCCGGATTTCGGAAGTTAAAGCATGGATTGCAATATTTCAGTGAATCGCGAAGGGGGTATGTGTTGGATACAAGAATTGTCGGCCGGACATATGAGCTACGGGTCACGCTTTTGGGTGCGTTTTCGCAAGAGCAAGGAATTGGTTTAGGTGGTATTTTGTGAATGTTTGAATTGCAGAAAAATCGAGTTGATCTTCTGGGAGGGTGCACTTGCCTGGTGACGTCTTCCAATGCTTCAAGTGATCGGAGAAAGTTTTCCAGTGGCCGGATTCCAGCGACGGTGACCGGATTCCGGCCATATTCCGGCCGGTGCACCAGTTTTCCGGAGAGCATATTTTTGGGACATAATTTCAAATGGGTTTCTCACACTTGGTTCATGGGCTTGGTGGACTTCTTGCTATTGGACCGTGGGCTTTGAATACCTAATTTGGAAAGTTGGAAAGCTATAAAAGGAGGAGTTTCTATTCTTTTAAGAAACTTATCACAATCTTTCTACTGGGTTTTTGGAGGAGAGCAGCGACTAGGGTTTGCTTCCATTTATTTTTATGTTCTTCATTTTATTTTTAATAATAATTATGTTGAGTTCAAAAACCATGAGTAGATAAATTCTTAATATTGGTTATGGGATAATAAGTGGATTTCACAAATAAATCTGATTCAATGCATTAGTTTTGTCTCAAGTTTATTGTTTATGTTTCATTGTTGATATTGATATATGATTTGATTGTTTATTTGGTTGAGTCCGGAATCAATCCGATTTGCATTCTTATCTAGAGCTATATTAGGGTTTTCAATACGAAAACGTTGTTCATCCCTGATTCTAAGTAGCATAAATGTGGGTAGTGCTTGTAGAGATATATCCTACTAGTCACATATGAATCATAACTTGGGTTAAATTGATTTAGTGCTTTTACACATTTCGATTACCTTGATTAGTCTTATTCCATATATCTTATTGCTTTTAGGGAGTTAAATCTAATTTGCTTTTACACTTTAGGTTGCTTTCTAGGAAGAATTCACATATGCATCTTTTAATGTGGTTGTGATGAAATCAGGGAATTAGCGGGATATTCTTGCGATAAAGGTATCCTAGGACTTTTAGTAAATGAGAGATTAAATATCAATTCTAGTCATTGATGAAAATATGTATTTGTGAATGAAACTATCTCGTGACCAATACTTTCTCCATATTGATTACTTTAATACTTTATTTCTTTCAAATTAGTTTTATAGCTTTGATAACTCAAAACCCCCCCTTTGGTTACTAGGAAACTGAAAATTTGCATAACAACAAAAAGCCTCTCCGTGGATACGAACTCTTTCTTATCGCATACTATTTTTATTTTAGGAAGTAAGAAAGTGAAATTATTTTTGCGTCGGCTGACAACCGATCAATGAACTACTTCACCACTCTCTTTCTCTTTTATGCGATTACAAGTCTCTCTCTCTCTCCAAAATTACAACCTACCTCTCTTGGATACAAGTTCTTCTATTTATAGGGGAGGCTACATACAACAAAACTATGGTGTTGGTCACAATACTTTTATCTTGAAGTCCTGTTGTCGGGCCCGCTCGCATCATCTCTTCTTCTGTAAATATGGCCGATGTAGTTTGGTTCCTTAGTAGCCTCTCGTCCGAGCCGATCCTTTTAGGTGTTCTATTGGTGCGATGTCGCCCTTCCAATCCTGTCGCCCCTTTTGGCTGGCCGATATGACATGTATCTTCTCATCCCTTTGACTAACTCTCCTCGTTTGACCAAATACGTCTCGTCTATCAGCTTTGTCAGAGGTCTGGGTCAAGTCTTGTCCGACAGTTGTAGAGTGATCATGTCTGACCTACGTGATTCTTGAATCCTCGCGCCTGCCAGCCTCTATCCCCTGCTTCTCGATTCTTCCTCCTTGGGTACATCATAGCTTAAGATTTTTCCACCTAGCCCTGTGGATAATCTACACCTACACGTAGGAAAGAAACTAACTTGATAAGAACACCACCGAGGACACATGGGATGCAAACGTCTCGACCACTAAAATTCTCTAGACAATAACATAGTTTTTTAAAGCATTCATGCATTCACCGGAGATCCACGTTGATTCTAGCTTCTGGTTGATTCTGGCCCACCATTATTATTTTTTTAGTAATAAAATTGATGAATTTAAACCAATAAAATTTAGAAAAATAATATTTTTCTAAAAATAAGATAACTAAATCTTGAAAAATCTTCTTACCTCAAATAACAAAATCTTGAAAATTTCAGAACATGCCAAGAATATATCAATCCGCGATTTCATCATGATAATCAATAAAATAAACCGCAACATCCATGATTTCATAATAATAAATCGAATGATTATCATGTAAAACTAAAGAAATTGTCTACAAAAATATAATGTTGCCAAAAATAAATTAACACAAAAATCAAACACACATTCACGATTTCATCGAAAAATCAAAAAATTATATCGATCGCATAGTTAATGAATAAAATATTTTATCCAATGTCTGGTTACAGTTCTGAGAATCATGTTTTCATAATTACAACGCCATTCTTTCAGTTAAAACTTAATAAAATTACATTTCTAAAGAGAATTGGAAAAATAAAAATGATCAAACGAAGAAAAAAAAATGGTCGTCGGTACTAACCTTTGAATCTCACGTTGTGTCTTTCTTACAAATAAATTTTTTGGTGATCCTGTTCAAAAGTAGAAAATTATTAAAAAAAATTGAATCAATCATTGAAATCTAAAACAAACAAAGCATAAAAAAATTCAAGCAAAGACAAAATAATAGACCTTATTTTCATATTATTTTTCTTAATATTTTTATACCATAATTAAAAGTAAAATGAGTCTGAAATAAAAAAATAATAAAGTAAATGATAATAAAGCTGATTTTTTTTAAAATATTTAGTATTTTCCTTAATATCATACAATGTTCCATAAAAATAAAAATAAAAATAAAATAATCTCTATTCCTGAAATATTTCAAAGAATAAATATAGCTACCAAAAACTATCGTGGTTGCTCAAAATTATTAAAAATACATAATTTAAGACTGTGATTTAATATCATTTCAAAAATATCTTCTATTCATGGAATCATTCCTAAAACCATTTCAAAGAATAAATATGGCTACTAAAAATAATTGTAATCGCCCAAAATTATAAAAAAAATACGTAAATTTGAGATTGTGATTTGATACTATTAATTTCCAAAATATGGTCTTATATTATGGAATCGTCTTCTATTTATGGAGTTTCTGGGCATGGTCAAAATCTATATAAATCACTAGGAAAACTCTCATCGTTTCCACGACTTTTTTTTTGTTCTTTTCGTTCCGTGGTTTTCTATTTTATATTTTTTGTTGATTGCTTATTTTATTTTTGTTTGTTCTTGATTTTGTTTTGCAGTTGTTGGTGATATATCCTCACAGTTCATGATGAAACGATGAAATGCGATCTTTGGGTTTACTTTTAAGGTGATGATTTTTTTTTTCTTTACACATTACATTATTATTTTTATAGTTCCGTTTTTGTAGTTGTTGGTGATATATCCTCGCAATAATGATGAAATGATTAAATGCTATTTTTGGGTTCACTTTTTAAGGTGATGAAATTCCTTTTTCTTCATCCATTATTTTTTAATGGTTCCTATGATTTTAACCCTCCTACTACGCTTATTTTGTTGTTGTTGTTGTCCTCTAATTTTTTTATTAAGAAACCGTTGTTGTTTTTGTTATGTTTTAGGGTTTTATTGTTTGTTTTTTATTTTTATTTTCTGTTTGTTTTGATCATGCCTAGAAATGTAGTAGATACAGGTACGAGTATCACTTGGAAAATTAGCAAATAATGGAGAACCATAGCATCACCAGCCACAAACATCATCCAAATCCGAAGCAAACATCGTAAAAAAAGAAGAAGGAAACATTGAAATCTGAAATGGAGATGGTCACTGATTAGAGGTGTAAAAACATGATGATTTAACTAAGTAATTTCTATAAGGCCAAAAAGCTTTCCTTAGGTGTATCTTAGAGGCAATGTGCATATATTTGAAGCGGCATAATCTTGCTATATTTGAAGCGGCGTAATCTAATTGGAAATTATAAAAAAAATCGAGTAAAAAATTTTAAGAGGAGATTTCTTTCCTTTTTAGTTTATATACTAGCACATTGATTTCTTTTTACCATTCGAGATACTTTAAACATGGCATTTATACTTTAATAACTAATATTCTGAAAATTCTTAGGTTTTTCATATTAAAATTATTTCTAAAGATAGTCTCTTTAGAGTTATTTGTTTTCTCTCTATATAGGTCGATCGAACAAATGTCTTCCAATTAGTTTTACGTCGCCTCTCATTTTGCTCGTGATTTTTTTTTCCAGTCGGTTTTTTTGTCTGTTTTGTGTTTATTCTTTGCTTTGCAGGTAACATGTGGTCGATTGACAATGCAAACGAGTTAGAACATCCATTGATGTATGTTCTTCTTCCGGATGGATACTTTTGGCCTTCTTTTTATATTGTTTGGGATTTGTTTATTTCTTCATGATTCTAATTAATCTTATTGTCATTTTTTATATGAAGAACCATTGTTTTGTCTCCTATTTGTATTGTTTCTTTTGCTATGGTATTCTTTCTTTTGCCTATGAAATCCATTAAGAATAGCTTTATTTTTGTTGATTTCATAGATTTTTATATTAACCGTGGTGCAACCTTTCATCCCGTGAGGTTACCGTTTTGCTGCTCAAAACCGCAATAGTATTTATGCTCAAAACAACCTACATGAAGATTCCACACACCCATATAAGAAACAAACTACAAAAGTTTGCTTAAATCTGTTTTTTTTCTTTTTATTTTTCTTCCATATGAAGTAATTATGGTGCAGATCCTTTTTTTTTTATGAAACAAAGATGGCACCTTGTGCAGTTGAAAGTAGTGCAATCATATGTGGTGCGGTGACTCCGTGGATGACACTATCGGCATCTTCGTAATATCTCCATCTCACCCATGATATTTAAAATAGATAAAAAAGAAATGAACTGCGGCTGCTTGATATCATATCCTTGGCTGTGATAAGAATACAAATGCCTCTTGAAACTTTATTTTGTTTGATAAATATGGTTTTAATGTCCATTATAAGATCACCCCCATCCCTTACTTTACTATGGCACGATCGTCTTTTTTTTTTTAATGTTTTATAAATTCTAACTCGTACGTTATTCTTGGGAAGTCTTGCGTTGGCTCTTTAATTTGGTAAACCTCTTTGTGTCTAATATTTAGTTAATGTATCAGCTTGCGCTACTACTTAAGCTTAATTTAGGGAGTACATATATCTTTTAAGCTTTGCTTCCTCCAAAAGAATATGTGGTCAGACATATGTATTCCAACTCATCATGGTGGCGACAATGGCCGAAATGTGAGTTTTCATAACTTTCTACTAATGGGTAATCATCAAAAGTAATTGTTATGAAAAATTAACTTTAGCTGCACAGCAACAATTTGTGTTAATTTCATCAGGTAAATTTATATTTTTGAGTTTTTGTTTTTCATACAGTAACTAATTGGATAGTTTCTTTTATACAAAATAGAATCAAACGAGTACGACCACATTTTAAATATTGGGATAGGTCAGAAGATACTCCATGTAATATATGGGAAAAAACAACCAAACTTGTGAAGGTTTGTGTTTTGGATCCTCCACTCACAGCTAGTTATTGCAGTCCCTCCATCTTGACTTCATGCATGTTGTTATGAAATTGTTAACCTTTTAAAAATTGTCAATTCTGGCTCTGGCTACATGATGTGAATTCTGGCTCAGGCTACATGATGTTTGTTGTCCCCTGTACATTCTTCTCTCAATGACTTCTTAAGAATTTCTGACATTGATGCACCATGGCTGTAGCGTCTCATTATCATCATGCACCATGCACCATATATTAGGGTGAAAAGATCAGGATTAACCATGCTGGATCACATATTAGGTAGACCGCAAAAAAAAACTTTTAATATGTCTGATCGTATGATGGAAAATACTAACTGGTCTTCTTTCCAGGTAAACATGGAAGTATTGCGTATTCTCTGTGTAGTCGAATTAGAAGGTCCAAAAAAGTCCATCTGTAACAGAGATGACTCACCGGGGAATAATAACACCGCGTGGTTCCACTCACTAACTGAATTTACCTCCTGCGGTTAATATTCATTTCTGTTGTACAATGTACATATTAAATTACATCAAGTATTTTGGCCATACACCGTGGACGTGAAAATACTGGCGAGATAAAAAGGGCGGTACTATCACACGTTAATGATATAGTACTTGGGTTATAAATTGCTTACAAAATGAATTTTTATTTTCAATTAAATTTCTTTTTTGAGCAATAAGTGACTAAACAGTATAAACAATATAGTTTTCCAGCAAATCCTTAGTATGGAGCCTGAACCCCTCCCCCTAAGATTTGCTTCGATTTGTGGACCCACTTTTTTTAACTTTAAATCTCATATATGTACAATTTTAACATTCCGAGGGTAATACCAAACAACTCTTTAATGTATAAGAATCATGAGTATATATACAGTTATTACGGTATAAATAGTCAGCGTGAACACAATATATTAATGTATGGGTTTAAAGTAGAACAATTAATTGGGGATACTATTTTTAATTGGGGGATATTTCACTGTAGTTACCGACATGGGTTTTCAATGCCGGCAATCCATCGACCATGCCGATTTCATTGAAAAACTATGCCGACAACTACAGTAAAAATATCCCCAATTAGAAACAGTCTATTTTTTGGAAGCACACTGTTAAAATTATTTAGTCATTGCATGCATGATTGAGTTGAGTTGATTGTGCTATTAATTTTTAAAGTTTATTATACCAAAATTTTAGCATGCTCTTTTTTTTGGTAACATCTGCTATCTGCGTTTCAATGTTTTTGGGACGTGGGGGTTAAATTTTACTTGCGACGCTTGAAATGCGTAAGACATCAGACTAAGATCAAATAGAAATGGCCTACAACAGAACATGAAATTTTGAAAAGAATTACAATAATTGCGCGTATTGATCACACTTGGAAGTCATTTTTTTGTTAGCTTGCGCTTAGTTCGGCCTCTAAAATTCCAGCAACCACAAACAAATGCTAGAATTAAAAAAAAAAAAAAAACTAAATAAGTCTATCTTAGAATAAAAACAAATACCTAAATTTTATTTTCATATTAAGAATTTTGTAATAACAATAAATGCTACAAATGGCAAAAAGAAAAATCTGAAACATAATATATCATGTCAGTATAAGATAATTTAATTTTAGCAATTACAAGTTTGTTTGGTATAATATGGAAAATGTTACATAAGAGAATGTTTCTCGTTTAATTACATAAGAGAATGTTTCTCGCTTAATTTGATATATAGAAAATATTACACCTAAATATTTGCTACTTAATTTGATATATATACATATTAAATTAGATATAATATATATATATATATATATCAAATTGAGTATAATTATAGTAGAATTAGCTTTATTTAAGAAGGGAAAATAATAAAAGTCGGATTTCTTTATTTATTTGAAGCAAGGTAAGATTGGTTTTATTTAAGAAAAAAATCAAAATACAGTAGGTAGCATATATTTATTGAGAGAATTAAATGTGTATATAAATTAGGAAATCTATCCTAAATTTACCTATTGGTTCCTTGATGTATAATTATTATTTTTAAAGAAATTTTCTTATAAGATAACTATATATCATTAGTATAAAACATAGCTAGGATAAGTTTTCCTTTGTTAGTGGTGGTCAGGATTTATCCACACAAAGATAAATCAAGGGATGTGGTTCCTCAGACCACCCCTTACATCTCGCACGTGTGGCGTTAATTCCAATATTATGAATGAAAAAAGAATACTCAAGTCAAGATATGGAATTTCAAAAATTGTAACGGGGAGGTTCGAACTCATGACCTATTGTGTCATAAGAGTGGCCTCTAATTAGTGTTACACCTTGGTTGAAATTGATAGAAAAGATAAATCAACAATGGTGGTTTGTTTTACTTAAATACCATAATTGCTTTATTAATTAGTGTTTCACTAATTGCAAATAATAAATAATATATTCATTATAAAGTGTTTTATTAATTAGCGTTTCATTAATTGCTCATAATAAATGACTAATCATTTTTAAATTATAAATGTTTTCTTAATTAATTATAATATTTATTTATATTAATAAGTAATTTTGATAAATAATATCAATAGACATTTTCTGCGACAATGAGTAGTATAAGGGGTGGAGGCCAAAAGATTAGTGGTGGTTAAGGGCGGAGCCAAGCACAATTATATTTATTTTTGTTCTTTTATCGTAAAATTGGATACAAAGTTCATTTTTCACATGTATCCAACTGGCCAAGAATTTTTTTCCCTATCCTGGCTCCGCCCCTAGTTTGTGGTGGAAGAAGAAGTGACGGTGAATGTTGGTGAGTAGTGATGGACAATATTAATTTTATGTTTTCGTTATAACATCGATAACATCGTAGTGTGGAAGATGTGGTTGGTTGTTTTTTACACTTTTGATAAATGAAGGTACCATATATTTCAGGGATGATATTATACAAGACAATATTTTCATGATCGTAGTTGGGTCACCCAAATGGTATCCCTGTTATCTTTGGTACTATATCGTATAAATCATGATTTTTTAATGTTAAAATAAAATTGATTGCAATGCAAAAAAGAATATATATACACGGAAAAAATATATGAAACTAATCAATTGACAAAATTTTGCTCAATCTAAACCTCATACATGGCATTTGTGATTGAAAATTAGAATTGCGTCCAACAACCTACATGGGATGGGCGGCAGTGATGGTGGCAGTGTTGGAGTCAAAAATTGACATTGAGGAGGACTATTTAAAAAACATGTAAACTTTAGTGGACTAAACCATAAATATATATGGACAAAGTGCTATTTATAAAATAAAATAAAAAATATAATGGACAAAGTACTATTTATAAAATAAATATATAGGTAAGTTTATTTTTTATAAATTAGGCGTTGCTATTCAGAGAGGAGTTGGAGCCCAGCTTGTAGCTAGGCTTCCAACCAAAAGCTTTGTATGAGAATTTTAATATAATATATTAAACTAATTTATTAAAATAAAAAATTTATGTAGTTATTAAAAATTTAAGAGGTTAGAGCCAGGTTAGTCAACCCTTGGCTCCGCCACTAGGTGGTGGTGGATAAAAAAAGTGGATTCATATGGTTTAATGGTGGTGGCGGGTATTGGTGAACAAAAACATATTATGCGAATTTCGTAACGCCAAAAAATGTGTAACGTTATATTATAAAGTATAAAACGTGGTTGATCATTTTAATGTTAAAATAAACTCGATAAAACACATGTCCATTTTAAAAAATTGGTGCAATCAATTGCCATGTTATGTAATAACTAAACGAACGACACGAATCAAGATCAGAACATATGAAATTATTTGTTATCGATTTTCTTATGTAAAGAGTGGTCAGGATTTTTCCTTGGCAAAGATAAATTTACCGTTGGGGTTTGTTCAACTTAACCATTTTTAAACGTTTTATTAATTAATATCTCATTGATTGTTCATAATGATTAATTAAATTTCTATTATAAATATCCCTTTAATAATCTAACATAAATAGTACATAATTTGATTAATAAATAATTTTACTAAAAACTATATTAATTCTAATGGTGCCAGTGGAAGTAGGGTTAGTATAAGCGGTGGCGGGTGTTTTTGAATGGTGGAGGCGGTAACATTACTATTGGTGGAAGAAATTGTGGCGGTAGATGGTTTTTACGGTGGTGGGTGTTAGTAATAGTAGTGTATAATAATAGTTTTTGCTTTTTAGTGAGTTTTATTGACCAAGTAAAAAAATAATCTTCACAAAACATGAAACATTATGTTGTGAAAGATGTAATTGGTTTTTTTTAGCACGATTGATAAGGATAAAAACCAAATATTTCGAGGATGATACCGGAACGTATAAGACAATATGATCATGACTGTTCGATCACCCGTATTATATAAAGGAAATTGGTGTACCCGCGTAAGAGAACATTATCGCTCTCTCAAGTACTATTACATTCTTTTTCCTAAAATACCATCAATGTCGAGTTGTTTCCCGACAACTACCTACAAAAACAACAACTTTCACTCGATTCCCGATATAAAACTTTATTGACCGGGAAATGTATATGCATTCTAACATATTTGTTTGAAAATTATGTTTGTTCATCAAAATTATCATAAAAAAACTCTAAATCACAAATCTAAATTTCGCATCCGATGTTTATAGAATATTTTTTATATTTTACATTCTCAAATCATGCGACCTCTTGATGAAAAATCAACAATATCAAATTACGGATTAATATGTATAGGTTTCATTCACTGGGTTAGAAGGTAGAGTAGACACAGGTGGGTAGATCACACAATGCAGAACATGACAAAGAATACTTCAATAATTTGGTCAAGAGATAACGTCAAAAATTTAAGATTAAGTTTCTATAGGACTAATTAGATCGACTTAGATAGGAGTTGACTAAAATATTGATTAATAATGATTTTCACGTAAGACAATTGCAAATCATAGTTTGGCTAACTCTGCCTATGTAAAGAGTGGTCAAGATTTTTCATTCCTCAATTGATATGTTATGTGAGAAGAAGGTGATATCTAAGATTAAGGTATAATTGAAATCTATTAGATTCATACCATTTACGACTGGATGCCTTGAAAATAATTGACGTGTTTTTATTATTATTACAGGTAAGGGATACATTTACATTGACCACACTTGTGCAAATAGCTCACTTCACAAACGATTGGTGTTTCATGTACTGTCTAGAATGCAACGAGAAATTTGAGGAAACAAGGCACCAGAAGCAGTGTCCAGAGTATTTTGGATATAGTAACTTAGACCCAATGTAATACTTATGTTTTTTTTTTTTTTAGTTTTTCCACAATCTATTTATTTAAGAAAAATGAAGATTGCAAATACATAACATCAACAAAAATTAGACAGATTGCGTTTGACAATAATGGCTATTGATGGTCCGAAAACGGGAAAAGAAAGGAAATGTTGTAGAAGAATTATTGGGATATACAACGGATTACTTGATACGAAGGAAAGAGGTATAACTATTTCGATTCTGAAATCACATAAAGTTCACCGTAGAAGATGGCATCAAGTTTAAAGTAACATAATATGACTAACTAAAATATTAAAAACAAACAAGATATATAACCTTAGAAAGCCGTGGGACTTGAAGAGGCCAATTTTGAAAACTACAATCTTAGAAAACAACGATCCACAATACTATAAAATTTTTTTATAAATATTCAACGTAGAATATGTCAACTTTTGGTAAAGGATCTATTGACAGCCTATTAATTTGAAATAGGATCATGGAGTACAATATGTGTTCAAGGTTCTTTATGAGGTAATTTTTCGCCAGATTGTATTCCAAGTGAAGGTAGGAACATATGGAAGTGACAAAATGTCCAAGACTTTTGAATGACAGAGGTTCGCATATATCCAATCCCTTAGAAAATGTAATGGTTACACATTTTAAACATTTTCATTTAATGGGTGTTGAAAAATTACAGGAAAATCATGTCACATTGGATAGTTTATATCATTCGTTCAATGCAAAAAAAAAATACTATTCTCTGCCTATTTGGAGGATCGACAACATAATCATGATAGATGAGTCAGCTGGAGCGAAATAGGAGCATGTGGAGACTTTTATGGACGATATTGATTAGTTGATTTCACTAAGATGAGCGCTGCTGACGACATATTTACAAAAAATATTTAAACTTCCATGTTCATGTAGAGCATTATCTCATTATAAGCAATGAACCTAAATAAAAAAATATCCGGAAGTTAACTTTTTTTTTTTTTCTGTTGAGCAAATCTCCGGCGGTAAAATATTAAAGGAAAAAACAAAGAAAAAAAGAGAGAAAAATCCCAACTATTTTTATGACAAACACATATTAAATCATAAGGAGTTGATAAGTATTCGGGACACAAATTATACGATATATTAAAAATGAACCAACTTAATGGCCCGTGCCGTTACGGCACGGGTTAAGGGCTAGTATGTATATAAAACTAACCATATATAACCAGTGCTGGAAAATTTATCTGTTACCTACATAAGAATATTGAATATCGTTACACTATCTATATTTTTAGGACACTAACATAACATGGAGACACCTCAAAGTGGTCCCTTTTGGATATGGTGAATGGAGCAAGCATAACCTCGATAAAGTTCAGAATAATAGACCGGACATGGCAACAAAAACATTGAACAGAAAATAATATTTCCAATTCAATATGATTTTGCTTCACAAAAACAGAAGTGGTTGCTATTGTGTTTTCTTAATTTTCGAAAATAATAGATCCTTTAGTTATAACTAACTAATATAAACATTGAACAAGGAGAACAAATACGTGCAATATGAAAATCATAAAGAAAAGTGGAAGGAGCAAAATATAAATATCATGATAGATTTTATGGTTCCTATTTTTAATGGAAACCATCAACATGTCCATGGTTAATGAAGATGATCAAAATATCCCACTGCATAAATTTAATTTTACGCAGCTAGAGGATATTTCAAATCTCCATACAAGTAATTAATTTCTTATGATCTTTATATATTTCCTTGCTTTTGTACCAGATGATTTTATTATTTCTGTGCATTTTTATCCTAATTTATTATAAAATTATTTTAAGGTGGGGAAAAATCAAAACAAATGAAGACCGACAAGCTACCAAAAGAAAATCAATGCAAGATATCCATTTTACCTTAGCAAAATACCAATATATCCCATGGCATCGTTGAGATGGAAGAATTTATAAAGAATCATGCCGCTGAACGATATTTTTTCAAAGATATGATGTGTCCCGATTTCGATAACTAAGAGATGCAAAAGTATTTAAGACAACATAAATATGAGCTCTAAAAGTTTAGTAAATATCAAGCGTTGGAGAAGGACTAGGGCGGTGTAACTTTCAATCAATTTATGGAGCTTTAATAAGTATTATACACTTTAAATATGTTGCACTACAAGAATATGAACTCTTTATTATTTCCTCAATAGGATTGGTTTATTATAAGGTATTTGTGTTGGTTAATTATTAGTTTTAAGATAACATTATTTACTTAATTAGTCTGGAATTTATTTTGTTTGAGTTTCATGATTAAGTATTTTAAATCAATGGGAAAGATTATTATTGGCACTTTTAATTTATCTATTATCATTAGTTCAAAACAAAGCTAGGATTAGTTATCCTGTGTTAGTGGTGGTCAGGATTTGTCCAGAAAAAGATAAATCAAGGGTTGTGGTTCTCCTGACCACCCCCTAACGGGGAGGTTCGAACTCATGACCTATTGTGTCATAAGAGTGGCCTCTAACCAGTGTTCCACCTTGGTTGGAATTAATAGAAAAGATAAATCAACGGTGGTGGTTTGTTCAACTTAAATATCATAATTGCATTATTAATTAGTGTTTCACTAATTGCACATAATAAATAATCTATTCATTATAAAGTGTTTTATAAATATGTGTTTCACTAATTTCTCATAATAAATGACTAATCATTTTTTTAATTATAAATGTTTTCTTAATTAATTATAATATGTATTTCTATTAATAAGTAATTTTGATAAATAATATCAATAAACATTTTTGGCGACAATGAGTAGTAGAAGAGGTGAAGGCCGAAAGATTAGTGGTGGTTAAGGGCGGCGCCAAGCACAATTGTATTTATTTTTGTTTTTTTATCATAAAATGGGATACAAAGTCCATTTTTCACATGTATCCAACTTGCCAAGACTTTTTTCTCCCTCTTTCCTCAAAATCCTGGCTTCGCCCCTAGTTTGTGGTGGAAGAAGTAATGACGGTGAGTAGTGATGGACAATATTAATTTTAAACTTAAGGTTTCCCTCATTTTATTTTTTTGTTAAATTTTTTATTTTATTTGGTAAATGGCTCATTGTTTGCCATCCAGCGTAAATTTTACATTTTTCCCATTGTAGCGTGTCTCCTTCATATGACTACATATAGGAAATGCTCTAATAAGCGTCCAATATCCCATAAGCAAGAAACTAACACGTGCATCGCACGGGTGAGAAACTAGCAAAATAAAAGATAAAAATACATCAGGTCTCAACGTTGGAAATCCTATATAGAGATGGTTGTGCTTAACCAATGTTAAAATATCTACGGGGTTCTCACAGACCATTGCATGCGTCAACGTGTCTCTCGCTTCACAATCACACGGATCCAGGCACGCAGTGCTTCTATTGCCCGCTCACAAACAACCAACGTCGGATCTCTCCGTGCAACTAGGGGTGCCAACGGGTCCAATAGGGTCCGGGTATCATACTACCCGGAACCGGAACCGACTATTTTATTCGGTTTCGGGTCCCAGCGGTTTCGGGTCCGGTTCCAAAAATGTTGGACCCGGAAACGGACCCGAGAATATTATCGGTTCCGGTTCCTTACCGGTTCTTACGGCTAAATAGTTTTGGGTTATCGTTTTCATTAAAAATGTTTCTGCAATATCATTTGTTAGACCTAATTTAGTCGTATACTTACATAAGCTACACCTATCCGTGCAAAGAACTTCACACAAACAAACATATATGATCTCATTTAAGGTATTTTCCAATACAGAGAATTTAAAAATATAAAGAAAGAAGTTATAAGATTTGGACTCTTGGATTGCTACATGGTGTTCTTCTTCTACTACCAACACATTAGAATTGGATAGATACAGTGATCATTTTTTCGGATAAATCAAGCAAACTTAGTAAAAACCAGTCTCGCTTATCAATTACTGACCACCAAATATGCAGTATCTAATAGACGAATAGCAATTGATTTAGACCTTGTTGTATTCCACGCTAATGGTCTAACAAATAGAAATGGATGAAAATATGTGTAACATAAGCTTGATCTAATGTAAATGAATACAGATTGTTGTCTATGGCCTACTGCATCTGTTCTAATGGATCTCTTTTTCATATGCATTGTGTAACGGAGCAAAAGATGTGGCACTAAGGGATGAAGAATAATAGTTAATATATACTTAAACTTTGTAACCCTAAAAATTTGATAGGATTATTAACCATAACTAGTTGCTTCACAACTCCTAAGGAAGAAAATCCTTGTAGAAAAGACAATAGTCTTAGATGGGAAATTACATTCCCGGTGTTTGTTGTTATCTCATTAAAAACCTTGCCAAGTAACAAAACCATGTGGGAAAAAAGTAACCTCGGTGAAGGAAAATAGTTCAACACACCATAGATGCTCCCCCTGATGTCAGACAATTTTTATTAGTTTAATGCAGTCAAAAGGAGTTTATCACATTGTACCTTGGTGACTTGAAAGCTTATAAGACCATGTTGTTGACTCTGGAAGTTACGTTGATTAACAGACTATCGCGTTTCATTTCTTTGTTTCAGACATTTTCAGTAATATCAACGCGATCTTTATGTCTTCAACGTTCAACATACTTGATGTTTTAGTGTTGTCTCGCTAAAAACCTTGTCGAGTTACAAACCCCTTTGGGAAAAACTATTATCGATCGAAGGGAAAAAGAGTACAGCACAGCTTTAATTTCGAAGTAAAATATGTCGACATCATATCCTTGGATCCTCCCCCTGATGTCGGCATCTCCCACTGATTACTTTCAGAGTTGTTCCAGACAGTTCCTTAAGTCATATGTTTTTCGAAACTGAATATTGGTAATGACTTAGAAAATAGTCTACCATATCTCCCCCTGATTACTTTTGTTAGAGAAGAGATTATTGTTCCTTCATAATAAACAACTTTTGGATTGCACTTTTATTAGCATTCCTTTTGATGTCTTTGCAGGGATAATTTTTTTTTTATGTCAATGGTTACTTTTAAGTACATGATTACATTCACTATACCATTCCAATGACGTTGCGTTTGCGCGGAGCTATATATAGCTAACAAGTTCCCTGAGGATGTAAAATTTAATCGAGTATATTATAATACTAAGTACAACAATGCGTCTATTGTACTGAGATATGGGAATTTCATCTCCCAACACATCTTCGTCATATTCCTTTGGACAAAATGGTCACTTATTTTGGATTTTATTTTATTTTATTTTTTGATTTTGATGCTCGTTTTTTTTGTATTAGCTTCTTTTGGATCATAATCTTTGCTCTCAATTATTTATCCAAAATACTAAAAAAAAAAATCCAACTGTTGTGCAAGACCACTAACAAAGATACGCGCAAAAGAAATTCATCATGGGATCAAAAGGTTGGTACCCATGTCTGGGCTAATAAATTTTATTTTTATTTTCCGATTATTTTTAAGCTTAATTGATAGTCGTGGGGATGTAATTAGGAAAATTCTATTTTTTAACACTGTAAACGGACACTGGACATTAGACATTTGACATTATTTATTGATCATGTGATGATCGATTTATCATGATGAAATTGTGGATGTTGTGATTTAATTTGTTGATTATCATGATGAAATCATGGATTCTGTGATATACCTATGATTAATTATCCATTAATATATTTTTGGCATGTTATGAGATTTTTAAGATTTTGCTATTTTAGGCTAAAGGAATTTTTAAGAATTACCGGGAAAACGATGAGATTCTACCCTTGCTGCCGCACTTTATATAGATAGCATTTAAGGAAATTTTTTTCAAATTAGACAGAATCTGGAAAAAGTAAAAAAAAATCTTTAACTCGGGAAATAATACCACAACATTGATGAAAGTCAGATATCCGCAGTTAATGTCCGCAGCTATTTTTGCACACAAAATATCTAAACATATTTTATTTTTAATTATGAAAAAATATCTAAACATATTTTATTCTTATTTAATTATGGAAAAAGAAAAGTTAAGAAAAATAACCTCTCGATTATTGATTGTTTTGGATATTTTTTTTTTGATGCTTGTTTGTTTTGTATTAGCTTCTTTTGGATCATAATATTTGCTCCCAATTAATTATCCAAAATACTAAAAAATAATCTAATTGATGTGCATGACCACTAACAAAGATACGCGCAAAATAAATTCATCATTGGATCAAAAGTTGGTACCCATGTCTGGGCTAATAATTTTTATTTTTATTTTTCGATTATTTTTGAGCTTAATTGATAGTCGTGGGGATGTAATTAGGAAAATTTTATTTTTTAGGATTGTAAACGGACACTGGACATTAGACATTTGACGTTATTTATTTATCATGTGATGATCAATTTATCATGATGAAATTGTGGATGTTGTGATTTAATTTGTTGATTATCATGATGAAATCATGAATTCTGTGATATACCTATGATTAATTATCCATTAATATATTTTTGGCATGTTATGAGATTTTTAAGATTTTGCTATTTTAGGCTAAAGGAATTTTTAGATTTAGCTATTTTATTATTGGAAAAAAAATAATTCTCCGTGAATTTTATTGGTTTAAATTCAATAACTTTACAAAAAAAAAGTAAACTGCTGGGCCAAAATCAACCAGAATCAAGAATAATAATTATTATTCGAGACAAGAATATTTTTCAAAATTTAGCTATTTTATTTTAATCAAATTCGAAAGAATTCACATCCGACAAGAAACTAGTCGGAAGCCTAGCAACAAGCTGGGCTCCAACTCCTTTTTGAACTACCACACTCAACCTATGAAAAAGGAAATCACCTACACGCACGTTAGCATCATGACTAGCTATATAGTTGCGAAGCCGCTGAATGAAGTCTGTTGTTCCGTCCCCAAATTCACCCAGAGTAGTGAAATCCAAAGCACCAAAACCATATCCTTGTGCGATGCATTTTTCCAAATACTTGGTATTTTTGCGACTAACAGCATCCTTGATAGCCTGCCCCCCCTCTAAAGTACGACCGTTACTCCCAGCAAAGGGCGACACAATTGTTACATCGAAGCAAACGTCCCGACCATTGTCCCAATTGAGCACAAGAACATCTTCCGGTCTCAAAGAAGTACCGTTGTTCGCAAGCATACCCAAATCCACCTATTTTCGTGCGAGCACCCCAACTCGATAACGGATGTATGCAATCGTGTCACGTACTAAATCATGCCGAAATTTTAAACCAACTTCATTCGTACAGTGCACCGCATGGTCACCAAAAACATCCATCTCTCTCTTGCAGAAGGGGCACAAACTATCTGGCTCAAACAAGGGAATACCAAGTCTATAACATAATATCGCACTAAACTGCCTCGAACCAATTTGCTGATTTAAACCAGGGATAGGGATAGCCATTAAGAAATCCAGGGCATGCTTCATTTGGTTGCTTTGCCATAGGAATGAATCACGTTCAGACAACTTGAAATTGGAAGTCAAGTTCTTCTTTACTGCATCAAAATAAACAGTTGCCAGAGTTGACATGGAATGAGTGGCAGTGTTATCGACGCATATAGGAGAAACAGGACTACACAGAGAGTTGAAAGAAGCTGCAGCGCGGTGGGGCAATTATTACTTTAATTTCAATATTTTATTACTAAAAAAAAAGTAAATGGTGGGGCCAGAATCAACCAGAAACTAGAATCAACATGGAGCTCCGGTGAATGAGAACGCTTTGAAAAACTCTGTTATTATATAGAGAATATTAGCTATATTTACTCTTTACCGGGTACCCGCCGGGTATACCCGATACTAATCGGTTCTTTAACGGGTCTACCCGACGGGTAATAAAATCACTAACGGTTCTAATATTAGGACCCAGAACTGGTTCGGTTCCGGGTAATCGGGTACCCATTGGCAGCCCTACGTGCAACCCATATGAGATCAACAAATTCTGGCACATGGACATGGAAAACTGTTCATGCATTTTCTGTCATTTCCTAGAAGAATAAAATTTATCTAAGAAGGTGTCCTAGCGTAGGAGCTAAACATATATGCATAACAAAGAATTTTTTATTGCAGTAAACAACAATAAGTAAAACTGTAATGACATTTCAAGAGACAAATATTCAGTTAACCAATTTACACCGACTTCAATTGTATCAGCGAGTAATCTTTATTTCAACTGGAGCAAAAAGAAGATATACCAAATAAACAATTTATCAAACAACAAAATAATATCTTACTTTTTAAATGAAGACATCTACAAATCTAAGATACTCTACTCTTTCACCATGAAGCCAATTCATTGCAGTTTTAACGAAACAAATCAATTTAGATATTTATGGCTTTACCTCGAATAAGATGGCATTCACGACAACAACCTCAGTAACACGTTGTCGGTCGAACACTACATAGAGAAGCAAACTATAAGGGAGGAAGGGCATGTTGGTAGCAAGAGAATTAGGTGGTGTTGTAAGGAATGAATTGCAGCAAGCAAGATATTGTTCCATCAAATTAATCGAGTCATATTCAGTAGATGGATATCTTAGCTGCTTAATAATTTTCTCATCATTGGATCACTTATTCTGTTCAGAAAGCTCACCAACTTCCCAGTTCGTAGCTGCTCATTTTCTCATCAGTAGACCACTTAATCTGTTTAGGAAACTCATTAACTTCCTAATCCATCTTGATGAGTCGTACTTGGTAGCTAATTGTGTCCTTTTAGATTTAAACATACTACAAAAACTAAAACACAGAAAAAATGGAACTACATACCTGCTTACCACATTCCCGGCTCTTTGCTTATCTTGGAAACAATAACCGGGATACACACATATAATTTTTATCTCCAAGCCGTCCTTGAGACTTCGGCTAGACTTCACCTGCAGAATTCTTTTAGAAACTACAAACTCAATATAATATACAACACACCACTAAAAGTCATACAAAATCAGCCAGCATAGAGTTGGTTGTAGAATAATAATGTGTCATTCAGAAGTGAATATCAGTTCTGTTCTATGAAATTAACTCTAATGCATAATATGCAACTGATCTTATCTTTCATATTCTACCAATATAGCAGCAACTTCAACTGCATGGCTTTGATTCCCTGGCGATCAAATAGTTAATAGGTACATTTCACAGTCCTTCCCCTGGTTGTGTAGTGTTTTTTTTTTTGAAAACAAGACTTATATTACTGGCTTCCGTTAGTCTACGGATTCGGTCTCTTCAGATACTAACTCTTGTTGAGTAGCTTTTCCAATGGCTGAATTTCTAGGATTAATATCAGCTTGAAAACTTACAGAAATATTGTCATATACGTTACAAAGTTCATAAGCTTTGACAGTGTCAAAAGCAATTGAAGGAATTAAAAAACTAGGATCTTGGGCATTCCAAAAAGTTGTAATGTTGATGATTCTTCCCTTCTTTGCTAACAAGCCTGCCACCCGATTTGCTCTCATGTCTACATACTGAAAACCTAAAAAAAAAAACTAGTTGCTCGGCTAATAATTTTTCTTATAAGATGGATAAGCATTGCCATTAGACTGATGATGCCTTGCCTTGTAGGTAATTGATTGTTGCCTGGTTGTCCCCTTCAATCACCAAATGTTGTATGTTGTTTATAACAACCCATTTAGTAGCTCTGAGAAGAGAAACAGCTTCTGCCTCTTCTGATGAGAAGGTCCTGCAACTCCCCATTATTGCTGCTTGGAAAGTTCATGTCCAATTACGCAATATGAATCCAAACCCAGCACTAGTAATTTCATACAACCATGAAGCATCACAGTTAATCTTATTTGTATTTGTAGAAGGCAAATTCCATTTAGTATTTAGGATACTTTGTTTACTACTAAGTGTTGTGCTATGTGTCCTATTTTTTGGATGCCAATAAGCAAAATCTCTTGCAATATTTATTGCTAGTTTTTCTGGTGTTCTATTTTTGTTTTCAAAAACTCTAAAGCATCGTTCTTTCCAAATAAACCAACATTTAGTTGCAACCAAAGCCATAGACATAGATTGTAGATTTCCTGTTTTCCATACATTGTAGTGATCTAAGAAAGATTTACTGTTATAGATAAGATGTACTCCCTGTGATGGCATTGGAGATAGATTCCAAATAGCTCTTGCATATGCACATTCAAAAAACAAGTGATAAGTAGATTCCTTCTCTGAGTGATAGAAAACACAGTTGTTGTCTTCATCTAAAGCTTATTTAATCTTTGTTTTAGTTGGTAGTGCATCTTGCAAACATTTCCAGATGAACAATTTTATTCTTTGAGATGTATCCATACTCCATAAACCTTTCCAGAATCTCTTTGTTTCATGAGAAACCGGATTGGAAGGATTGAGAAGTTTTGCATATAATGACTTGACCAAAAATTCCCTATTTCTGGTTAGTGTCCATCTCAGTCTGTCTTTTCTCAGGTTACCAGCTCTTATAGTGAATAGGTTGATGTTAAGCATTTCCTGCACTACAAAGTTATCAAAGATAGAGTTGGGTAATTGAATGTTCCTCTTCTTAGTGTCTGAGTGAATTAGCTCAGACACAAAGTGTTATGTGGGTGTTAGTCTGATAGACGCATTTATGTGTCTAATTTGTCCTCAATGTTTCATATTGTTAGTACTCGTTTTTGTCCTTATTATGGTGTTTTGTGTGTTTGTAGGTATTTTTTTGGAAAATTCGGCTCGAAAAGTTGCTCGGAAAACCCTCGGAGGACATTTGCTAAAGGCACCATCATTGTGGATAAGGGGCACCTCATTTAGGCACCTGCTATTCGCACCCCAGTTCTGGTTAGGGGGACACCATCTTCAACATTTGAAAAACGATTTTTGGCGGGAAAACCATGCATGCAACTGCCAGAACTTTCGATTGATTTTCGAACGTGTTATAGGGAGATTAAATGGCTAATTCTTGGTAGGAAGTTGTGTTATGTCCTATAAAACATGTTTTGGGCTTTTGGTTCGATCAAATTTGGCTATAATTGGCTATCCAATTCACGAGCTCAAAACAGATAAACACGTGTGTTCTGGAAGAATTTGTGTGTTCTGATCGTGTTTGATGCATCGAGCAACCTTGTGGAGCATGTGTGATAGAAATTGGAGCGTCTTTGGACTAAAAAAACGCGTGAGAAGCTAAAACAGGGGAAGAAAATATCCCGAGATTATTTTCTTTCACTGCCGAGAAATGGGAAGATTTTTGGGAGTAATGAGCGAAGATTCTTGGTCCAAAGGTGTATAAATAGGCTACTGGGGTCGAGTAGAAGAAGATGGAGTGATTGGGGAGGATACGGAGTAGAGAGAATTGCTGCAGAGAAATCAGCAGCATCAGCAGAAAAATAAGGAAGAACGTGAAGAACAGACTATCAAAGACAGTCGTAAACAAATGTCGTTCATGCGTAAAAGATAACTGTTTGTTTGCGACAGTTCTGAGCTATAATTCTCTCGTAAGAGCTGCTTTGTAACAACTCCATTGTAACACTGGGTTCTGTAACGGCCATAAAGCATTACAAATCTCTGTTGATTATATTCTCTTCAATAAAACCACTTTTTGAGCAATGAAAAATTCTTTTGAGTGTGTTTTTACCATGCGGAGCTAGAATCCTACACTGGGTCGACGGAGGAAGCCGAAATTCAACATGGGTAAAATTATTTAATTCTTTTGATGACTTTTGCACTATTTTAAATTGATTTATGATTCGATAAAATTAGTTGTGATTCAATGTCTTATCTTATCTTGAAATCAAATTAGTTGGAATCAGTGTCTTGGTTATTCTCTCTTATCTTGAAATCAAATTTTGATCTAAGTTTCCTTTACTTTTAAGTTTAATTAAATCTAAATTCCTTTGCCTTCACAAGTTTCAAAAGAACCTTTCACTATCACTTTCTACAATACATCAATTTTTGGCGCCGTCGACACGGAGCTTGTCTTTAGGCTAGTTTTTAGATTTTTATTCTTTTTTTTAGGTTTTTATTTGTTTTTATTTTATTTGTTCTTCTTTACGTTTTTGTTTTTGTCTTTTTACTACAGATTTGGAATTTGGAGCGAAAGAAAATTTTGCCAAAACTTTTGGTGAATATTTAGAGATTTGGAGTTAAAGACGAAGTAAAAGGCGAAGCGAAAGTAGAAGATTTTTTTTTTTTTATAAAAAGAGAAAAAAAAAAAAGAGAGAGTTTAGTTTTTTTTTAGATTGTATTAGAGTTTATTTATTCTTGTAATTTTTTTTTTTCTTTTGCACTTTATCTTTTTGGACTTTGGACTTGGACATTTTTTTTTTTTTTTAAACCCTACGGAAGGGTAGTTAAATATTAAACTGTTTGCAGAGAAGGACGGTGATTACGATATCACCTCGGCCCCTCGGGTTCGCACATGACATAGGAGTCGTGGCCCGAGTCGACTTCAGCGGTTCATCCCCCGTCTGGTACGGGAGGTAAGTTTGTCGAAACACTCGCGAATCCCCTGCTAGCGAGTTACTGTATTCCTTCGTTTGCATATATGTCGAGGAACTGAAAACGGCTGTTTTAAATTCCTAGTAAAGGGCAAGGACTGGCCATATAAGATAAGGGTTCGTATTTCATCACCGTTCCCTTCTTGCCCGCCTTAGGAAAACGAAACTTAACGCGAACCTAAGCTTTAAAATTTGGAATAGAACGAGACCTATAGGGTAACGAGCTTAGTAGGAAAGTCATTCGAAAGATATTGGTTACTCTTTTGAGCATTCTTCGAAGTTCATGAAAGTTTTTGTGAGTTGAATGCGTGACTGCGCCGCCCTGTAATGCGGTGAGGCCTTGGGTATCAAAGCTCCAGCAGCTTCCCTCGCCTCTATTCAACTTACTTAAACCCGGATTGATTCCAGAGGGGTTTGCTCAGATTGTAACGAATTCCCTTTCGAAGGATTAGAAGCTGGTCTAGAAAACAATCTAAGTGGAGCCATCATGCTTTTTGTTTGCTAGAAAATTTTAGGTTTGCTTTGGTGGAGTCAGCCTGCTTTGTGTTTGCTTAGAACCTCCCTTCCTTTTAGGATTTTTCTTTTTCTTTTGTTTTTCTAGTGTATGCCCGAGGTCATTAGAGAACGGGCTTGGAAAAGAAACACTCTAGGTCGTTTGATTAGTGACAAACCTAGTAGTTCTTCTTGTGAAGGCGGGGAGCTCGAAGACTCTTCTTTTGAGAGCCCAGTTTTTGGAAACTTCAGTTTTGAGAATCTGTCTCTTTGTGAGGAAAGTACCCCTAGTACGTCAGTTGTGCCAGCAATGACTACTTTGAAAGATTACATGTTCCCAACTAGGGCCAACCGAGCTTCGTGCATTAAATTGCCAGCCAATACGGCTAATTTCGAGATAAAACCTAGTATTCTTCAGATGATCCCTATATTCTTAGGAAAAGATGATGAGAACCCTTATTTTCATATTAGGGACTTTGAGGAAATTTGTGGGACAGTTAGAATAAAAGACCTTACTGATGAAGTCTTGAAACTTAAGATGTTTCCCTTCTCCTTGAGAGATAAAGCCAAGACCTGGCTGAACAACCTACCTTCTGAATCCATTGAAACATGGAAAGATCTTATCGCTGCCTTCTATATGAAATTCTACCCTAAGCATAAAACTGCAACTGTTAGGCAGAAAATTAGTGCTAGTGTGCAACAAGAGGGAGAGTCTCTTTATAGGTTTTTAGAGAGATTCAATGATCTCCTATCCCAGTGTCCTCACCATGGGTTTGATAAGATGAAACTTGTAGAGATTATTTATAATGGTTTAGACTATTCGACCAAATCCATGGTCGAGTCTATGTGCGCTGGTGAGTTCACTAATAAAACTGCTGAGGATGCTTTCACCTTCTTAGGAACTATCGCTGAAAAATCCCAACAGTGGGAGCCTTGTGTTGAACCTCCTAAAAGACTCTTGGTCAATAGAAGTAACACCAATATGGTAGATACAAGCTTCGAGTCAGATGCTAAGTTTGTTGCTTTGTCTAGAAGGTTAGAAGCTTTGGAAATGGGTCAGTCTAAAAATAGGTCCCTTGTTGAACCTAATAGAGCCTCTCCAGTCTCTAGTTGTGGAATAGAGCCCGATAACTCATTTTGGGAAGGACATGTTAGTGAAGAACAAGCCCATGCTGTCTATAACAACGCTAGGTTTGAGAACCGTCAGAAGTTTGACCCATACTCAGAGACCTACAACCCTGGTTGGAGAAACCATCCTAATTTTTCTTGGTCTAAGGGCCAGAATCAAGGACAGTCTAGTAATTCTCAGCCTCCCCCAGGTTTTGGTTATGCTAGGAACTCTTCAGGTCAACCCCAGTTCCAGAACCATTCGGATAAAAAGATCACAAGTTTAGAAGAGACTCTCGCCTGGTTTATTAAAAGCTCTGAAAATATCAACCAAATGGTTGCACAAGGGATAAAAGAAAGTAGGAGTATAGGTTATGCTAACTCTCAGGCTATTTCCGAGTTGAAAACCCAAGTTAGTCATATAAATGAGTCTTTGAGGGAAAAAGGTAAGTTTCCTAGTCAAACTCAACCCAATCCTAGAGGAGTTCATGAAGTAGGTGGAAGATCGTCAGAACATGTTAATTCCATTAAAACCCTTAGGAGTGGTCGAGTGGTAGACAACAAGGTAACCATGCCTGATAGTGAACATGTTGTAGTTCACCCTGCTGAGCCAGAAAATGATGAGGAGACTGATAGAGTCTCTAATGAGACCAATGAGGGTCCCGTTGAGTCCGGCTTTGTTCCTAGAGCCCCTTTCCCCAAGCTGCTAGTTCCAACTAAGAGCGAGTCCAACTATAAAGATATTTTGGAGGTTTTTAAGCAGGTTACTATCAACCTCCCATTGTTGGATGCGATTAAGCAGATTCCCGCTTATGCCAAGTTTCTTAAGGACTTGTGTACACGAAAGCGTAAGCTTAGTGTTCAAAAGAAAGCCTTCCTAGCTAGTCATGTGAGTTCTATTATTCAGAATACCACTACTCCTAAGTACAAAGACCCAGGGTCCCCTACCATTGCTTGCACAATAGGTAAATATCGTGTTGAGAAAGCGTTGCTTGACTTAGGAGCCAGTGTGAACTTACTGCCATACCATGTGTACCTTAAGCTAGGACTTGGTGAGATGAAACCTACCCAGATGACTCTTCAGTTAGCTGATAGGTCCGTAAAAATTCCTCGGGGTGTGATCGAGGATGTTCTCATAGAGGTAGACAAGTTTATTTATCCGGTGGATTTTGTTATCCTAGATACCCAACCTGTCCCTGACCCAGAAAACCATATACCGGTAATTTTAGGTCGCCCGTTTTTAGCTACATCCAATGCGATCATTAACTGTCGAACTGGTATTATGAATTTGTCTTTTGGTAATATGACTATTGAGTTGAACGTCTTTCATGTTAGTAAGCTACCCTCTGAACTAGATGACTCAGGCATAGAAGAGGTGAACATGATAGGAACATTAGTAGAGGAGTCATTACCAAACACTTTGATGGAAGATCCATTAGAGAAATGCCTAGCTCACTTTGGGATTGATTTTGATGATGATGATGTGATTAATGAGGTAAATGCTTTGTTAGATTCAACCCCTTTGATAGATACTAGTAGTGGATGGAAACCTAAGTTCGAACCTCTACCCATTTCTGAGTCTACCCCAGTTCCTTCGTTGGAAAAGCCTCCTAAACTGGACCTCAAACCACTACCAGATACCTTGAAGTATGTGTTTTTAGGCCCATCTGAAACTTTACCTGTGATTATAGCATCCGACTTGGATAGTGATCAGGAAAGTAGGCTAGTAACCGTCCTTCAGAATAACAAGGAAGCTTTAGGGTGGACCATAGCATACATTAAGGGTATAAGTCCTACTGTTTGTATGCATCAAATTTATTTAGAGGAAGATACTAAACCTTCTAGGGAGATGCAACGTCGACTGAACCCTCATATGAAAGAAGTAGTTCGAACCGAGGTTCTGAAGCTGTTAGATGCGGGCATTATCTACCCTATTTCAGACAGTAAGTGGGTCAGCCCCGTTCAGGTTGTTCCCAAGAAATCTGGTGTTACTGTAGTCCAGAATGAAAAAAATGAGTTAATCCCAACCCGAATGACCACGGGTTGGCGTGTCTGTATTGACTATAGAAAATTGAACAAGGTCACTAGGAAGGACCACTTTCCCCTTCCCTTCATTGACCAAATGCTCGAAAGATTAGCTGGTCGTAGCCATTTATGCTTTTTAGATGGATTTTGCGGCTATAATCAGATTCCTATTGCCCCAGAAGACCAAGAGAAAACCACTTTTACCTGTCCCTTTGGTACCTTTGCGTATAGACGCATGCCTTTCGGGCTATGTAATGCCCCTGCGACCTTTCAGCGTTGTATGTTGAGCATATTTTCTGACATGGTAGAACGGTTCTTAGAGGTCTTTATGGATGATTTTTCAGTGTTTGGTTCGTCTTTCGATGAGTGCTTGCATCATTTGTCATTAGTTTTGACTAGGTGTAAGGAAAAGAATTTAGTGCTGAATTGGGAAAAATGTCATTTCATGGTTCGTTCAGGAATCGTTCTAGGGCATATCGTATCTTCAAAGGGTATAGAGGTAGATAGAGCCAAGGTTGACCTTATTAAAACCTTACCGGTCCCAAAAACCGTAAAAGATATTAGGTCATTCTTAGGGCATGCAGGTTTTTATCGTCGATTCATTAAGGATTTTAGCTTGATTTCTAGACCTCTTTGCAATTTACTTGCAAAAGATGTTAAGTTTGTCTTTGATGATGCTTGTTTAGAGGCTTTTGAGAAGCTTAAGACTTTACTCACTACCGCCCCCATAGTCCAGGCACCCAACTGGAACTTACCCTTTGAGATCATGTGTGATGCTTCAGATTATGCTATTGGTGTTGTGCTAGGTCAGCGAAAAAATAAGTTACTTCATGTGATTTACTATGCTAGCAAAACTCTGAATGAAGCCCAGATGAACTATACCACTACCGAGAAGGAACTGTTGGCCATTGTGTTTGCCTTAGACAAGTTTAGATCCTACCTCTTAGGTTCTAAGATCGTAATCTATACTGATCATGCTGCTTTGAAATACCTTTTGTCTAAGAAGGATACCAAACCTAGATTGATTAGGTGGATCCTTTTATTACAAGAATTTTGCCCAGATATTAGAGACAAAAAGGGTGCAGAAAATGTAGTAGCAGACCACTTGTCTAGGGTAATTGTTAGTTCCCCTGATGATTCCCTTCATATAAGGGACAACTTTCCTGATGAACAATTGTTCTCTGTTTCCCAATCACCTTGGTATGCGAATATAGTGAACTATCTTGTTACTGGTCGAATGCCCCAACATTGGAGTAAACAAGATCGTTCTAGGTTTTTAGCTGAGGTTAAGCACTTCTTTTGGGATGATCCTTATTTATTTAAGTATTGTCCAGACCAGATTATTAGGAGATGTATACCTGAGATTGACCAGTCCAGTATTATTTCCTTTTGTCATGATCATGCTTGTGGGGGTCACTTTAGTGCTAAGAAGACTGCTTCTAAGATATTGCAGTGTGGATTCTATTGGCCTTCGTTGTTTAAAGACTCTCACAGTTACTGTGTTACTTGTGAGCGTTGCCAGAAATTAGGAACCATTTCCCGTAGGAACATGATGCCCTTGAACCCTATTTTAGTTGTTGAGGTCTTTGATGTGTGGGGTATTGACTTTATGGGTCCGTTTCCTAATTCTTTTGGTAACCTATACATCCTTGTCGCCGTAGACTACGTCTCTAAGTGGATTGAGGCGGTTGCGTGTAAAACCAATGACCATAGGGTTGTGCTTGAGTTCTTGAAAAATAATATACTTACACGTTTTGGTACACCGCGAGCTATTATTAGTGATGGAGGGTCGCACTTTTGTAATGGACCTTTTAAGCTTTTGATGAAGAAATATGGTATTACACATAAGGTAGCCACCCCGTATCATCCACAGACTAGTGGTCAGGTAGAGGTTTCCAATAGGGAGATAAAACGTATATTAGAGAAAACAGTTAATCCTAATCGGAAAGACTGGTCGTCTAGGCTTACTGATGCCTTATGGGCTTACCGTACTGCGTTTAAGACCCCCATTGGAATGTCGCCTTATCGGCTTGTTTATGGCAAGGCATGTCATTTACCTGTTGAGTTAGAACATAGAGCTTATTGGGCTATTAAGCAGCTAAATTTTTCACTTGACAAGGCAGGAGCCCATAGGAAACTCCAGCTCAATGAGTTGGACGAGATTCGTATAGATGCTTACGATAGTGCGAAGGAGTATAAGAACAAAATGAAACTTGTGCATGATAGAAATATTTTACGGAAGTCATTTTCTCCAGGTCAAAAAGTTCTTCTGTATGATACCCGCTTGCATCTTTTCCCTGGGAAGTTACGTTCTCGGTGGACGGGTCCTTTTATTGTTCGTACTGTTTTTCCTCATGGAGCTGTTGAGATCGAGACACCGGATGGTAGTAGTTCTTCGAAGGTTAACGGTCAGAGATTGAAACCCTTTTTAGAGCCCTATCCTACAGGTGATGTTGAGGAGGTCCCTCTGGAGGACCCTGTTTACCCTTGATTGACCATCGAGGCGATTGTATGTTGTATATTAGTTTTTGATTTCTCTCTTCACCCAGGTACTATCTTTCCAACTTCTCTCTTTGCTGATTCCTCATGTTACTTTACTTTTTGGTATTGCTCTTTCATTAGAAACATTGAGGACAATGTTAGATTTAAGTTTGGGGGTGGGGAAGAAACTTTTTGTTAGCTTTTAGTTGCAATAAATAAACTCCAGAGCCTAGAAATTTATGTTTATTAAGGATGGCACTAACCAATCTAAGTGGATGGAAGCATTTTGGTTGTAGGAGTTGAGGAACCAATCTGATTAGATGGAAACATCTAAAGAGTCTATTCATAAAAGCACAGAGCTCAGGTGTTAGAAAACATGGTAGTTTCGCCATATCCTCGTGATGGAAAGATCGAAAGAATCCTGATCACTTCTTTTATTTTTCTTTTTACCATTGCTAGGGTGGAATAGAGTGGTTGAGATACAAAAAAAAAAAAAAAAAAAAAAAAAAAAAAATTGAGACCAGACCACTAGACCAAACGGAATAAATACAATAAAGTCGACCACTGGTACCCTTGTATATGCCAGCTGAGTTGACCTAGAGTTAGGATTATCGACCACTGGTCCCCTTGTATATGCCAGTGTGTTGATATTAGTCTAAGACCAGTATCTCAGTCCGTTAGGATAGGTTCACCCTAGCCAACATCATCCACGTTTTTCTCTTCTTAATCTTTGTGATTGGTTGACTCCGGTTTATGATGTCCAGAAACTATATGAGTAGAGCACTGTCACTTTATATGAATTTTAGTATACTTGAGTGAAAACTCGTGTACAACAATTGGAATTTCGCATCAGGGTACTTCCTCCTGTAGTCAATAAGTATGCCAACCAAGGAGATTCTTTAGTGCCTTCCAAGATTCTGCGTAGATAGCTAGGGTCTGGAGTAAAGGTTTTGTGGGTACACCTCTGGTAAACCCTCCGGAGACGAAACTCCGCCACTAGGGCCACCTAGCGGTTTAACGACTTGCTGCACGTGCTAAGTGTAGTCTTTTTATTTCCTAGATTAGATTTGCTCGGGACTAGCAAATAATAAGTTTGGGGGTATTTGATAGACGCATTTATGTGTCTAATTTGTCCTCAATGTTTCATATTGTTAGTACTCGTTTTTGTCCTTATTATGGTGTTTTGTGTGTTTGTAGGTATTTTTTGGAAATAAAGATTGTTGGAAAATTCGGCTCGAAAAGTTGCTCGGAAAACCCTCGGAGGACATTTGCTAAAGGCACCATCATTGTGGATAAGGGGCACCTCATTTAGGCACCTGCTATTCGCACCCCAGTTCTGGTTAGGGGGACACCATCTTCAACATTTGAAAAACGATTTTTGGCGGGAAAACCATGCATGCAACTGGCAGAACTTTCGATTGATTTTCGAACGTGTTATAGGGAGATTAAATGGCTAATTCTTGGTAGGAAGTTGTGTTATGTCCTATAAAACATGTTTTGGGCTTTTGGTTCGATCAAATTTGGCTATAATTGGCTATCCAATTCACGAGCTCAAAACAGATAAACACGTGTGTTCTGGAAGAATTTGTGTGTTCTGATCGTGTTTGATGCATCGAGCAACCTTGTGGAGCATGTGTGATAGAAATTGGAGCGTGCTGGACTAAAAAAACGCGTGAGAAGCTAAAACAGGGAAGAAAATATCCCGAGATTATTTTCTTTCACTGCCGAGAAATGGGAAGATTTTTGGGAGTAATGAGCGAAGATTCTTGGTCCAAAGGTGTATAAATAGGCTACTGGGGTCGAGTAGAAGAAGATAGAGAGTTTGGGAGGAAGAATAGAGCATTAGAAAGTCGAGAAATCAAGCCGCGAAAAATTCCAGTTCTGCTGCTGCTGCCTCCTGAAAACGTGAAGAACAGACTCTTCAGAGCAGTCGTTTTTTCTGCAGCAGTTCTACGACACAGGAGCGTGGGTCGACACAGAGTAACAGCAACAGTTTTCGTTCTTTGTAACAGTGTTTGCAACATTTATAAGCGTTGCAAACACCCGGTTTTCACCATTTTCACCATTTCATCATTTGTAAACCATTTTTGAGCAATAATAATGAATTTTGAGTGTGTTTCCAACATGATGAGCGGCTAATTCTCCCACAACCAAGGCAATGAGGAAGCTATTTACGTATGAATGATTGGTAATTAATTTATTTTCTCTAATTTATATTTTATAATTCACTCAATCACTGCTTTTGCGGAGTTTTTAATTGTTTGCATAATTTTTGTCATTAGTTGTGATTCAATTAGATAGGTTATGCTTTGTATTAAGATAATCTATGCTTAAGGGATACAATTAATTGTTGAGAATTTGCCTGATTATTTGTGAATTAAGAAACAAGGGATTTAAAAGATAAATAGAGTTTTGGGTTGTTAACCATAATTTATTCATGTGTAATAGTGGAATCAGTGTCTTGGTTATTCTCTCTTATCTTGAAATCAAATTTTGATCTAAGTTTCCTTTACTTTTAAGTTTAATTAAATCTAAATTCCTTTGCCTTCACAAGTTTCAAAAGAACCTTTCACTATCACTTTCTACAATACATCATAGTCCTGTTTATAGAGTTTTCCAGAGTTTCAGTTCTGGCAGGAAGCCATCCGTCTTCCTAAATGTTGATGGATGAACCATCATCATCTCCTACCTCTTATATATTGTATTGCTTTATGTTTGCTATGCCTTGTAGAATACAGTTCTAAATCCAAGAAGCATTTGATTTCTTCTTGGACAGTTGATGTGATCTCAATAATGTTGTAGAAAGTGGTAAGAAAAGGTTGTCGTTCACTCGGACTTTGTTGAGATTGATTCTAGGCTTAAATATAAAAATACTAAAAATAAGAAATTATATACAAAATATGTCACGGGATGAAGAATTCACTGGGACTCGGGATTTCACTATTCTTCATATTCAAGTGGTTCAGAAATTAATCCTAGGCAATTATAGCTCCAAACACAAGAAATATTAACTATATTCTTTGCCAAAATAGATTTTGTAAAACATCAATTGTAAATTACAAGCATAGTGTATCAAAAGCACCTAAGACTTACACTATCAAACGAGATAACAATTGATTAATAGAAGGGATATTTTGATTTTGGGTCCCAACTTTATGACCAGAGTTGCATTTGGGTCCTAGAAAGTTTCAAATTAGAGTTTGGGTCCTAAGACTTACGTTGACCGTTATATAACTGATTTATTTTTAATTTAATTTACATTTACTTAAAACCGTCAGTTACCCGTTAGCACTGAGTCATTTGGATAACTTAAAAACAACTCCCTTTTCTCTCCACTTCAGTCTTCTCTCTCACTTAATAAAGAAGAAGAACCTAGAAAACAAAGAAAAATCAAATCAATGGGATCGATCGATTAAAGTCTCCGTGTGAAGAGATTAAAAATAATAATCTCTAATTTGGTTAAAGTTGCAAAAAACAAAATAATGAGCAAAATGGAGATTAACAAGATGACTGGGTGAATGAATAACCATTTTATACATCAATCAGGTATGAGAACGAGCATCTAGAATATCATGCATTGAACCACTGCCTTTCAAATCATCAAAACCAAAGAGCTCATTCAAAAAACAATTCTAATAGTGACTCAATTTTCATGGATCGGAATGAAAGTTGGATTAACTTGATGAGTCCCTTTTCATCTATGGCCTATGGGCTAAGGAAATTACAGAGGCTCTCTTAAGTTCACAGAGATCAACTTGAAGAATATGAAATACTTACATTCAAGCAAATTAAAATTAGAGATATCTTAGAGGGAAGAATGTGTTGTTTTCCGTTGATTTATGTGGTCAAATGGTGTTAAATGATTGAGGTAAGGGGGTATCAAAGACTTTGGTGTTTATGAATGTTTAGAACATCAATGTGTGTTCAAGTTCAGATTTGCAGGGTTGAAATGCTATAAAAGGTGCCATATAAAACCAGTTGAATACATATTTTCGAGCTCAACTGCAAGTCAGCTGTTCGATAAAATGCCACTAAGAAGAGTGAAATAATAGCATACGAATAAATGATGATATAGTTAGTAAATAAATGGAAAGTTAAGTTTAAGATAGTCATTTTGATTATTTAACTCCCTTATGGATGATCAAGACGGTCAATTTGAGTCTTGGGATCCAAACTCTAATTTAGAACTTTCTAGGACCCAAATGCTATTCTGGTCACATTTTTGGGACCCAAAGTCAAAATATCCCTTAATATAAATCATAAATCATTTAAAATCGGTGCAAAAAGTAAATAAGGAATTACTTAAATTACCCAATGATGAAATACAGCTTCCTCCGTCGACCCAGTGATGGGGTCTAGCTCCTCATGTGGTAGACACTCTCAAATGATTTTTATATTGCTTAAAAAGTGTGTACAATGGTTAAAAAGAGAAGAACTAGCCTAAACCAGGATTTTGCAACACCCAACGGCCGTTACAAAGACACCGTTACAAGTGTTTACAAAGAACAGTATCTCTTTTGTGTCGTTGAAGAATTGACGTTTAAAGATACAAAAGATGACTATTCATGAATGACAGTTTTTAACAGTATTATGTTCTTCGTCTGGTTCTTCAGCAGCAGCAGCAGAATTTGCACTGCAACTCGTGATTTCTGCTCTCTGCACCTCTCTGATCTATCCCCTATCTCTCCATCCCCCTCTGAAACTCCTCAGAACTCCATTTATACTCGACAGGACCATATTAACTCCTCCAATCTTCAAGAATATTTCGTAATAATTTTATTATTATTCACGGGATTTCACGGAAAGATAACTTCCTTTTATGGATTCTCACGGTGCCAACTGGTGTTTACTCCATCCACACACGTTACTCCACATTCAATTAGAGAAATACTCGGTCTTTCCATGGCCTAACTACCAACCTGTTTCATCAAAACTCCTCCTTCATTGATTCTGTGACTCATAACTACCATGTTTAGATAGAACATGCCCATACCAATTCATTTTTGTGCTCGAGTCTACCTTAAACTCCGCACAAATCCAAACAAATCTTTCCGAGAATAAACCCGAGAAGAACATTCCCTGTTTTCTTGTAACGATGATTCCAACCAATTTTAATCGAATCCAAACCCATTACCAGTCCTGTTAAGCCAAAATAAACAAACTAATGGGTTTCAGCACTTGAATCTCCCGAGAACATGATCAAAATTCGAACCCTAATTCTGTTTTCTGAAGAACTTCTTTTCTCGCCAAAATATAGTTTCAAACGAAGGGGATGATGGTGCCCCTTAACCAGCTGCTTGGGTGTGGATAGTAATTAGGATGCCCCTTAGTAATTGGGTACCCCTTATCCAAAAGTGAGAGTCCGAATAACACGTTCCTCCAGGTGCTTTAGACAAATTTTCGAGCCGATTTTTCCAAAAATGTTTATCTCCAAAAATACCTAAAAACACAATATTAGTCCAAATCGAGCACTAACAATACAGAACATTGAAGACAAATCAGACACAATAATGTGTCTAACAAAATACCCCCAAACTTATTATATGCTAGTCCCGAGCAAATCTAATCTAGAAAATAAAATGACTACACTTAGCACGTGAAGCAAGCTGTTAAACCGGTAGGTGGCCCTAGTGGAAGAGTGTTGTCTCCAGAGGGTTTACCAGAGGTGTACCCACGAAACCTTTACTCCAGGCCTTAGCTATCTACGCTGAAACTTGGAAGGCACTAAAGAATCTCCTTGGTTGGCATACTTATTGACTACAGGAGGAAGTACCCTGATGCGAAATTCCAATTGATGTACACGAGTTTGCACTCAAGCATACTAAAATTCATATAAATTGACAGAGCTCTACTCAGATAATTCTGGACATCATAAACCGGAGTTAACCAATCACATGGATAGATTAATAATATGGATGTATAGAAAAACGTGGATGATGTTGACTAAGGTGAACCTATCCTAATGGACTGAGATATTGGTCTGGACTAATATCAACACATTGGCATATACAAGAGAACCAGTGGTCGATAATCCTAACTCTAGGTCAACTCAGCTGGCATATACAAGGGTACCAGTGGTCGGATTTATTGTATTTATTCTGGTTGGCCTAGTGGTCTGGTCTCAGTTTTTTTTTTTTTTTGTATCTCAGTCACTCTATTTCACCCTAGCAATGGTAAAAAAAAAGAAGAAAAAAAAAGAAGTGATCAGGATTCTTTCGATGTTTCCATCACGAGGATATGGCGAAACCACCATGTTTTCTTTTTCTAACACCTGAGCTCTGTGCTTTTATGAATAGACTCTTTAGATGTTGCCATCTAATCAGATTGGTTCCTCAACTCCTACAACCAAAATGCTTCCATCCACTTAGATTGGTTAGTGCTATCCTTAATAAGCATAAATTTCTAGACTTTGGAGTTTATTTATTTAAATTGCAACTAAAAAGTTTCTTCCATACCCCCAAACTTAAATCTATCATTGTCCTCAATGTTCTAAAGATGAAATTAAAAGCATGAACAAGGAGAAACTGTTACCACTTGAAGAAAATAGTAAGGAAAGATATTACCGTGTTGCACTGAGTATTGGGTTACCTCCCAAGAAGTGTTAAGTTTAAGGTCTTCAGCCAGACAATGGAAGAGATTAGTCACCTCGAAAAATCATATAGCATCAGCCGGAATAACTATGGGTCATTTGGATTAAAAAGTGTTATCCAAAGGAAGAGGAAATTACAACAGACCATAAAGATACCGAACATACCCTTATTTAATTTTTTGTTTAAGACAACTACATCTAGTTGTGGTTTGGGTTCAGGCTCTATAAAAGGGTCTAAATAAAATGTTTTCATGGGCTGGACTTCCTCAAAAGAAGGATTCTTAAGATCAGGTTGTAGAGTCTGGAAATACTCAAGTAGGAACTTAGAAGCACATAGCAATAACCTGAATAATTGGGGATCCTCTAAGTCAATCGGATTTGACTCACACATCTGACCACAATGAAAGAGGTGGTCTTCCTTAAGCAAATGTGTCGACCCTAATCTCCTAAAGTAATTAGGTTTAGTCTCAAAACTTAATAATTGACACATCTGAAACTTATACGTTCCCACAATTGGTTGAAAAATATTTGGTGGGAAAACAAAATCAATCTGGGTATCATAGCCTAGGTAAACCACATCAACCAGAGGATGGGTTTCTAACAACTGAACTTCTTTATGGGCTACTAGGTTCGGGAGAGCTAGTATGAAGGTAATCTGGCACAATGGTTGAGGAACATATATCAAGTCCCACGTGAGGGATCTCTATAAGATCTAAAGGTAAGGCACATGGAGAATGATAATCACCCCCAAACTTAGAATTTTGGGTGTCTCTAGATAGACTAGCTACAATTTCCCTAATTTCTAGATCATCAGAATCCTGACTAGCTATAATTTCCCTAATTTCTAGATCATCAGAATCCTGAAAATGGTCAATTGCTTCTTGTAGGTTATACTCAGGTGATACATCCTCACTCACATTTAAAAGCTCTACGAGTTCATCTTCTTCATCTAAGATTATAGTTTTTAAATCATTGGACTCTAAAACAATATTCTCAGAATAAACTCGTTCCTCTAAACCATTATCGGCTTCGTAGTCAAAAGGAAATACTACATCATCTAAAATAGGGGGTATCTCTAGTCAAATCCTCGTCCTTTTGAACAGTAATTATTAAAATTATTTGGATTTAAAACAGAAATATTACTATCATTATAAAGCTCAACTGGAGTAATAAATTCCTGATCACTATGCCTAAAAGCTTCAGATTCTTCATCAGTACTATCCACATCATGATCATCACTATAATAACATGAAAATGATTGAACCTCATCTAAACAAGTAGTGTTACCAATTCTAACCTTGTAATCCTGATTATAATATTTGTCCTCATTTTCACGGGTGATATTGGAAAGAATGTATTGGCAATAAAGAGTATTTCGAGCAATTCTTTCTTCCGTCTCTAACTCTAACCTACGTGTTGACTCAGCAAACTAATGTGTTGACTTAGTTAACTTACATGTTGACTCAGCTAACTTCCTGAGGTTATCTTCTAAAGAAGTTTCACTCACCATTATAGTTCTTTCATCCATAACTAAGTCATATGTGTCGACTCAAGTAACTTACGCATTGACTCAAGTATCTTACGTGTTTCATATAGAGAAGAGGAATTATAGGAATTTTGCTCGTATGACCAGTGGGAATGTGGATAGTAATTGGGCTCACCATGGTATGGGCCATAACCTTCAAAAGATTGGCGTTCCCAACCACTATTCACACTATGGTCATAAAAATAGTGATGTCCACATTGTTCAGTTGGATATTCATATTCATTGTGATGGCTATTATAATACCAGTTTGACATCCTAACTGTAAGGGAATTCTACACAAGCACAAACAAGGCTGACTCGACCACAACAAACCTACTGATTTCTAGCAAATAAAAAGCATGATGGCTCCACTTAGATTGTTTCTAGACTAGCTTCTAATCCTTCGAAAGGGAATTCGTTACAATTTAAGCAAACCCCTCTGGAATCAATCCGAGTAAAAGTAAGTTGAATAGAGACGAGGAAAGCTGCGTGGATCTTTGATACCCAAGGCCTCACTGCATTACAAGGCGGCGCAGTCACGCATTCAACTCACAGAAACCATCATGAACTTCGAAGTATGCTTAAAAGAGTAACCAATATTTTCGAATGACTTTCCTATTAAGCTCGTTACCCTATCGGTCTCGTTCTAGTCAAAATTTTAAGCTTAGGTTCGCGTTTGGTATCGTTTTCCTAAGGTGGGAAATAAGAGAACGGTGATGAAATCCGAACCCTTATCTTGTATGTCCAGTCCTTTCCCTTTACTAGGAAATTAAAGCAGCCGTATTCAAGATCTCAACATATATGCATACAAAATCATCCAGTAAACCCGCTGACAGGGGATTCGCGGGTGTTTAGAATTCTTACCTTACGTTCCAGACGGGGGATGAACCATTGAAGTCGACTCGGGCCACTGACTCCTATGTCAGTGTACGAACCTGAGGGGCCAAGACAGTATCGTAACTGTCTTCCTTCCCTGTGCAGTTTATATTTAAAATAACCCTTCCTTAGGGTTTTAAAAATAATGTCCAAAAGAATGTCCCAAAAATAAAGTCCAAAAATAAAAAAAAATCCAAAATTACAAAAAAATTACAAAAATAAAATCCTATTTACAGTTTCTAAAAATACAAAAATAAATAAAATAAAATCTACAAAATAAAATCCAATAAATAAAAACCATATATAAAAAAATCTTCTTCTTAACTCCTTTTGAATTTCTATTTTCTTTCCTTCTTTGGCTTTGCTTTCCTTTTCAGCACTTTTTTTTTCTTTAGCTTAGCTCCAAATCTGAAAGCAAACAAGAAATATCAAAATGCGTAAAAAAATAACAAAAATAAAACCTAAAAACAAATCTATACACAAGTCCGCGTCGGCGGCGCCAAAAATTGATGTGATCTCAATAATGTTGTAGAAAGTGGTAAGAAAAGGTTGTCATTCACTTGGACTTTGTTGAGATTGATTCCAGGCTTAAATATAAAAATACTAAAAATAAGAAATTATATACAAAATATTCACGGGATGAAGAATTCACTGGGACTCGGGATTTCACTGTTCTTCATATTCAAGTGGTTCAGAAATTAATCCTAGGCAATTATAGCTCCAAACACTAGAAATATTAACTATATTCTTTCCCAAAATATATTTCGTAAAACATCAATTGTAAATTACAAGCATAGTGTATCAAAAGCACCTAAGACTAAGCATACACTATCAAACAAGATAACAATTGATTAATATAAATCATAAATCATTTAAAATCGGTACAAAAAGTAAATAAGGAATTAATTAAATTACCCAAGGATGAAATACAGCTTCCTCCGTCACCCCAGTGATGGGGTCTAGCTCCTCATGTGGTAGACAATCTCAAATGATTTTTATGTTGCTTAAAAAGTGTGTACAATGGTTAAAAAGAGAAGAACTATCCTAAACCGGGATTTTGCAACACCCAGCGGCCGTTACAAAGACACTGTTACAAGTGTTTAAAAAGAAAAATATCTCTTTTGTGTCGTAGAAGAATTGTCGTTTAAAGATACAAAAGATGACTATTCATGAACGACAGTTCCTAACAGTATTATGTTCTTCGTTTGGTTCTTCAGCAGCAGTAGTAGAAGTTGCACTGCAACTCGTGATTTCTGATCTATGCACCTCTCTGATCGGTACCCTATCTCTCCATCCCCATCTGAGGCTCCTCAGAACTCCATTTATACTCGACATGACCACATTAACTCCTCCAATCTTCAAGAATATTTCGTAATAATTTCATTATTATTCACGTGATTTCACGGAAAGATAACTTCCTTTTATGTCTTCTCATGGTGCCAACTGGTGTTTACTCCATCCACACACGTTACTCCACATTCAGTTAGACAAATACTCGGTCTTTCCACAGCCTAACTACCAAATATATCACCGAGAATATTTTGTTGCCCTGCTTCGTCAAAACTCCTCCTTCATTGATTCTGTGACTCATAACTACCATTTTTAGATAGAACATGCCCATACCAATTCATTTCTGTGCTCGAGTCTGCCTTAAACTCCGCACAAATCCAAACAAATCTTTCCGGGAATAAACCCGAGAAGAACATTCCCTGTTTTCTTGCAACGGTGATTCCAACCAATTTTAATCGAATCCAAACCCATTACCAGTCCTGTTAAGCCAAAATAATCAAACCCAATGGGTTTCGGCACTTGAATCTCCCGAGAACATGATCAAAATTCGAACCCTAATTCTGTTTTCTAAAGAACTTCTTTTCCCGCCAAAATATAGTTTCAAACGAAGGGGATGAGGGTGCCCCTTAACCAGCTGCTTGGGTGTGGATAGTAATTAGGAAGCCCCTTAGTAATTGGGTACCCCTTAACCAAAAGTGAGAGTCCGAATAACACGTTCCTCCGGGTGCTTTAGACAACTTTTCGAGCCGATTTTTCCAAAAATATTTATCTCCAAAAATACCTAAAAATACAATATTAGTCCAAATCGAGTACTAACAATACAGAACATCGGAGACAAATCAGACACAAAAATATGTATAACAACAGTAAAGCTCCATTTTTTTTGAAGTACTTTCCCTTTAAAATATGAGCCCATAAATCATTTGGATGGCTAACTAATATCCATGCTATTCTATTGATCATGGTCTGGTTAGCTTTGTTAGAGCATTGCTCGGTCGAACTCGCATGCGTTGCTATCTCAAGCATGTTTGTCAATGTTAGTGATCAAAATTATAAAGTCTTGATTTCTAGTCTACTATAGCTAAGGTCTCAGACTAGGATAAAAAGTGTAGTTGAGCTCAAGAACTCCATGTCGATCATCATACAAGACGAAGGACTACTCAAGGACCTAGTGGATCTTCATCGACTAAAATGTATGTGGAGACTTGAACTTATCTATCACTCAAAAGTCTATCTACCCTATCTCCTATATTGAGACAAAAGTCGCATTACTATATAGACTAAGATTATACACATACGATATTTCGAGCTAAGTATATCTCGCTTATCTATTTCTCGAAATATGTGTTGGTAAAGCTTTCGCTTTAGCCAAGTTCATCTTTACCTAGTGACGAAAGTCATGTTATGTTTCAATCATTTTGGAAATCGCTCTGACGAGAAATAGTTTGTGAATAACAACTATATAACGTCCTCTGAGAATGTTTCAATGATTAAAATAAGAGTTTAGATAATATAATCATTGGAGGATATAAGCATTGTTGTGGTAACACATATATATATAAGTCCTTATTGCTTGAACCGAAGTTTGCGAACTTTGTTGATCAAGTGAAACCAGAGTAGTGCATGAGCTCAGTCCGCGAACTCAGTATACAATCTCAGTCCGCGAACCCAGTCCGCAAACTAGCGTAGTCGTCAAACCCAAGAATTTCTGCTAGAGTTTGTGAACTTCATCTGGGAACTTAAGTCCGCAAACTTGAGTAAGTTATGTCTAAAAACGATGTTTGTGAACTTATCATAATAAACTAAGGAATGCTATTGCAAACCATGGCTTTATAGTTCATGAATCGATTCGAGTAAGTCACATCGTTTTTGCTTCAATTGTGTCTTGTATAGTATATAAAGATCTAAGCAATTGAACAACTCTCTAACTAGTTCATTTGAGTCATTTGGACTAGTTATGGTGAAGAAGAATATGGTTGATATGAAAGTTATCATTTGGCTAACCATTTGGTTAACTAGTGTTGAACCAACTAATGTACAAGTTTGGGTACGATTACACGAACCTAAAATTTTCTAGTACATGTGTGTATGACAAGATAAGTTTTCGATCTAACGGTTGATAAATATTAGCTTGAATCTAATCAGGTTTTCATCTAACGGTCAATATTGAATGCTTTGTTACTAAGCTAATATTGATTGCAAACCCTGATTTGAAGACTATATAAGGGAGAAGTCTAGCAACTGGAAAACCTAATCCCCACACATTCTGTGTGTTACTAGTTTCCTAAGCTATAGTTGACTCTCCTTTAACCTTTGGTTTTATTCTTCTAAAACTAGGTTAACGACTTAAAGACTTCATTAGGATTGTGAAGCCAGATCGATACTACTTTTATCGTAGTTGTGTGATCTGATCTTGCATCTTCTATCGTATGAGTACAATTGTAATAATTGGCTTGAGATTTCTATCTCCGATAGGCAAGATATAAAATGAATCACAAACATCTTCGTCTCATCGTTTGTGATTCCACAATATCTTTTTTCGCTGCGTCGATTAATACTATTGTGAGGTGATTGATAAAACTGAGATATTCTTCGAGAATATAAGTTTGGTTTTATTGATTGGTTCCTGTTCACCTTGATTTATCAAAATACGGAACAAAACTCATAGGTTTATTCGTGGGAGATAAATATATCTATCTTGTAGACTTTTCTGTGTGAGACAGATTTGTTTATTAAAGTCTTCGACTTTGGGTCGTAGCAACTCTTGGTTGTGGGTGAGATCAGCTAAGGGAATCAAGTGCGCAGTATCCTGATGGGATTAGAGGTGCATGAGCATAACTGTATCTTGGATCAGTGTAAGATTACTTGGGGTTCAACTACAGTCCAGACCGAAGTTAATTTGGATTAGGCTAGTGTATGTAGCGGCTTAATACATTGTATATTTAATATGGACTAGGTCCCGGGGGTTTTCTTCAATTGCGGTTTCCTCGTTAACAAAATTCTGGTGTCTGTGTTATTTATTTTCCGCATTATATTTTGTTATATAATTGAAATAATACAGGTTGTGCGTTGTTCAATCAATTAGAATATCCGACCTTATTGGTTGTTAATTTAAATTGATTGACACTTGGATATTGGTCTTTGGTACCATCCAAGTTATCTCTCTTTGATTAAGACTTGCAGATTTTATTTGATTGAGTAAATCAAATTAAGAGATAAAGATAATAAACTCCTTGAGATATTTTTATCTAGATTGGGTCTGACTGTCTAGTTGATTCTCTAGCAAAGTAACTCAGAGTTTGTCCATACATATTTCTAATCGAAATATTGGGTGTGGTTGTTAGACCCCAGCTTTTTCAATTGGTATCAGAGCAGGAAAACACATTCAAGACCTTATAAGTTTGTGTTTGTAGCGATATGACTCTATGGACAAGAGTAGTATCTCTGAAAAACGCCAGAAAAAAAAATTATGTCTCGTATATTAAAGAGAAAGATTAATTCTTCAATCTAAAAAATACAGGAACCTCGTGTTCAAACTTGACAGACAGATTATGACATGTGTTGTTCTGATTACATTTCAAAAGAGTCTATTTCTCAAAATAAATGGGAAACAACTGAAGAGAGTGAGTTGATTCTAAATCTTGTTAGAATTCAAGATGATAGACTCAATCAGATGAAACAACACGTCAGTTTTCTTCTTGGTATGATAAGAGACTACAAATCCAAAAAACAATATAGGAGATCATCCTTCATGTATGACTCTTGATGCAAGCCTTAAAAAGGATACGGTGGAAATAGAACATCTCTTGAGTAAGCTCTCTATTCAAGAATGCTCTAAGCAGTCCAATATACCAATTACTTCTGCTACAACTGAAAATGCTCCAACACTAGAAGTAAAAATGAAGTTCCTTCCAATTAAGAAAGTTGTGTTAGTTTCCTCTGATCAAGGGAATTCCACACCATATGGAAGGAAGAAATCTCCTGACGAGAACGTTAAGACTAAACTGCCTAATCAATCGTGTGATCAGAAAGTATGTCTCTTTTACGAAGCAAAAGGTTCTGTTAGACAAAAGAGAAACTCTAAGTTGAATAAAAATTCTCTTGTTCAACTTCAACACACCTTAGACTTAATCCTCAAAGGTGTAACTGACATTCGTATGTAGAAACCCATTGGTTTTCATATGTACCATGTGTATGTTACTAGGAAGGTCAGTTCAATGAGTTCCTCAAATGTTCGAAAGCAGAACAAAAGTCTTAATCGTCTGAGGAAAGTCCAAGTTGTTGTTTATGAAAATAACATGTCTCTTGATTTGAGAAAAATTCCAGGAGAAAGAAGGAAAAATGACGATATGAGAAATAACCTGATAAAGATAATTCGAGGTTACAAAGAAATTGTCAACATGTTGTCATCCTCTTCAAGTCAAGACTCTTCTGGTAATAACTCAAGCTATGTATCGTATTTTGATGACAGTAAGTTTTATGATAATTTCTCAAATCAAAAGGAATCCCTCTCATAATTCAGGAGGAAAAAGAGACTTGATCATAAACACAGTTCCCTGAATGAGCTCAGACTTGTTCTAATTAATCACAAGTTAGGAACTTGCTCATAAAAGTCATGTTGAGCAAGATGTGTAAAAGTCAGGTGTACTTTGGAAATTTGCGTTTGCCTAGTTGAGCTCCTCTCTTATCACTTGTAGCTAAACTAGTGCTAGCAGAAAATATTGCTTAAAAGTATCTGCAATGCCTTTTATTGTTTTCCTGTTTAATTGTCTTGTGTTTTTCCTAATGGGGTACACTGTGTTCGAATGTGTACACGGGTTACCATCTTGAGTTTACAATTTGAAAACCCTAAAAGTCCTTCTTCCAAACAAAACCTTTAAATAGATGACCTATTGAGTTACATAAGTCACGTATGTAAACTCTAGGTTATCTTCTGTATTATCAAGAATGTCATATTCTTCATCTCTCCATGGTGTTTTTGCTAAGAGATTTCTTGAGAAAGGTTTTGGTGTAGAATCGAAAGGAAGGAAGAAAAGAACTCTTGTAGAATATGGTGCACCTAATGCCTCATGCTACTATGCCTACTCACATCAAGATGTTGAGAATGAGGATATGGTGTCTGCTGAAGTCGTTCATGACTTTCTAAAATACTTTGAGAAAGTGAAACTGCAACTTGTTGATACAATGAAGGATCTTGATATGGTTAGAAGTGAGTTAAAAAAGGGTACTGCTTACCTTGGTCTCATTAAGTCACATGTTAGAGAACTTTTCAATAATGATATCTTCTCCGAAGACGCAGTTGATAACATGGATCACGAGCTCAAAAATCTTGAAACCCGTAAAGCTGTCAAAAGTGAACTTTAGCTCATGAATGGTTTCTAGCAACTTGAGTTCTTATTGCCTAGTAAACCTTCTATTTTTCTTATTTTTGTTTTGAAGAATAACTAGTGTTTTTGGAATAGCCATTATTGTGATTACACATAGTTATGTCCAAAGTGTTCATCTTATTGTTTTTAGTTTTATTGGTTTAAATTCTAAACTTGTTTTGAAGATGATTTTTGCAGTATTAATCTTTTGATTTTATATATTGCAATATTTTGATGGGATATGTGTGTTTATGTCCGTGAACTTTATTGTCCCATATTTTGTCAAAAGTAAAGTCGTTCGTGAATTGATATGCAAATATTGATAAAAGAATGAATAGACTTTTGGCAAAACACAAAAGTTAAGCCTATATTGTCAATTATTGATGTAAGATAGGTTAAAATCATTTGTAATTCTAGGATTATGTCTATTGTGTGTCATTGTGCAAATAGTGATGGAAACATATAATGAATCCTTGCTTATTCCACGGTATAAGGTCGATTTTCCGATCCACAATTTTTGTGTAAATACTGTGTTGTTCCATGAAGTGTCTTATGTTGTGCACAAAAACAACAAAAGTTGATTGCCTTGTGATTATCTTAGTTGTTGTTCCGTAAGGTACTTTATGTTGAACATGATTGAACTAAATTAATCATCTTGTGTGATTATTTAGTTAGCACTCCATAAGTTTTTTTATGTTCGAGCATATCTTTGTTTGGGTTGATTATTCGTGATTAACTTAGTCATTGCTCCATAGGTTTCTTGTGTCGAGTGTGGCCAATTAAATTGATTAATTTTGTAATTAGTTTGGTTGAGTATGACAATTATATTATTTGCGAGTTTTCTTGTGATTAATCTAATTGATTTAAGTCTCCATAAGTTTACTTGTGTCGAGCATATTTAGTCAAGTTAATCTTGGGTTTCCTTGGTTAATATGATTGAATATTTCTTTTTGGATTCCAAATTCATACTTGCATGTAATTTGTTGAGTCTAAAGAAATCTTTCTTTTCTTTTGAAATTAAGGTCATTCTTGTTGTTCCCTTGGGAATGACATTTTATGGGGGAGAGTTCTTTTGAACTTGTGCTTAATTGCCAAATCTTTGTAGGGAGTGCGGTTGTGGAATATTAGAGTGGTTATCTTGTATCTTTATGAACTACTTGATGAATGCATTTAGCTTCGGCTTTATGATTGTATCTAAACAATATTATATACATTTACCTTTGGTCATGAAATATCCCTTACGGAAATTTCATTAGGATCCCGTTCTTGTACCTTTACCAATTTTATCGACAAAAAGGGGGAGAATTAATATGTAGTTCATACTACAAATACATATGGTTTTAGGATCATTATGTAAGGGGGAGTGGTTTCCATGTGAGATGGAGTATTGACTAAGGGGGAGTGAAGTATCACCATAGTATTGTTGTTAAAGTTGTGATGCAATTGGACTTTGACACCGTGTAATGATACTTTGACATTGTATAACAATGATTGAGAACCACTGCTTTTCTCATTGTTATAGCTACGTATTTTCAACAACGATGATGCTAAACTTACAACCTTTGGGATCATTGGACTACTTGGAAGTGACGAAGATTTCGAGTAATGTTGAATATTAGACATGTGGAATAGGAGCTACAAAGTTTATTTATATATTTTTTGTATTCCATATGTATTAATAGTTTTGCCACTAAAATGGACAAAGGGGGAGATTATTAGAGCATTGCTCGGTCGAAATCGCATTTTTGTCAATGTTAGTGATCAATGTTGAGATCAAGAACTCCATGGAGATCATCATACAAGATGAAGGACTACTCAAGGAACCAGTGGATCTTCATCGACTAAAAGGTATGTGGAGACTTGAACTTATCTATCACTCAAAAGTTTATCTACTCTATCTCCTATCTTGAGACAAAAGTTGTATTACTATATATACTAAGATTATACACATATGATATTTCGATCTAAGTATATCTCGCTTATCTATTTCTCGAAATATGTGTTGGTAAAGCTTTCACTTTAGACAAGTTCATCTTTACCTAGTGACGAAAGTCATGTTATGTTTCAATCATTTTGGAAATCGCTCTGACGAAAAATAGTTTGTGAATAACATCTATATAACATCCTCTAAGAATGTTTCAATAATTGAAATAATAGTTTAGACAATATAACCATTAGAGGATATAAGCATTTTTGTGGTAACACATATATGTATAAGTCCTTATTGCTTGAACCGAAGTTTGCGAACTTTGTTGATCAAGTGAAACCAGAGTAGTGTGTGAGCTCAGTCCGCGAACTCAGTATACAAGCTCAGTCCGCGAACCCAGTCCGCAAACTGGCGTAGTTCTCGAACCCGAGAATTTCTGCTGGAGTTTGTGAACTCCGTTCGGGAACTTAAGTCCGCGAACCCAGTCCGCGAACTTGAGTAGGTTATGTCTAAAAATGATGTTTGTGAACTTATCATAATAAACTAAGGAATGTTATTGCAAACCGTGGTTTTATAGTTCATGAATCGATTCGAGTGAATCACATCGTTTTTGCTTCAATTGTTCCTTGTGTAGTACATAAAGATCTAAGTAATTGAACAACTCTCTAACTAGTTCATTTGAGTCATTTGGACTAGTTATGGTGAAGAAGAATATGGTTGATATGAAAGTTATCATTTGGCTAACCATTTGGTTAACTAGTGTTGAACCAATTAATGTACAAGTTTGGGTACGGTGACACGAACCTAAAATTATCTAGTACATATGTGTATGACAAGCTAAGTTTTCGATCTAACGGTTGATAAATATTAGCTTGAATCTAATCAGGTTTTCATCTAACGGTGAATATTGAATGCTTTGTTACTAAGCTAACATTGATTGCAAACCCTGATTTGAAGACTATATAAGGGAGAACTCTAGCAACTAGGAAACCTAATCCCCACACATTTTGTGTGATACTAGTTTGCTAATCTAGAGTCGATTCTCCTTTAACCTTTGTTTTTTTTCTTCTAAAACTTGGTTAACGACTTAAAGACTTCATTGGGATTGTGAAGCCAGACCGATACTACTTTTATCGTAGTTGTGTGATCTGATCTTGCATCTTATATCGTACGAGTACAATTGTAATAATTGGATAGAGATTTCTATCTCCGGTAGGCAAGATATGAAAGTAATCGCAAACATCTTCGTCTCATCGTTTGTGATTCCACAATATCTTTTTTCGCTGCATCGATTAAGACTACTGTGAGGTGATTGATAAAACTGAGTTATTCTTCGGGAATCTAAGTATGGTTTTATTGATTGGTTCCTTTTCACCTTGATTTATCAAAAGACAAAACATAACTCATAGGTTTATTCGTGGGAGACGAATTTATCTATCTTGTAGACTTTTCTGTGTGAAGTCTTCGACTCTGGGTCGTAGAAACTCTTGGTTGTGGGTGATCAGATCAGCTAAGGGAATCAAGTGCACAGTATCCTGCTGGGATCAGAGGCGTAGGAGCATAATTGTACCTTGGATCATTGTGAGATTGGTTGGGGTTCAAATACAGTCCAAACCGAAGTTAATTTGGAGTAGGCTAGTGTCTGTAGCGGCTTAATACAGTGTATGTTTAACCTGGACTAGGTCCCGGGTTTTTCTGCATTTGCGGTTTCCTCGTTAAAAAAATTCTGGTGTCTGTGTTATTTCTTTTCCGCATTATATTTTGTTATATAATTGAAATAATACAGGTTGTGCGTTGTTCAATCAATTAGAATATCCGACCTTATTGGTTGTTGATTTAAATTGATTGACACTTGGATATTGGTCTTTGGTACCATCCAAGTTATCTCTTTTTGATTGAGACTCGCAGATTGTATTTGCTTGAGTAAATCAAATTGAGAGATAGAGATAATAAACTCCTTGAGATATTTTTATCTAGATTGAGTCTGACTGTCTAGTTGATTCTCTAGCAAAGTGACTCGGAGTTTTTCCATACAGATTGCTAATATCGAAATATTGGGTGTGGTTGTTAGACCCCCGCTTTTTCAAACTTTATTTGCTTCTTTAAAACCCGGGCCTCCCTGTTCTATAGGTCTGCATAAGAAGTCAAAATCTTTTACGTAGATTCCTTTAGAATTTGTGTGTTTACCCCACCAAAAGTCTCTTTGAATATCATTGATCCTTTTAGTTATCATTTTGGGTAAAACAAAGCATCCCATGCTAAAAATGGGCATGCTAGATAGCATAGATTTATTTAGAACTATCTTGCTAGGTTGTGACAGTATTTTTCCTATCCAAATCTTTATTCTCTGTTCCATTTTTTCTATTATATCATCAAAGGCCTTGGGTTTTGATCTGTCAATGAACAAAGGGATTCCTAAGTGTGTGTCTTTCATATTGATCTTCTTTATTTTCATTAACCTATAAATTATGCCCTGGTGTCTGTTGTGGACTTTCTTACTAAAGAAAAGTCCAGATTTAGTGAAGTTAATAACTTGGCCAGAGGCTTTACTAAACAATTGTATAACTTCCAGTAAGTTATTACAAATGATCAGGTCTGCTTTTGCAAAGAAAAGCAGGTCATCTGCAAAGAACAAATGTTATATTGGAGTGGCTTTACGAGTTAGTTTAATACCATGTACCTTTTTTTTGTTTCTAAGTGACTAAGCAATCTGGAGAAAACTTCCATACACAGAATGAACAGATAAGGGGACAGAAGGTCCCCTTGTCTTATACCCCTAGTGGGTTTAAACTCATCATAAGGATTTCCATTTAGTAGAACAGCTATTGAGGATGTTGAGATGCATTGATGGATTAAAGTGCACCAATATTCAGAGAAGCCAAAAGCTCTTAAGGTTTTTATGAGGAAATTCCAATTTACCATATCGAAGGCCTTGGACATGTCGATATTTAGACCAATGTTACCTATTTTCTTTTTTCTTTTTTTTCATAGAGTGAACAATTTCATGTGCAACAATAATGTTGTCTGAAATCTGTCTTGATGAAAGGAAAGCTGACTGTAAAGGTGATATTATGTTTTCTAAAGATTTTTTTAATCTATTTGCCATCAATTTTGCTATTATTTTGTAACGAGTGTTACACAGTCCTATAAGTCTGTAATCTGAAGGGTTTTTGGGATTTTTTGTTTTTGGGATGAGGAACAGAAAAGTTTTATTAAGCTTCTCATCTAACTTCTTATTTTGGAAGAAATCCTGGACTACTGCTACTAGCTGAGGACCCATAATATCCCAATTGTGTTCAAAAAATCTTACAGGGAAACCATCTGGACCTGGTGCTTTGTTGGATTTTAGCTTTTTTACTACTGACCAAATCTCTTCATAAGAAGGGATTTCAGTAAGAAAGGAATTTTCTTCTTGTGAAATCGTACTCTTAATGTGTGTGAAAATGGTTTCATATGAGTCAGTTGAGGACTCAGTGAACATGTCAGAGAAATAAGATGTTAGAACTTCCTCAATTTCATCTCTTGATGAGACTACCTTATTATTTCTATCCTGTATACAATCTATGTTATTTCGTTTCCTCCTCTTTAAAGTTTGAATGTGAAAAAACTTTGTATTCCTTTCTCTTATAGCTATGGTATTGTTCCTAGATTGTTGCTTTGCAATTTATTCCCGTGTATCATATAAGGCTTCTAGTTCCAGTACCTTTTTACTAATTAGGAATTTTGTGTTCTGTGTATTTGGTCTAGATTCTAATGTTTCTATGTTCCTGAGTAAGCCCTTAATCTTTTTACTTGGTTTACCAAAGACATCCTTTTTCCACTTGCTAAGGTTAATACATGCATTTTAAATGTTCTCAATTAAATCAATGACAAGGCTATTTGTGTTTGAAATCCAAGACTCTTAATAACATCTATATAAGATGTATCCTGAAGCCAAGTGTCATAGAATTTGAAAGTTGGAACTAGGATAGAGTGTGAAGGATTCAAAGTGAGGAATATTGGCCCATGATCTGAGCCAATTGCTACCAAATTTTGCACAAATGCGTGTTGGAATTCATCATTAGGTATAGCCCTATCTAGCCTTTGTTTAATATTTGCAGTTCCTTCTCTTTTATTACTCCAAGTGAATATATTTCCAGTGAAACCTAAGTCTTCTAGTCATGTTCTCTGTAATACGTTTAATATTGGCTCCACTTTTTTCCTATCAAAAGGAAGACCCCCTTGTTTTTATTCACTATTGAAAATTATGTTAAGATCACCTATTACAAGCCAAGGCATTGTATTTAAGTTAACTATCTGTGCTATATCGTCTAGATATCCCATAATTTCTAACTTGTTATCATGTTTAGGTGAACCATAAAAGCAGGTTAAGAGCCATTCCTTAGAATTGAAGTTATTTTTAACAATGATATTGATCATGTTAAGGTTCCATTGAACCACTTCAAAGTGAAAACCATCCACCCAAGCAATTGCTAGACCTCCAGCTATTCCATCTGGATCTACAATGTGGGTGTTTGGGAAATGATTGAGAATGTTTTTCATCAAGCTTATTTGAGACTTGGTTTCAGAAAGAAAAATGATGTCAGGTTTTTCTAAATCAAGTAAGGAATGTAAATGTTGTGTTTTTTTCTGTCCACACCCTTGTGTGTTCCATGCTAGAATTTTCATGGACCAAATCAATATAAAAGCAGTAATGTAGTTCCATAGAAACAAAGCACAGAAAATTATCACATAACCTGAGTCTATGTGCAATCTCAATCCATAGAAGTATGTATGAAATATAAGATGCATAGGCAGAAAAACTAAAGGCAGATTGCAGGAAACTGTAAAAAATCCTGAGTTTAAAGAAACCTCAGCTAATTAGAAATTTTCTAAAATGTAACCAAGAAAATTGCAGTCTAAAAAAGAAACAGGATAATTAAAAGCAAGCAATCAACCAATTAAGAAGATAAATGAGTTAGGGCAACCAAATAAAAAACAGCACAAAGAAGGATGGGAGATTTTCAGAATTTGCGTACCTGGATTCCTTTGATTTTTTCAGTTGGGGCAAACATAAATAAGCAAATCGACCAATTGAGTTTTGGAGGGAAGGAAATAAAACCAGACACCATGTAATATAGTACTAAAATTTGTAGGGATCAATTAACCTATTTCATCAAATCTTCCAAACTCATAAATAAACCACCTAATCAGAGAATTATGAATTTTTACTACTATTAAGTACACCGAAGAACAAAACAAATTCTGCTCATGCAAAAAATTCATTAGAAGGATCCGGATAACCGTATATAAAAATTAACTCAACATAAGACAATCACCCATTGAAACAGATCAGTACAAAAGATATTCACTGAACCCTATTGAATTAAATTACTAATCTAAAGAAGAGGAAAAAGAAAGGGGAAAGTTATCAGACGAAGAAGAATTTTATAAAAGAAATTCAAGAGGTGTATTTAGATTTTTACCAAAAGGTATTAAAATGTTTCTTAAAGAGGACCCACCAATTCGTACCACGTGTTGTCCTTCCACGTGACAACGGATTTACTAAAACCATTTCTTCTTTCTTTGTTTGTTTTTTGAAAGCACCCAAAACACTGTTTGATATTTTTTTTAAACGACACCATGATGTAACATCGTCGAAACGATATGGATGAATCGGGCCCTAAGACCAAGCACGCAGGATTCACCAACTCGTAATATTCACTTTTAATTTTTAAAACAAGCACCAGTAGGGTATTACACCCTAATTTAAGAGAGATATCCGAACCAAAGATATCTGAACTAAACCGGGACCTAAATTGAACCGGAATAACCACTCAGTGAGAACATCCAACGATGAAAACACCCAATTTAGAACAGACTAACATGAAAAAAAATTAGAATTCTCAAGAAACTCCCAAAAAAACATCCTATGCTTGATTTAATCTCAATTTACCACCTCAACTATGAATCTCAATTACTATATCTTTTCAAATTCTTCTAATCCCTTCTAATCTTAATTTAACAGCTCGATCTAAAGAAAACCCCTTCTATCCTTCGTTCAATGTAAAGCCAGAGATACATATGATCAATAACATGAATTAAAATTCCCGGATATCATGTTTAGTTTCTTACTATGTAATTTCTCAAGCTCGAAGAAAGATCGACACCTTTGCACCCATTAAACATCAGGTTCCCAAGGTCTGTATTAACAGTCGATTGATTTCAACCTTAGAGAAGAGCAAAACAACATCTCAATTTCACTATATTATAAAATAAAAGAAGAATCAAAAGAACAGAGAGGTTAAGATGATTTCTTCATTTTCAGTGTGGGTTAATTCTATCAATATTAAGATCCGGCCGAAATCCTAGAGATGCTCTGGCAACAGCAATAGGCACAACAACAACAACAACAAAAAAAACACCACTGTTTTGTTCTTTCTCAAAATCAAGGAAAAGTTCAACACCTTTCCACCCATTAAACATCAGGGTCCCAAGGTTTGAGATGATTTTTGATCCATTTCCTCCTTAGAGATGAGACAATCAACAAAAACAGTTGCGGAAAATTAAACATTAACGAAAAAATTAAAAGAGGAGAAATTTAATAGACATAGATCTATATCCCACCCTGATTCCATCCCTTCCCCCACTTATCTATGATCGATATATATATATATTTACTTACCCATTCCTACTTATTCAAGGTAACCCAGTTGAGGAGATTACTCCATTAGAGGAAAGTTTACTGTTTAGAGAGGAGAGAGAAATAGGAAGACTGGATTGTGGTTAAGATAGGAGAGAGAAAGAGAAAGACTTGTCAAGGGAATCAATCCGGTTGTGTAGCTACGTTCTTTCCTTTTCTTAGTAAAACAGGCCACATAAAAATTAAAATTATGTTTCTTCTTAAAATCGTAATAATACTTAGAAATATATACAGTATATTATTTGGGAAAACATGTCGCATCTAGAATGATATGACCACATATAACATTTTTCCAAGTTTTGTGGCTTCTTCGCCTTCATATCTCTCGCTGATGTGACAAAACATGGAAAATGTGAGAATGAGACACCTGTGAGAATTTTGAGCATGGTAATACGAAATGTATGTTAAACATATATATTGATCAAAGAACACCTCTTACCATCATTATCAGGATTCGTATTCATTGTCCATGATGCAATGTGTAAATTTGCGAGATCTGGATTAAAAGCTCAACCAAACCTGAACGATAAGCTTGTTGTAATCCAATTTTTCCTGCAAAAGTATAAATTTCCTTAATGAAGAGCAAGACATAAAAACCCATAAAACGGACAACGTGGATGCAGGACAATACACAATGTTAAATATAAAAGTCAAAGGCAGAATAATTCAGGTAAGGAGTTTGTGAACATCTATATTTTCATAGAATGACTAGGTATCACACCGGCCTACGGCCGACGCTCAACCTTTATTTTGACCTTATAGAAATAGTTGTGCATAACAACTTCTATAATGCGGCAGCTTTCCATGTATTGGACCATCTCCCTTTTTCATAAATATTTTTGAATCAAAAAAGGGCATTGTTAACCAATAATATATGATTGGTCGGATCATAGTAGTCGGGACCATAATCTGGTAACAGTCCACCTTCCCGGTGCACACCTAATTTTTCCAGGTGTCGAGAATATTTTGGTGTACCAGCTATATCATATTTACTTTGTATTTCACAGTAATTGAAAATTAAGAAAATGTGCACACATTAGGTTACTTAGAGAGCATTCTGTAGTAATATCTTACGTCATTTTTTGAACTCCATGTTAGAAGTGACTGTGTTTGTAATGCTAAAGGTATCATTGATCTAAGGAAGGTAATCAAGCGTGTGTTTCTTTTCAATATGTAAAGTGAAGATCAAGTGTAACTGCTGATCACAATGACGGTATTTACAAAATCTGGTAACAGCCCACTTAGATTCAAAAATATGAGAATGTTCTAGTAGCATAAATAGATTATAGGTTTTGAAGTATAGAGCGATCATCATATGGAAATAGAGACAAATAAATTGGATTAGATTACATAGATATCAAAGTAATAAATTGAATTATAAGCTTATATGTTTCTATGTAACTACTCGGTGAGCATCATTATTATCAATAATATGGAATTCCAAATAAAATTTTAAATTTGAATATGAAAACAAATTTGGTTAAATTTTAAATTTGAATATGAAAACAAATTTGGTTATAAAATTTCGAATTCCAGTGAATATGTTTTAAACATCCTTGGCTTAAATTTTCTTGGTATAGCTGATCTTGTTATTGTTCATAATGACTACCATCTTCATGGGTTCTTTGCTCGTCCTTTTGAGACTATCTAGAAAAAACGTCCTGGATAAATCTTGTCATTATCAATGTATATTCCCATGTTGTTTAGAATCTGTGTTTTGTAATCTTCAGGTAAACATGCATACAAAACTTTCACTGGAAACTGTCTTCTTTTAAGTGCAAATCCAGATGGACTTTCACTGGCAAATATACTACTTTCTTTGATCAAGAAAACCACTTTTGCAGCCATGGTGCATGTTAGCACTTCGGCCTCAATTGAGGTTGACAAATCCTTAATCAAAAGTATGGTACCTTTGATAAGTTTTACGCTCTTTACGTCTGCTAACAACATGATTGGTAAACCAATTTTTAAACGTATTATATGGGAAGGGAATCCTGGGTATTCCAACTTATTTAGAACCTGCTCACGATGGTAATGCTTAACCCGATCATATAAGATTTATTTACTGCTCAATTTAAGGTTTTGTGAATCTAATTACGGCTTTCATGTTTGGAAACTGGAATAATATGACAATTATGATGCTGGCATAGAATAAACTGCAACATACTTCCCAAGAATGCATACACTTTAGCAAATACGTTTCATATTTCAAAATAACATTGTGATTCCAACGGTATAGTGTTTGTGTTTATAGATGTACCAAGTAATTTACCAAAAAGAGGCATTTGTAGGCATTAGTGCCACTCATGGACATAAACATTACATTACTTCTTACAGCATATCAACTATACCGTGGTAAACCACCAAAATCAAAAAGAGCATACCTTGGTAATATGTGAACGTGCATGTTGTTGGCAATCACCGGGTTTTTCACCCCTCTCTCGCCCAATTCGTTTTGTTTGAGCTGTTGGACCTTTACTATTAAGGTTGAGATAATCATGATTTGATTGCATCACTGCCATCAGAATGGTATATTGTTCGTTAAAAAGAAACAAACAAATCAATGCGTATTGGCCTTAGGGTTCCACGATTGTTATTGTTACTGTAAAGTACAGGAAGAAGAAGGATTTAGTCGCTTTTATTAATGAGAAAGGAAAAGAGTTGGGGAGAATAACGAACGTGAGCAAGATCATATTAAGCTAAGGCAGAGAAAAAGAGGAGAAAAAAAGCGTAGAGAATAATGATGATTTTCCACCTGAGAACTATGAGAGTACTTTAAAAGGTATTTAAAGAAGTGGACATATTCAAAAGTGGAAGGAGTCCATATAACGGCAAACACTGTCACATTCAATATATAGAACAATCTCGTATTAATAATTGTAGAACCCGCAAGCTTTCACAGCCGTCCAGTGAAAAAACCAATCCGTAGCTTCCCGACCGCGAGATAACGTGATATTTGATTATAGTTAAATCATTAACAGAAGACAAAGTACCAATTTAAGAAGTCGGAAACCAATATCAAATATATTTGCCAATACAAATCCTCTTAAGTAATTTGACATAAAACAAAAATTGAAGTCAGAAACCAAAAATTGAAACTCATTTAAGGTATTATTAACTTGAGGTATTTAGGGGCGACCCCAACAGAATTAGGGGCGACACAAAACGACAAAATAAGTCATAATCGGTAGGTTATTTCACAATCGGTAGGTTATTTCTAGGGCATTTTTTTAATGTCCAAACTACCCTTTACAATCGGTAGGTTATTTCACAATCGATAGTTAATCAACAATCGTGAGTAAATTTAGTTTGTGTAACTTCCGAATATAAAGTATCCCCAAAATAAAATACTATATCTTTTGAATTTTTATTATCCTAGAATCGGCAGTAAATAAAGTTATCTTGACTCCCGATTATACAGTAGGGAATTTAGGTTATTTAACTTCCGAATATAGAGTAACCCCAAAATGAGATTTTGCAAAAATCCTCTTTTTTTGAATTTTGGTTGAGCCTATAATCGGTAAGAAACGAAGAGTTATCATGACTTCTAATTATACAGTGGCTGTCTTTGCAAATATCCTACCATAATCGGTAGTCAAGATACTTCTTTTAACTACTGAATATAGAGTAGCCCCAAAATCAGATTTTGCAAAAATTCTCTTCTTTTTTTTTGAATTTTGGTTGAGCCTATAATCGGTAAGAATGGAAGAGTTATCATGACTTCCGATTATACAGTGGATCTCTTTGCAAATATCCTACCATAATCGGTAGTCAATATACTTCATATAACTACCGAATATAGAGTAGCCCCAAAATCAGAGTTATCATGACTTCCGAAAATGAAGAAAGCCTATGGTAACAAACACGTTTTGTGAAAATTTCTGGAAAATCGGATAGGTTTTCAGATTCATTTACCGAAAACATTTCCAGGTCGAACACAGCCGGGAGGGGATACCCCCCCGGACAGTGGCAAACAATCTTGAAAATATCCAACACATATAACTACCGAATATAGAGTTGCCCCAAAATGAGATTTTGCAAAAATTCTCTATTTTTCTAATTTGGTTGAGCCTATAATTGATAGAAAAAATAGTTCATATAACTACCGAATATAGAGTTTCCCCCAAAAATGAGATTTTGCAATCGGTAGCTAAAAAAAAACCTAAACTACCGATTATGGAGGGGCATAGAAGTATTTTTAACATATTTCGTCATTTGTGTCGCCCTTAATTCCGTTGGGGTCGCCCCTAAAAATGCAAGGATTATTAAAGCCTAAATTAAATAAAAAAATAGAGAAAAGAGGGAGGAAAGAAATAAGATCGTGGTTCTAAGGGGAAGAACTCAAAGTTATAACAGATATTGTTGCTATTCTCCACAATTAATAAAGGGTGCAACTGGATGACTATTGAATCAGACTCGTGTGCAAAAAGTTATTAGGTAAAACGCAACATACTTAGTGTGATAGAAACACAAAACCCAGCAAGAGAAACTGTACTTAATTTAGGACTGGAGAAGAAGCTCATAAATACTAATTCAGACATGAAAACAAATCCCATTCCTCTCTCTTCTCTTTTCTCTTTTCGCTCTCAAACAGTAAATGAGAAAAATCAAAAAACAGTGCTGCCTTTCGGAAACTCATACCTTTCAGATCTAAATCAAAAAATCTGCGGTTTTTGAGAATCAATAACAGAGGAATGAAATTACATCGGAGGGGAAGGGTATTCTTGAATCTCTTTTCGGTGGTCTGTTTAGTTCATCGGGAGTTTCTCGTACATCTTTTTTCAACACGGTAAATGTATTATCCGAATGTTTTAGTTCATACTTATTAGTGAATTTCTACAATACCTAAATCATGATAAACTACACAAATCAGTCTTTGTTTTTAAGATCAAAAACATTTGAATTTTCATGGTCGGATTCAAAAAATGAGTTGAAGATTTTGGAGCGTTTTAAAGGGTTTTCAAATTGGGTTTTCTTTCCTGAGGAATCTTTAAATTGGGTGTCTAAAAGTATTCAAGAGGCAATTACAAGTATATCGAGTGTGGATCGGAAATGGACTAGAAGATTTAATCAGGCAGTCATCCTGATTGAGGTTCTGAGTAACAAAAATGGGATTTTTATGAAGATTTCCAAGACGGAGGTCTCAAAGGAATTAAGGCCGAGATTCTTATGCATCCCTGGAGGTGATGAAAGCATTATTTGGAAGAAATTTTGGTCGTGTTTAAATCAGCAAGAGGTGAGAATACAAAATACTGATATAGTATTGAATGATTTTCCGGAGCTCCCAGTCCAGACTACAAAAAAAAACTATTTCTCCTTCGTCTGGTTCGAGAGGAATCACAGTGGAGGTCATTAATTTTCATAAGGGGTGGTTCAATATTGCGAAAGGAATTCAGAATCATTTCAAATGGACAAAGGATATAAGTATTAAGCCAATCAATGGTAGGAAGGCGTTCTTTGTTTCTTGCTCTGATGAAGTACATCAATCGTTATACCAACCGATCATAATACAGGTGGGCAAAGCAAAAGTATTACTCAAACAATGGAGTTTAATGATTTTTGTTTAGATCCGCAAGCAGCTAATAAATTGGCACATTGGATTGGGTTAAGAGGTTTGCCACTACATTTATGGGATAATTCCAACTATCAAAAATTATGTTCGAAGTGGGGAATTTTAAAGGAGGTTCATCCGGATACGGAATCTAGATCTAAACTGAATTGTTGTAAGATTCTGGTTCAATGTGATCTGCTACAAATACCAGCTATGGTATGCTATGATAATTTATGGATTACAGTGGAATGGATACCTGAAATTCTTTCTACAAAGAAGGTGCAATTGGAGCAACACAAAAAATGGGTGGCGTAGAATAAGATATCGGACCAAGTTTTACCTCAACATAATAATGAACGCAATGAGGATCGGAATTCAATTCGAGCGGCTGACAAACCTAGGCTCAGATCTGCGGTAGTTATCCCATCTGATTATTATACAAATGACATTGCACAATCAGCCAGGGAGCGGGACTATTCAAACGAGTGGGAGAAAAATTCAAAGAATTCTCAGCATACATGCATTGTTTCTCCTACTTTGAATATTGTCAATTCAGATTTTGGAGCTAAAACGGGATGGATGCTAAATCCCCTATGCAACTCGGAATCAGCTACAAAAGAGAAAAAACAGGCTAAAGGGCCAAATTCAAAAACTGGAGAGAACAAATATATGGGCGAGATGGTGTTTGGAGGCCCATCGGGTTTCAACCCGTATAAGAGAGCTCCATTCAGGCCTGCCTATGGTTCTCTTCAACAGAAGAATGAGGGTCAAAATATGGGCGAGAAGGTGTTTGGAGGCCCATCGAGTTTAGACTCATGTAAGAGAGCTCCGCTCAGGCCTGTCCATGACCCAAATAAAACAGGGCTGAGGGATAATTTGTTGGATAATGCTAACCGGGATCAACCAAAATCGGTTACTACACAGGGAGGAGCTGAACCATCAAACACTTCAGTGTATGCTAAGCAACTTACGTGTGTCTCCTCAGCAAGGGTCCTTTCATCAACAACAGTGGAAATGTTAGCATCAACACCGTTGAATTTGAATCTAAATGTGTCATTCTGAGCCTTCCGATAATCAGATGAATTCAAAAAATATGACAGCATCTGCTCCAGCAGAGAGTTCTAAGCCAAAAAATACGTTCTCGCCGACGACTTCGTTTTACAAACAAGATGAGATGGACAACTTAGTTCAACATCAATTGGATTTCTACAAAAACATTGGAATAAACTGTAATACCGATTTATCAAAAGTTCTTTGTAGAAATATGTTAATCAAATTGAAGAAAGCGGAGTTGAATAATGGTGAGGAAGCTAATAAGTTTGATGGTTTAGAAAAGTTGGACGTGGACACAGATGATGAGGATTGGGAGGCGGAGGAAGCAAGAGTTTCTTTCACAGATCAAAGTGATGGTTTCTCAACAAGTGCAATTGCTTCACCACATCAGATTGCGGTTTCTTCTGCTCATGGGATTTCAATTGAGGTAAATGGATCATAAAATAATGCAATGGAATATTAGGGGTTTGGGTGACGAGCTAAAAATAACTGCAATTCGTAATGCTATCCGTAGAAACAATGCTTCAATTGTTTCGATTCAAGAAACAAAAAAGGGGTTCATTGAAGATGCTGTTATTAGGAGATTATGGGGCAACAATGGTTGCGATTCAATTTTTCTTCCTTCTGAGGGTGCTTTCGGGGGTATGCTGGTTATGTGGAATCCGTCAGTAGTTGTAATGGAAGAGAGTTTGTTGGGGGCTTTCTCAATTTCTTTAAGATTTCGGAATGTGTCTGATAATTTTGAATGGATTTTCACTTCTGTTTACGGTGCAACTGACCCGAAAGATTATGACCAATTCTGGCTAGAAATTCAGGATGTAAGATTGCTGATGGAGGGGCCTTGGCTTTTGGGTGGAGATTGGAATGCAATTTTATATCAATCGGAGAGGAATCGAACGGGGGGTAGTGGAATAAACAGAGAAAAAAATTAGAAAATTTGTAAATGCAAATAATTTGATGGATATTCCAATGGCAGGGGGATTGTATACTTGGACCAACTCTCAGAATCAACCTTTACTGATAAGGCTGGATAGGTTTGTGTTTACAAAGGATTGGGAAGAAAAATGTCTGTCTCTAGCACAATACAGATTAAGAAGACCCACTTCTGATCATGCACCTATCTTGCTGAATTGTAATGATGGTACTTCTCCTAAACCTTCTTTTAAATTTGAAAACTATTACTTGGATCATCCTGATTTCTTAGTTAATATGAAACTTTGGTGGGTCAATTTAACTTTTAATGGAAGTCAAAGTTTTATCATGGCTAAGAAACTGCAGGGTCTAAAGTTTTTTATAAAGAAATGGGGAAGGGAAACTTTTGGTTCTTTACAAAAGGAGGTGGAAAAATGTGAAACTCTCATTGATGTTTATGACAGCCTTGAGGAAATTGATGGTTTAAACAATGAAGATTATGCAACAAGAGAGTCATCTAGAGTTAATTACAAAAAAGCTTCTCTGAATTTAACTAGGAAGTGGTTCTCTAGATCAAAAGGGCAATGGTTAGCTGATGGTGAAAGAAATTCAAGGTTTTTTCATATGAATGCTTCTTACAAACAGAAGACAAACGCAATTAATTCTCTCATCATTAATGGTGAGATGAGTAATGATAAGGAAATGATTAAGGAGGAAGCTAAGAATTTTTATGTGGAGCTGTTCAAAGAAGATACAGTGGTTAGGCCTACTTTTGATGACCTTGAACTGCCTAGTTTGAGTGTCTTTCAAAGTATAAGTTTGGAGAAGCCGTTTGAGGAGAATGAGGTGAAAAATGTCATTTGGAATTTTGGGAATAACAAGTCTCCTGGGCCGGATGGTTATACTATGGAATTTTTCAAGGCGGTATGGGATATCATAAAAATTGAACTAATGGCAGTGGTAAAGGAATTTGAGCTCACTGGAAAAATTGATTGGAGATTGAACTGTGCTAATATTATCTTGATTCCCAAGTGTGATGGAGATTTCTCAATGAATTCTTTCCGACCAATTAGCCTTATTGGAGGAATTTATAAGATAATTTCAAAAATTCTTGCAGACAGATTGAAATTAGTACTTCCTTCAATTATATCTGATTCACAGGGTGCTTTTGTTGATTCTAGACACATTTGTGACGACATTCTTACGGCATCTGAGCTGATAGATTCGAGAGAAAGAGAAGGCAAACCTGGTTTGATTTTCAAAGTGGACTTGCAAAAGGCTTTTGACAAGGTGAATTGGGGGGGTCTGGATTATACGCTATCAAGGTTTGGATTTGGTAATGTATGGAGGAACTGGATTAGGTGGTGTATCACTAACACAAGATTCTCTATGGCTGTTAATGGTTCTGTTTCAAGTATGTTCAGAAGCACAAAAGGGCTAAAGCAAGGTGATCCGATGTCCCCTTTTCTGTTCATTCTGATAGTGGAGGTTCTTTCTATCATGTTGAAGAGAGCTGCAGCATTGAATTTAATCAAAGGTTTCAAACCTTCTCCTGAAGCTTTTGAGGTAAACCATCTGCAGTTTGCTGATGACCTGATTGTTTTCTTAGATGACAACTCTGAGCAGGTGCATAATCTAAAAAATATTATGTTGGGTTTTGAAATGGTATCTGGGCTGAGTGTGAACTTTCAGAAGAGTGCTCTTGTGCCGGTGGGTAATGCTGTCAATGCAGTGGATGCTGCTATTATTTTTGGATGTAGACTTACTTCTTTTCCGATGAAATATTTAGGAATTCCATTAGGAAGCAAATCAAAGGCTGTGGGAGTATGGGATGTAATTCTGCAAAATTTTCAAAAGAGTTTGTGCATGTGGCAAAGAAAGTATCTGTCGAAGGGAGGAAGGCTGATGTTGATTCAAAATGTATTATCTAGCCTGCCAATATACTATTTAACACTTTTTCAAATGCAATCCTCAGTTGAGAAACAGATGGAGTTGATAATGAGGTAGTTTCTGTGGGGTTCTGAGAATAAAAAACCAAAGAAAGGTTGGGTTGGCTGGAAAAGAGTAAATTTACCAAAGGAAGGAGGAGGTACGGGGATAAAAAAGTTAAGGCTAATGAATAGAGCTCTTCATGCTTAGTGGTTATGGAGGTATGAAAAAGAGGAAAATGCACTTTGGAGAAAAATAGTGAGATTCAAATTTGGTGGCAATGAAAATTCTTTCTTTCCAAACACTACAAACAAGTCAGTGGGAAAGAGCTTGTGGACCGAAATTTTGAAATGTAGGAATCATGTGTTGCAGAATTCAACCCTGCAGGTGGGAAGGGGTGATAGGGTCCTGTTTTGGAGGGATGTTTGGCTAGATGGGCAATCCCTACAGGTCTTGTACCCAAACCTGTACAATCTCAGCAGAATGCAGGAGGCTACAATTCAAGAGGTGATGGATGGGGTTGCAGGGAACAATTGGAATTTGGCCTTTTGTAGAAGTTTGAAGGATTCAGAGATTCAAGACGTCGCTCACTTGCTGAATTTACTATCAACTTTTAACAGAACTGAAGGACAAGACCAAAGAACATGGAAAACAGGCACAAAAAACTTCTCTGTGGCAGAATGTTACAGGTCTTTGGAGGAGGATGGTCTGCTGGTCTTCCCTTACAAAAGTGTGTGAAATCCTAAAATCCCACAGAAGGTAATTTTTTTTATCTGGACTCTCTGTTACAATGCTGCGCCAACCATGGATTCACTAAGAAACACTTACAATGTAAATGGTTGTTTGTTATGTAAGAAAAGTGCTGAATCAAACAAGCATTTGTTCTTGCATTGTGAAACAACAAGAGAAATCTGGTTTTACTTCTTAAGTGGATATGATCTTCAATGGGTCTTTCAAGAAACGGTAAGGGACACTATATGGGAATGGAGGAAAAGGAAGGGGAAGAACTTAAGCCTAAAAACAAAAATTTGGGATGTAATCCCCTTTGCAATTTGGTGGGCTGTTTGGATTGAAAGAAACTCAAGAGCCTTCAATGGAAAGTACAACACCATGGATAATGTGAAGAATAGCATCAAAACTTTCATTTTTAATTGGTGTGCAGGCACAAAATTTTTCGAAGGCATTCCTCTAACCATGTGGCTAAAGGACTGGGAGGCGGTCATTCATTAGATTTTCTTTCCAGTTTTCTTTAGGCTCCTGTAACCATTTTGCTTGCGCCAAAACCTTACTACCTTAGTGAGGTTTTTTGGTTTTTTCTTATAAAATTTGCACTTCCTGAGTAAAAAAAAAAAACAAATCCCATTTTGAATCGAAATCTATTAAAATTAAAATAATGATTATGTTTTCATTTTAACCGCCTCTGTCATAAATTCATGAAACGAACAAACAAAATGAGTGCAACCTAATGAGACCGTGGGGAGAATGAACATCAAGAATTAAAGAATTTATCCATTTTATTTTATTATTTCTAATTCTCTGAATTCAGTTTCGAATTCATCCTGACAATGAATTTTGAATCTCAACTCTATAGAGATGTTAATGAGAAATGAAGAATCTCTAATAAATGTCTAGTTGGTGGCATTATCATATTACCTCATCAAAGTTAAAAGCTGAGCCAATTAGAGTTCACAATGCTTCTTGGTTTGTTTCTTGTTCTCAGTTTGCACATAGATCTAGTCCACTTCGTCAATGTTATAGTCCATAAGACAACATTTCATTTTAAATACATGAGGGCCAAACTTTATTTATCAAGGACAAAGTGGAATTCAAAAAACTATGATGTCACTTACTTACTTAGATCAACCACGATCGGGCAACTCTCAAAAGCAGAAGGCATTTAACGGGAGGATGGCGGAGAGGTGGTTCCATGGTAGAGATATAATTATTTTACGCTGGAACTGAAATATCACCTATGGTATTACTCGTAACAGTGGTTTTAACTATTTCTAAGGAACCTATTGCACGGTTATTTCCATAAATCTTCTACGATTTTCTTTCAATTTTGGTTGGTTGGTAGCTACAAAATACCAACAGCCCTATAACATATTCAGATGAGGTGATTCCCAAAAAACATATATGTCACCAAAGATCTCATCTCCTCTTTCTAAATCAAGACAACAACCCTATTCATAGATTTCCCTGATAAAGACATCACAACTGATCTTAACATAGCTCACAGGTGGCAGAATCACTTGCATTCAGTAATACAAATACTGTTAGCATATCTTAAACCTGGCCCTAGGCTAAATAGGACATTGATATTACCTTTACATCTATTACCACTTCCTAAATAAGATCAAATAGGTATCTACCTGTAAAGGGACCCATGGATACACATTTAAGATTATTATCCCAATTCCCTCATGAATTAGTAGATGCATGTTGAATAGAGTGGTAAAGTATATGCCATCGGACGTTCCCACTTGGTAAGTGAGGCCTTCACTACGATTTCTATAATTTTCTTGAAATATATTTTAATATATCAGATTTTGGTTGTTGAAGAAGACACATTGAACTACAAATTTTCCAATGTTGTCTATATATAGCAGGAACCATCTCCAAAAATTACGTTAAAGTGGACGAATAGAAGTCCACTTGTTCAGACTGTGCTCGTTTTAAGTATTATGAAACAAACATTGTTTTAGATGTAACTATATGGAGCTAGTTTCGATGTGAATCTTTACAACACAAAATTAAATTTAATGCAATTTTTGTATACTCAAATTTACCTAAAATGTGATTCAAGCATACTAAAAATATTTTTGAAGTTATGCAGATTACCTTCTGCATATCAGTACCCCAGCAAACCCATGACTATATGTGATGAAAAAGACCATGCAAACTCATAAAAATCAAAGTAAATATCAATATAAAGAAATAGACATGTGAAGAATAGTAACCATGGGATTATCCTTTAAGCGAATACTCAATCCAATGAAAATCTGGTACATCTGTCCAAGATCCACAACATTACCATGAGAACATAAAAAGTAGAAATAACCCAAGACATATCAATAAGAAGAAAACAAAACATATATTAAGGAATGGGATATTACCTTTACGTTCCATTAGGAAGCCTGAAGATTCGTCATTCAACTGGCATGAGAAACCAAAGGCGATGTACGTAATACCATGTGATGGCTCAGCAATCACACGCTACATTGGAGTTTCCAAAATTACATAGTTTCAGGTCCCCATTCCCCGAATCAACTCCAACAAAACTCCCAATTGCAGCAGGTCTCAACAATCCAAAATTGGACAAAATTTTCAAGTTCAAGTGAACATCCAAACAAATTCCTTCAGTATTGTGAACATCTGTCTACACTTGAATGCACATTTAACTCCCTCAACAACATCTTCAATCCAGAAAGAAAAAGAAATCGAGTCAAAAAAATATAGGTCATCAAATTAAACCATTATTAAATCATGAAAATCTGGAGCCACAATCTCAAAATTGCACACACACACACACACACACAACAAAAAAAAAAACTGAAAGCAAAGAGGATAGAGAAATATCAAATTTATACCTGGTTGATAATTCTCGTTTGTGTCTTTGTTAACAAACTAATAAAATAGTGAGTCAAAATCACAAAATACACGATGAGAAAGGAAGGGATCGAAAGAGAACATGGAAGGAGAAACATGTAAGATAGAAAGAGAAAGAATATGGAAGTAAAAATTAGAATAGGGTTACCTCATACTGACAATGAATGGTTAAATTATATAGTACTCAAATTCAATCAGTATTAATTACATCTTCTTCTTCGCCAACAAAGAAAATTCAGGATCCTAATTAAAATAATTTCAAATTATATCACCAAAATAAAATCAGGGATTCAAAGTTCTAAGAAATAAACTAAATTATATAACACTCATTTTTTTATCAACTTCATCTTCGACGGGAAATCAATTGTAGGTCGATTAACCCTTTTTTGCAGCAATTCTAGGAGGTTGAGAAGAAGAAGATCAAACGAAAAAAGACACAATTTTTTGTAAGCTGTCAACTAATATTGTATCAGGTTATCAGTGAATTAGTTACGGTTTACCTATGTCCAGTACTTCGTTGAATTGAATTTAATCACAACTAATAAGATTTAAGGCAACTGGAGGAGACATTGACTTGAAAATGTTCTTTCGGCAGCAACATTCTTTTCCATCTGCAAGATGACAATTAGGATAACAATATTCTTTTCTAGTAATTCTGTACCTACACGCTTACACATCCAGCCAGAATTAGTTTATTTAAATAGAGGTTGGGTAATATGTATGAGGGATCCAACCTATTGAACTTACTAAAATTTATCATATCCATGAAATATCAATATAAAAAAGGTATGTAAACTATTAAAAACTATACGAATGATGAGTTTACATAGATTTGTAGTGGCAAGGACGAAGTTCTCATTAATTTACTTACCATAAATCTGCCAAAATAAACCAAGGAATAAAAAAGCGTTAAGCGTTGTTGTTGGATGTGTAAAGTACACCACTCAATAATAACTTAGGATAGGAAGTTAGCATTTTCGTATTTTTCCTTTAAGCTCTTCAATTGTTGACTCTACTGAACTATACCGGCCATTTACAATACAACACTATGCTTTTGCACTTTATGAAACTATACTGGTCAGAGTTGATGAAAAATTGACATGACACTTACCAAACAGAGGGAACAAAATCCATGAATTACGATATTGCATTTCACAACCCTGAAGAATGTGTTCATAATCTATGCAGTAATGATCGTGCATCAGTGCATGCATGTATATTGCCCAAGTGAGAAGTATGTTGATTACATTAATGTGAAATTTGGTTTGATAGTTTGCGGCAATAGCCAAATGGTGACAGAAATGCATAACCGAATTAGGTCAGTAATTTAGTATGTATATGTCTATCAGGCTAATTCATGCACCAAAGAAAGTTAAAATAAGCCAAAAAATTATAATAATTGTACAACTTGAGCAGTCTTATCCAGAGATAAATTTTATACTCTCGGTGATCAAGGGCGGAAACACAGGTTGACTAAAACTGGCTGTAACGCCCCCTTTTTCCTACAAAATCCCTTCATGTTAGTAGTTTTAACCTTAGCCAAATTTACACTTATCAGTTTAGTCCACCAACTTTAGTCCACCAAGGCCAAGTCTAGAAGTTTAGTCCAACATCATGTTTGAGATTGCAAGAAGTCCTTCGAATGATTTTAGCTTACTATCCAGTTTATGTGGGAGAGTTCTAATGATAATTGTACTTGCTTAGGTACATATATTGCATGTAGATAATAATAAGTCTAAGCTAGATTATTTTGATACGCCAAATGTTGTCCACTAACATATTATATGCGGATAGCATACATGTGCATCAGATAATTAACGACGAATGGTCTCCAATATGATTATCATCAAGCTTAAACAGGGAACTCTTCCTCACTGATCATTCACTTGAGTCGTTATCAATCAATCAGTCAATGGATATCTTTAAATTCATATGCATTCAACAATGAAGATCTAACTAATTAACCATGCAAATATATGCAATTATCTCTTTATGTTCAACCGATTAATTCAGAAAATTGTAGCCTCATTGTTAGTTTGCGACAGAAAAAGCTATCTAATTCTTAGAAGGAAATTTTAGGTATAAGTATATCAAGTGAGAAGGAAACAAAGCTGTCTTATGTTTCTTTTTGGTTCCGCATTGTCTGTGATAATGGAAAGTGAGACAAAAACTCAATCACATGATCTTCAGCTTATACCAATCCAGAAAATATATTAAAATTAGTTCTCACATGTGTGAGATCATTAAAGATTAAGATATGTTCATCAAGAAGAGAGTAAGAAACATTGAAAAACAATACAAATCCTCCAATTAAACCCTGACCAAATCATCAAAATCTGGATCTACAATCTCAAAATTAAACACAAAAATTTTCTTAAAGAAAGAACAGAACATCGAAAGCAAAGTTGATAGAGAGAAATCAAATTTGTACCTGGTTGAGAATATTTGTTTGTGCACCTGTTAACAAATCAATAAAATAGTGAGAATTTTCGTTTGTGCTATACAGAAAACTCAAGGAACAGACGGACGAATATAGAATTTGGGTTTGATGAAAAATCAAAGAGAAAAGAAAAAAAGGAAAAAACATCACCTCTATATCAGGGAATTAGGAATTGACGCAGAAAACAATACAAACTAATTACATAAAGAAACCTAAAGCACAAACAGCAGTCACCGTAACAAAACCAGAGAAGAAAGAGTACGGGCGGAATTGCAACTTATTCATAAAACCAAAACATAAGGCTGGATGTTTTTGTTGGATATCTCTTCGTGATATAAAAATTAAGACGTCTTATGGAAACAGATTGAAATCAAGCAACCAAGCGACGAGAGTTTTTTTCTTTCCGATTTATAATCGTGAAGACATCTTGAAATTGAGAAATAGTATACCTATCATTTTTGAGACAATAAACTTCACAACTTATGATTGATCTAACATCGCCCCCTGCCGTGAATAAGATGAAACAATTAAACAAAAGAAACCGAACAAATTCTAGGTTGATCTGACATCTGGACGTAAAAAACTTATGATTGATCTGGTCATAGACTAATCCCAGGTTAAATACCTTTCCAAGTTTTCGACACAGGGAAATTTATGGTTATTGTATTTATGGTAAAAACCGAGAGTTTGTGGTAGGGGTGAATCCTTCGTAGCCGTCTAATGACTTCTTCATCCGGAACATCCCGACCTTCGGATCGGGCCTAAATTAAACGTCGTCCGTCTGATAGCTTTAGTCATCATAGACATAAACCTCATAACTTTTTATAACATTGATTGTTTCCTAGAAGATTTATAAATCACAATCATTCTAAACATCTTTTAGTGTTATTTATCAAGCTTTTTCAATATCAAATCATCTGTTATTTGGGCTAAATATTTCAGAATTAGCTTATTATCAGTGGGAACTATATAAGAGTAGAATATCAACCATTACATACCAATTTTAGATTCCATTCCAAATGAATCACACAACTTCAAACGAATCACACAACTCCATAGATGAACAGAGTTCCTATCCAACTTAAAACAAAAATACTTCAAATTAGTGATTTGTTAGTGGAGAATAGCTTATGGTTTTAATTCAAATTTCATTCTACAATCAACGAAAACTTTATCTCAGACAATTTAGTGATTTCAAGAAAACCCAACATCGAATTCATTTTTTAAATCAACTAAAACATCAACAAAAAGAAATCAAGTAAAAAAAAAAAAAAACAACTATATGTCTATAATATAACACAAAATGATCTATTTCAACGGTTCAACCGTGGCACAGAAAACACCCATAATGCGCCTCCATGTTTTTGACAATTCTTCACACTTTTTCGTTATTATTGTTTCAACCAGGGGAGAAAATATATGCCCACTACTTATGTATATAAAACATGTAAAAAGAACCCGAACTCTCTCTTACCTTCTCTTCGAATCGAGATCTTCCTTCATCGATTCCACCGATGATTCCATGACCACCACCAGCAGCAACGTCGCCACCACCACAGTATCAACACATCAACCGTCACCACCATCCACCTAATTCAATTTCACCACCAGTTTCGATTTAAATTTCATTATTGAACCATTATTTTATTATTTTGATCCCAATCATTACAAACCTAATTCAATTTCACTGATGATTCCATGATCACCACCAGCAACAACATCCCAATCAATACAAACCCTAAAGTTTTGTGATTAGGTTTATTACGTGGAAGAAGAAGAGAATGAAAATTTGAAAGAGAAATTGAAAAATCTGATGGCGTAGAATTATTTAGTCTACTTCTTCGAAGTTTCAATTCGTCCAACAAATTTGAAAGAGAAATATTTCACTCTCGGCTAATCTATCTAAGGTAATGAACTGAACCTTTTCTTATGATACTTTTTTTCATCTTTTTCAGGTTAATCATGATTAGATCCTTGGTTGTATTACAATAATAATTTGATTTGGTTGAATGAACATTAGTAGAGGATTCGTTCAGCTACTGTCACTTAAAAAATGTATTCTACAGCTCTAACTGTTTGTAGAAATGCTTGAGAGAAAGATGTTCAACTTCTAAATTAATTTTGCTTCCTTCTAACTTCATTCTCAGTCATAAATTTGTGAACCTCAATGATTAGAATAATTGCATGCAAATCAGTTAGGTTCTTAAGCTACACTAGATTACTGTTGCAGCAGTGAAGGGCCGACAAAAATGCGTTGTCATTTTCTTTTATATGGGAAATGATTGTCTAATTATCGTGAATTGTCCATGATATGTCCTTCGTGTTCTTTTAACATAGTTGTCGTCAAAAAATAGAAAAAAATAATCACAATTGAAATTTAATGACGGACGATTAATAGAACTTTCAAATCAATATTGCTTGAGACGTTATGTTGCAGGCGTGTTTAGCATGTCCGCATGCGAAACAAGTGTGCATAGATTTTGGAAACATTGGGGTAATTAGGTAATGTAATCCTACATTATATATCCTAACAGGTTTCCTATGTTATTTTTCTTTCTCTTCTTTGCCTTCACTTTCCACTATATTACCTAAATACCCCTCATCATCAATGACACCAGATGATTTAATTTGCAATGAAAAAAACATAAAGAAGTTAGAGGGAAAAAAGTCACAAAGTCAAATGATGCAAAGCCAAGTACAGATTGAAACGTGTCAGCCTAAAAACAAAAACAAAGGTATATTTATAGGTGCATGACACGAACGTGGCATACGTCCTAACTCCACATCTTGATCATAATAAAGCCTTAGATTTTTTTTTATTTGTTTGATAGATACAGATATAAGAGTTTCACCAACTCTAATCCCTTTCTCTTATTTTTTTTTCTAACTGAGATAAACAAATCTGACCCAATTTGCTGTCGTAAAAATACAAATTAAAGGTGCAACATATTTCGCAGATGATGAAAGAACCCATCGTTTGGAGGATTGATGAAGTAATTGAAGGTGTAGCAAAATCAAATGGGTCTCTTTTATTGTTTTTAAGGTGTGATTCTTTTTCTACCTTTCAAAGAGTTAAGAGTTAACGATTTTCTTTTATTATATACTTTATTTCACTTAGAAAATATAATCATAAAAGAAATTATATGGGCTTGCTAATCAGAATGGAAGTATCCCGATTTATGGTTAACCGAAAATCAACTCTGGGATAATTGCAAAAGCATCAACCAGTGAGCATGATAAAAGAAATGTAGTAGCAGAGCTTGCGAAAGTGATGATTTGACTCGATTTACCCATTGTTCTAAATTAAAAATATCTCCTCCTAGAGGTTTGTTTACATTTTACAACAGGCAAATATATTAAGATATTGATATTGATATATTCAGATATGGGATAATGGGTTGGAACCAAGGAAGACCGAGTCTGATAGTTCATCTTCTTCACCCGATTCCCTGCTACTACAATCTTTTTAGGGTCCGATTCAGTTGATCGATGTGATGGTTTTCCTTAGTCAGTTTGAACTGGAAATATGTTTGTTTGATTGTATATGAATGAATTTCAAGATCAATTCATTTAATTATGTGGATTTGAATTTGAATTTCATGAAATCAAATTAAAAAATTTTTGTACAAAAAACGTGACAGACAAATGCAGTTTTATGTGACCATATAGAAGGCCTCCTTAACAGATGGCCAATTATAGATCATAGGTTGTTAATGTAGAACAATTATAATAAGTGTATGTGGAATCTCTTATTTTGAAGAGGAGTAATGCACATGTTTTGGCTGGATAATTGATATGAGTCTTGGTAGCTTCCAAGGATTGCGATCAAGTTGGAAGATGGTTTGTCTCCAATTTTGAGTAGATAAAAAGATAATATAAATGCAGAATTTATTTTAAATGCGTAATTACTACTAAACCCCCTTCAATTTGATTGTAGTGACATGTATAAATATGGAATTTATTTTGAACACAGATTACAAATGGATGCTTCTAGCTTCGGACCCCGTAGAAGTCCACGGCTCATCGAGAAAGCTAAACTTCAAGAGGTCAAACATCTATAATATAAAACAAAATGATCTATTTCGACGGTTCAACCATGGCACAGAAAACACCAATAATGCCCCTCCATGTTTTTGAAAATTCTTCACACTATTTCGTTATTATCGTTTCAACCAGGGGAAAAAAGATATGTTCACTACTTATGTTTCTAAAACATGTAAAAAGAACCCGAACTCTCTCTTACCTTCTCTTATTCTTTTCGAATCTAGATCTTCCTTCATCGATTCTACCGATGATTCCATGACCACTACCAGTAGCTACATCGCTACCACCACAGCGTCAACAGATCCACCGTCACCACCATCCACCTAATTCAATTTCACCACCAGTTTCGATTTAAATTTTATTATTGAACCCTAATTTCATTATTTTGATCCCAATCATTACAAACCTAATTCAATTTCACCGATGATTCCATGATCACCACCATCAGCAACATCCCAATCAATACAAACCCTAAATTTTTGTGATTAGGTTTACTGCGTGGAAGAACAAGAGAATGAAAATTTGAAAGAGAAATTGAAAAATTTGATGGGGTAGAATTATTTAGTGTACTTCTTCGAAGTTTCAATTCCTCCAACAAATTTGAAAGAGAAATATTTCACTCTCGGCTAATCTATCTAAGGTAATGAACTGAACCTTTTCTTATGAAACTTCTTTTCATCTTTTTCAGGTTAATCATGATTAGATCCTTGGTTGTATTACAATAATAATTTGATTTGGTTGAATGAACATTAGTAGAGGATTCGTTCAGCTGCTGTCACTTAAAAAATGTATTCTACAGCTCTAACTATTTGTAGAAATGCTTGAGAGAAAGATGGTCAATTGCTAAATTAGTTCTGCTTCTTTCTAACTTCATTATCAGTCATATATTTATGAACCTCAATGATTAGAATAATTGCATGCAAATCAGTTAGGTTCTTAATCTACACTAGATTACTACTGCAGCAGTGAAGGGCCGACATAAATGCTTTACTGACATTATTAAAATGCCTTATCATTTTCTTTTATGCGGGAAATGATCGTCTAATTACCGTGAATTATCCATGATATGTCCTTCATGTTCTTTTAACATAGTTGTCGTTAAAAAATAGAAGAAAACAATCGCAATTGAAATTTAACGGCGGCCGATTAATAGAACTTCCAAATCAATATTGCTTGAGACGTTATGCTGCAGGCGTGTTTAGCATGACCGCATGCGAAACAAGTGTGCATAGATTTTGAAAACATTGGGGTAATTAGGTAATGTAATCCTACATTATATATCCTAACAGCCTTCCTATGTTATTTTTCTTTCTCTTTATTGCCTTTACTTTCCACTATATTACCTAAATACCCTCATTATCAACGACACCGGATGATTTAATTTGCAATAAAAAAAAACATAAAGAAGTCAGAGGGAAAAAAGTCACAAAGTCAAATGATGCAAAGCCAATTACAGATTGAAACGTGTCATCCTAAAAAAAAAAAACTATATCTATAGGCGCATGACAAGAACGTGGCATACGTCCTAACTCCACATCTTGATCATAATAAAGCCTTAGATTTTTTTTATTTGTTTGATAGATACAGATACAAGAGTTTCACCTACTCTAATCCCTTTCTCTTAATTTTTTTTCTAACTGAGATAAAGAAATCTGACCCAATTTACTGTCGTAGAAATACAAATTAAAGGTACAACATATTTCGCAGATGATGAAGTAATTGAAGGTGTAGCAAAATCAAATGGGTCTCTTTTATTGTTTTTAAGGTGTGATTCTTTTTCTACCTTTCAAAGAGTTAAGAGTTAATGATTTTTTTTTTAGAATTAGAATTTTAAAAGAAATTATATGTGTTTGCTAATCAGAATGGAAGTATCCCGATTTATGGTTAACCGAAAATCAACTCTGGGATAATTTCGAAAGCATCAACCAGTGAGCATGATAAAAGAAAGGTAGTAGCAGAGCTTGCGAAAGTGATGATTTGACTCGATTTACCCACTGTTCTAAATTAAAAATATCTCCTCATAGAGGTCTGTTTATATTTTACAGCAGGCACAGATATTAAGATATTGATATTGATATATTCGGATATGGGCTAATGGGTCGGAACCAAGGAAGACCGAGTCCAATAGTTCATCTTCTTTACCCGATTCCCTACTACTGCAATCTGTTTAGGGTCCGATTCCGTTGATCGATGTGATGGTTTTCCTTAGTCAGTTTGATCTGGAAATATGTTTGTTTGATTGTATATAAATGAATTTCATGATCAATTCGTTTAATTATGTGGATATGAATTTGAATTTCTTGAAATCAAATTAAATCAAATCAATTTTGTTTTTGTACAAAAAACGTGACAGACAAATGCAGTTTTAATTGACCATATAGAAGGCCTCCTTAACAGTCGGCCAATTATAAATCATAGGTTGTTAATGTTGAAAAATTATAATAAATGTATGTTGAAACTCTTATTTTGAAGTGGAGTAAGGCACATGTTTTGGCTGGATAATAGAGATGAGTCTTGGTTGCTGCCAAGGATTGCGATCAAGTTGGAAGATAGTTTGTCTCCAATTTTGAGTAGATAAAAATACAGTATAAATGCAGAATTTATTTTAATGCGTAATTACTACTTAACCCCCTTCAATTTGATTGTAGTGACATGTATAAATGTGGAATTTGTTTTGAACACAGATTACAAATGGATGCTTCTAGCTCCGGACCCCATAGAAGTCCACGGCTCATCGAGCAAGCTAAACTTCAAGAGGTCGAACATCTATAATATAACACAAAATGATCTATTTCGACGGTTCAACAGTGGCACAAAAAACACCCATAATGCCCCTCCATGTTTTTGGAAATTCTTCACACTTTTTTGTTATTATCGTTTCAACCAGGGGAGAAAAGATATGTTCACTACTACCTAAACACCCAACCACATCTCTCACACCACGTCGATAGTTGCGGTAACTTCCCCTCCCATTGGCCGGTGAACAAAACCCTCACTCCTGATTGGCCGAAATCAAAGTTATCCCCCTTACATTTCGTGGCCGTCAATTTATAATTTAATAGATTCTATCGGATGCTCCAAATTGAACGATAACGTCCACCCTCTTTTATATTGGCCGAAACCCTTAATTAATAATAGAGGGCCAAAATATTTCGGGCCGTGAAATATGAAAGAAAAAAGAAAAAAATCTCGAAAATCTTAATAATTGATACAAAAATCTTATTAATTACTATGGAAAAAAAATCTCCGGAATCTTAGTAATTGATATGAAAAGAAACGTTTTGAATGTTTTTGTACTTTTGTGGAAAAAATCGAATAATTTCCCTAAATAAAGAAAAATTACCGTAGATAAGTATTTACAAGATTTTTTCATGAGCAATCAGTGGAAAAGAAATATTTGAAGATCTTTATGGGAATATTCGATGCAATTATTTTTATATAAACAATGAAAATTTCCATATCAAAGGTATGGAAATAAATAACAAAAATAAACTCAAATACTTAGTCTTAATGGTTCCCGTATTTTAATCCATCCTATGTTAGTTATGACGATGATGATTTCCATTTTAAATTTTTATGCCAAATTTAGGTGATAAAAATATGAAACTGTATAAAGGTGTGTAGGAAAACATAACCCCAATTAATTTTCTTTCGTTCTCTCTCTCATTGTTTTGTTTTTCTGCTCTTCTGCTTTTGATTCCGACTTTGTTAATGGGTTCTTTACTTTTGTTTGAGTTACAGTGGTTGGAGATCATGTCGTTGTTTCAGTAGAGAAGTGTGTACCAGGTATGCAATCAAAATATTTTATTTTTTATTTAATCAATATCTTCTCTTTTTCTTCGAATATGATTTTAGGTCTTTAATATGTTGATTAGAAATATGAGAGTCCTTTTTTCAATTTTCCTGGTGACCTTAATGTTGTTTCAGAACATAGTGATGGTGTCCCATTGGATGCATCACCTGGAATGTTAATGAAGAGAGTTTCGGTAAGGTTTTCTTACTTTCTTTCATATGGATTTTAAATCTGATTCTTATTAGTTTTTTGCAATTTGTTGTTTCAGTAGTTATTTTCTTTAACATCAGGTATGAATTTGAATTTCAATTGTCTGTTTTTTGCATGTCATTTTAGTTTGTATCTTTGGATTTTGACGATTTGTTTTGTTTTGTTTTGAGTTTTCTTTTTATAATAATTAAACACCAATGGAGCATGAAGAAAGTCAGAATTCTGCTTCACCACACAGCAACTTCTAGGACTGGATAACCTTGATTGAGAAGTGAGTGCCCATCCTCTACATCTTCATGGGTTGCTTATTTACCAATTCATAAGGTACCTTTGATCACTATTGAATATTAACTATTGCTTCAATTTATTTGGATCTTTGCTCTGTTATCTGTTTACTTACACCAAATGTGGCAATGGCAATCTGTCTGTGTGGTAAATTTTATGTATTATAGTCAAAGAGAGCCTTTATTAAGGGTTGAGTTCTGTTGAATTGTTTCGTGTTAACTAAAATTAGCCTGAAGATGACTGCCAAAATTATTATGAGCTTTACCTGCACCTGGGAAGAAGGCATTGGTGCAAAGTTTTGTATCTATCAGTTGACATCAGAAGGGGATGACCAACTTCCCTTCTTTGTATAGATGGAACCAGATATGTGCTAAATTCTCCACTGCCAAAATAAAGATTACATGTATTAATATGGTAAAACATAGCACTAAATAATCATTAATAATACAAAACTTTATAAATTACTATTGTTACTGGATTTTGGTATTTTCCTGGATTGGTGCATGGATTAAATACAAGAAAACTTTAACCTTGGAATTTATTTATTTTTATGCTGACTGGGATGATCATAGACAAGAAAACTTTTGTTGGTTTTACTTAATTAATTAAAGGTAAAAAAAAAAACTATTTTTAGGATACACGGTGAGTTTTGGAGTCACAGTCAGGAGATCAGCATAGATTTATTTTGAAGGTATTTTCATGTTGTATACGGAATTTAACTTAAGTAGAATTAGTCTTTCCTAACCATATTTTCATCCTGATTTTATTTTGCGGCTAAAATATCTATATTTTATTTTACCTGACTTCTTAATTTAGCCCATTTGTCGTGTTTCCTTTTAGATGCTATTCATAAATTCGATGTATCTATTTCTATTGAATATATAATTGTTCAGCATGGATTATGGATTACATCTGTAGAGGCAATTTCTAATCCATTCATTTTAAAATATATAGTACAATTTCGAGAGATTCAATAGAAAAAGTGATGGAAATTGCTGCTTAAGACTCTGCTGATTGTTTTGATCATGTTATGTGTTTTTAGTAGGTGTGATCGGGGACGGGAAACAATTGATATTTTCCAAAAACTCTCCCAATGTCTCTCTTTGGAGACATACTTGAAAGATTGAAAGAATAAGAGAGAAATTCACGAGGACAGGTTATCACTGCATGAGGAACTGTTGGTATCCAGGTGCGTGCTTTTCATTAGTCCTTCAGAATATTTTTTTTTTCTTGGTTTCCAGATAATTGAAAATCTCATATTGCTTAACTAAAGTAACTTACGTATTTTTGCAATTGCAGAATGTAACAAATGCGCAAGAGCTTGCTGCACTAGAGGTTCGTACTACTTGGCCACTCATTCTGGCAACTATTTCACGAGCACTCTGGAAAGTGTTGGTTGTAAGAACATAATGCTGGTGAGAACTTTACTTTGGGTTCATGTTACTGTTTTTTCTACCTTTTTTCCCTCATTTAAAGAATTAAACTTATCATTTTAGTTCTTATTTAACCTAAACTAACAAAACAAAAAACTTTTTTTGTATGCACTCATACCATCGGGTATAATGTATAAGTGCTAGATATGGGACTTCACATATAAAGCGTCCTTAAAAAGAAGTTTTTAGCTCAACTACATGGCTGGAAATTTGCTATGATCATCAATAAAGGTTAGTTAAAGCTGCAACCAAGTACAGTATATCACTTCACCAAGACTTCACTATCATCGTTTCATCACCAATTGCACAGACTCATGCAATAACCCCTGAAGCATCTCTAATCCTAATTCTAAGGAGTCATATTCAGAATGGTTTACAATGGAACAGAATGGTAACCATTTTTGATACATGAGGAATTTCAAGTTGAAGCCCCATAAGAAGGTAATTATTTAAATTTTGTGCCCCTCGATTTATATATACCATGGAAGCGTATAGTTCAATAAGGTGATCTTTTTGCTAATCCAATTTATAGTTTAAGTTACAGGTTTATTTAACATCAAGTGCCGAGTATTTTTATTTGTTAACGAAAATGAAAATGTCGAACCATGAAATAATAGAGGGTGAAAATGCAACCTTATTAGGCCAACAAACCTATATAATTAGGAGAGTGCAGTGTGCATTTTAATTATCCATTTTAATATCATAAATGCAATTTACCAATTATATACTTTTTTTTTCAAGAGTCCCTTGAGGCTAAATAGATGTTGAAGTTCGGGATTTTTGTTACTGCACATTAGGAGAAGAAGATAATGCTCACTGCAATTTGGCGGAATCCAGTTTTACTTTGAAGCTGATATCCTTTTGTACTACTAACCAATTTTTTTTTGGAAAGAAACTTCCTGAATAATTCTCTAAAACCCAAATGAATAATTCTCTAAAACCCAAATCAAGGTTCTGTTGATCCACACCGTCAGGTGATCAATTTTTTTTTCTTTTTCTAATTCTCTGAAACAACCAATGTAGTTAACCTAAAATTTGTTTATTTACTGGATTATATCCTATTGGTAATGATGTTATTGACAATTTTTTAGTATGCACAGTATATGTTGAAACGTTAGCTGGTGTACTCACCACTCACCAGAGTGATCTACTTTCTGGGTTGCTTTACGGCTGGGTTGCACGGACGCTGCAATATTGGCCTCGCGTCCGCGTCCGACGCGCTAGGACGCTAAAATATGCACTGGGACGCTGCAATATTGGCCTCGTGTCCGCGTCAGTGTCCTGTCGTGTCTGTGTCGCTGCGTCCGCGTCCGTGCAACCCAGCTTTACGGACTCTTTAAGCCTTTGCAAGTTGTTTGCAGTACGAACTTTTTTACTTAATTCCATTTTTTTAATGATCTTTTTGTTTTAATGATCGCATAATGGTGTTCCGTCAGACTCATGGAGTTCCATTGTACATTGTTTGGATGAAGAAATGTAAATGGTCCCAAACACAGTAGTAGATGGTTCTTCTCATGTCTTTTATAACCTCTCTTTTATACTGTTACTTTGGTTAGTATTGGCATTGCCATACTTCCATTTATACTGTTGCTTTGGTTAGTATTGGCATTTCCATACTTCCATTTCATTTCGGATGACGATTATATTCAACATGTTTTTAATTTGGAGTTTTAATTATGAAAGCTTAGTTATATCATTATGGTTTTAATTTGGAGTTTGATTATGTTTCCACTTTCTCAAATGTAAAAATTGAAGCACGAGAAGGAAAATTTCACCACAATTAATGATGTTCCAAACTCTTTTAGAACTTTTGGATGGTTTAAGCTTTTGTTGACCCAATTAGTTTTGTTTAAGCTTATATAATTATGCTATCATAATATCATAATTATGCACGACCATAAAGTTTTTTTTTTTTTTTTTTTGCTCAATCATATTTTTTATTAATTGAATAGCTAAAAAGATTACAAAGGGGAGAAACAAAATAAAAACAACAAAAGCAAAACTCTCAAGTTAAAAGGAAGCCAATAACAATTATGGCTTACTATTCACTAATCTAGAATTGAGATTGAAAAATTTGATTATTTGAGAATCATATTGATGAGCCCATCTTTTACCTTTCATTCTAACACCTCCTTCATGCACCACTTGGATTATCCTGCTTTTGAAGCTATGAATATTGATCTTACCATTTTCAAATAAATTGGAGTTCTTTAGAAACCACAATTCCTTCATAGTTGCACAAGCTGCTGTAAACCATACTTCTTTTATCAAAGGACTTTGTTGATTTGCTATGTGACAAATATCCATGAATGATGAAGGTTTAGGGAATACAAAGACTGAACATAGCCAATTCCAAATTTTAACACTAAACTCACACCCCCACATAGTATGCTCCATGTTGTCCTGCTCTGCTACACACATACAACACCTAGAATGCATTTCATACCCTTCATTTCTCATTGTTTCATCATCAACATATACACCTTGTTGAAGTTTCCAGATATTGCAAGAAATAGAAGGATGCAGGGAAGAATTCCAAATAAAGGAAGGCCATACCATTTTTTGCTGCTTGAGTCTTATTTTCTCCACTGCAAAAGCTGTAGAAAAAACCCCATTTTTTCTTCCAGCCCATGTTATTGTGCTAACCGCACCATTACTAACAAGTACAATATCATCTTTAAGAACTGACCAAGCCCATTTCAGACCTGAATAAACTGATGAAGGTTTCCAGTGTTCAAACCACTGACCATGTTTATCTTTAAATTTTGCAGTAAAGAAAAGACCCCATTCATCTTGAGATTGTATCATTTTCCACATTATCTTCATAAGAAAAGCTTTGTTAATGGTTTCTAGTCTTCTAATACCTAGCCTACCTTCATCATATGGAGTACAGACTTTTTTCCATGATAAATTTTTATATTTTCTCACTTCACTATTGCCAGACCATAGGAAATTCCTGATTAGCTTTTCACAAAATTTAAGGATTTAAGCAGGACATCTATAAACAGTCATATTGTATAATGGGATACTGCAAAAAACTGATTTGACCAAAACTAATCTTTCTGCAAAAGATAAGATTTTACCTTTCCATTTAGCTAATTTGTGCTGAATCATCTCTACAACAGGCCATACCATTGCTGAAGTTACTCTTCCAGGAGCCAAACTTACTCCTAAGTATTTATCAGGAAACTTAGATAACTCCATGTTAACCAACTCACAAATTTGTGACTTCCTAACTGAAGAAACACCATCAATGAAGCACTTACTTTTATCCTTGTTGATTAACTGACCTGAGCTGGCTTGGTATTCATCAAGTAATGTAAACAAGTTATTCAGATTCTTCTTAGCTCCATTGCAAAAAATAAATACATTATCTGCAAAAAAGAGATGGGTTGGATGAATGCCATTCTTAATCACCATTGGAAGTATTTTACTTTGAGCCACCAATTGAGATATATTCCTGCTAAGAACATCTTCCATTAAGACAAAGAGAAGAGGTGATAATGGATCACCCTGTTTTAATCCTCTGCTCATTGAAAAGAAGCCACAAGGCCCACCATTAACCATTACTGATACCTTTGCTGATTCAAATAAAGTGAGAAGCCAATCACACCATGAAGAGGAGAAACCATATTTTTGCAAGACTTGAAAAATGAATTTCCAACTTACAGAGTCATAGGCTTGAGAAATATCAAATTTAAAAGCCACCTTACCTCCTCTTCTTTTCTTCTTCATTTCATTTACCATTTCTGAGGATAGCAGAATTTGATCTTGAATGCTTCTACCTTTGATATAAGCAGCTTGTTGAGGAGATATTAATTTCTCCATTATTTTGTTCATCCTTACAATAATGATTTTGGTTCCATTTAACTAAAATAAACTAAATGAATCAGTGTTTATTCATTCCAAGTTTTCGTGTCATTATGAATTAGTTTAGTGTCAATGCATAATGCTCAAAAATGGATACAATTCCATCTTCGTACCTTATACACACAACTCAAGTGAAACCGTAGGCAGAATTCACTATTTCGAGGGTCAATGAAGGATAGGTTCTCACAAATATATCATATCATTCCAGCTTTTTTTTTTTGTTTCAAATGCCTAGAAGGATGGGTTCTCGCAAATATATTTTTAAGGAGTATATCTTAGCAAGCTTGAACAATAATAATGGTGCGTACTCATAATGGTATTTTCTATGTTATACTGTTTGTTTTAAACTGTGTCGGATTTTAGCTTGGTTTATTTTATAATAGGTAATTTTTTTGTGTGATTTGTATTTATTTACGTGTTTGTGGATCTTTCTGTATTATTGTTGTTATTCGTTTTTGTTATCAAATGCATTATTTTCTTGGTCCGACTCTTCGATAGGTCAATATAATTTATACGCAAACCAGCGTGTATATACAAGGTCAATATAATTTATTCTTTTTTGGGGAAAATATTACAAATGAAGGAAAATATTGGTCTAGAACATGTTATTTTCATTTATTTAGTTTTCTTTGAAGCACTTCGGTTTAAGCAGAGGTCAGCGATAATAACACTTCTCATCGGATCCGGTACGTGGCAGAAGCAAGTGATATTAACATTTTGAATTTATTTTTGATTTACTGCAGTATATCAATTTTATTTGGAAGACGTTAGTAATTCTTCTTGAGTGACTTCTATTCCACCAAAGCTACGAATACTCTTATAGAATCTACGATATCAAATACTTTGATACCCGTAATTTCCGGCAGAATTGGAAAAAGAACTTGGTTAAATGGTTGTTTATAAATGTCTGATTTGTATTTTCCTGATTGGAAATTTTTATTTAGTGAAGGGTATTGTATTCTTACAGTCATAAATGAACGAAGGTAGGCATTTCCCATTTTTTTTTATTAAATATAAAATAGAATGTAGTGAATCGTATATCCCTTTTTAGGACGGTGACACAGATCTAAACTCAGACGAAGTTTCATATATAAATATTCTTCAATATTTTGACGTTGTATATAAATATATATGGAAATATAATGAAGCTAAATCCTAATCATACTTACAAGATGGATGATGATCTTGGAACTGAAGGTAAATCCTTGATCCTTTTGTGGGCAGCAACTGCTGGGAATATAATTAATTCATGTGAACTTTGCGAGTTCAATCATGAAGGATAGAGATTCTCTGTTCATGTAAAAAAAAAAATCTACCTCTAGTAGACATATGTATATTCTCCTTATCCAATATATCCTTTTTTCTGATTAAAAAAATAATAATTTGGAAATAAAGAATAATTAAGATATCCAAAAAAAATTTCTTCTAGAAATCCTTCATTGGACTTGCAAGTATCCATGTTGTAATTATATATCCTTGATAAGTGAGAGATTATATCGATTTTTAAATGTATTAAATGATAATACATATCAAATTTTAAACGTATTTCTTTAAAATTGTCATTAAATGATAATTGGTGTTTTAAACCCCCTCTTGATCGGGTGCGGGGTGAAGCCTCTCCTCATTAAGTTGGAGTCAATTATCATCATATAGGAGGTGCAGTGTACGTAATATATTACAGACTTTGAATTTTATTTTTTTATTTTTTCATAGTGTTTTGTATTTTCTCTCAGGGGTTGGTTGACTAAGATTTGTAGGGATATCAAGATATTTTTTACGCAAAAGATTTTGAAAAACTCTCTCTGACTTAATAGATTTCAAGAGATCCTCTGAGTGATTTTTAAGGAGTCTCGGTGATGCATGTATATAAAACTATATAGGACTTCATGTTACATACATCAATTAATCAATTAATCAATTATTTTTATTTATTTAAATATATATATATACACAAAAATCGTTTTACAAAATATATGTTCAAATAATCAAGTGCAACAATTGAAAATTATGCATTTTTAATAGAAATTTTAATTATTTTGTCTACCACAAATTAAATCAAAATGGACATGAATACAAGGAATTGGAATCCGTCATAAATCTTATGGGTTTTGGAAAATAACATTATTATTTGGTTATTGTTATTTATGAAGTTATTTATTTAGTATCTCAAGATATCACTTATTTTAGAGAGACTTCTTTTATGGCTTTTATGGCATTTTTTAAGGTAAAAGTCTCTAAAGTCTCTGATCAAATCCTTAAATCGCTAATTTTAAAATTTAAGTAGAATAACAGAGAATATTATAGACTTTTAGGAAAGTCTTTATCCAATAACAGAAACTTTCGGAGATTTTCAGAAACTCTCTGTTGAATAACAATAGATTTAAAATGTCAATGTAATTCCTGATAATTCTAAATTTACTAACCCCTGCTAAAAATATAAATTTTTTAAAAAAACACGTTATAGTGCATTATATCGTTTACCATAATCCATTCATGGGTACCATAAACTAACTCAGTGAATCTATATATAATTTATAAGTACTACACTCTCGCTAAACTAACTCAATGAAATCAAGTTTATGTATCTATATGAGTGCCACACTCTCGTTATACTATACGAGTACTCAATTCTTGCTCTATAACATATGTGATAATCATTCAATTAATGAGTAGAGATATCTCAAAAATATTTACTCTAAAATGCACGGGAGCATATAGTTTACATCCCATAATCTAAATCAATAAAATCATGGTTAAGTATCTACTTATGATATACGAGCACTCAACTTTCACCCGATAATAAACGAGAGTATTATACAATTTGTTATCGGTAATTATATATATACTTATAGACAATTCACCCTATAATGCACTGAATACCATCTTGCAATCCATGAGTACCTATAAACTAACTCAAGAAAATAAGTAAATTTTATAAATCTGCCAACAATTTACATGCATTCGTCTCTCACCCTATAATATACGGTTAACTAATTCCCACCCTGTAATACACGGGAATCATTGTATAATTTTTGGTTAAACATATATTCACTCAAAATTGTTGTCAATATAGTGCAGATGGTTATCTTATGATTCTCGAATACCATAAACTAAATCAACGAAATCAAGTTTAAGTGACTATTTATTGTACAAGGGTGCTCAACCCCCACCATATAATATGAGAAATCATTATACAACTCATGGTGAATATACATTTACTCAAAATTATAGACTCCATAGTGCACAAGATCATCTTATAAATCACAGGTACCCATGAACTAACTTAATAATAATGCAGCATTTATCAATGATATAGGGATACCCGACAAATATATCATATTATCATACAATTAATGGGTGATCGTAAATACATTAGAATATGACACATATTTTCCTATCACTGAAAAAAAAAAGTTACCAATTGGGAATTTTTTAAAGATGTTATGACGTGTCTGGAAGACCAGGGGGGGGGAGCCCCTGACTCCCAAACCGTAATTTTTATTGGAACCAGTACATAACATGGGTTACAAACTAGCATGGTATTTTCCATGCAGTTGTGGGTTCTAATCAAAAGGCAAAAGAGGTATTAGATTTTTCAAGCTTCTCTGAAGGCTTTCTTTTGGGAACATTATTTGGCCATAAATATTATCAGTCGGTAGAATCATTCCAAGCAAGTAATAGAGCTCTGCCTCAATGTGTGTTCCAAGCTTTGTGAAGTGTCTATTAGAACTTTCTTCTTCATTAGAGGAATAAAAATCTAAGTTATAATGTAATTTCCAAACGAGCATATTAAATGCACCAATTCCACGGTAACAAGTATAAATATTAAGTTATAAATTTTGTTTATTTCTTATTACATGTTATATGACAAATGAAACTAAAGCAACACAACGGTATATTCACATCAATTGGACAAACGACTGAAGTGGTTATAGATAACAATAATAGAGTAAAAAAAATGAGGGTATTGCCAACGATATATGTAAAGGTAACTGAAAGTTTATGATAAGCATATTTTTAGTGGGAAAAAAAAAGAATGCAATCCCTTAAAATATAATTTTTTTGAAAAACCGGGTAGATAGCGTAGAAGATATATTAACTGCAATAGGGATTTCAATGGTTTTTAGATTCATACTCGAAGAAATAAACTTCACTAAAAGCACATGACATATTTCAATGTGATAATGCTTCGAAGAAAGCATATCTATTAAACAAAAAGGAATCGGTAAGTACAACTCCCGACAGAGAACAACTCCAGATCATTGAAATCCCTATTGCAAATATTCATAAGCATATAAAATTTAATTATTTTAAATCCAAATTTTATGGAGTCAACTTCTTTTTAATTATTTTAATATCTGCATATATAATTAATACTTGAATTTATGTTTACAACGCCAAATTTAAATCATTAAATCATTAGACACCTAAAAAGTATCATACTCCCATATCCCTTTAAAAGATCAAACTAATCAAACACTGTTCAAAAATAATCTAATGTATTTGACCACGGGCGCGGTGCGAAGCCCCGCCACACTAAATTAGCTGATCCCACTGGTCCCGGTGCATAGCATGGGTTACACTAGTGTATCTAAAACATGTAAAAAGAACCCGAACTCTCTCTTACCTTCTCTTATTCTCTTCGAATCGAGATCTTCCTTCATCGATTCCACCGATGATTCCATGACCACTACCAGCAGCAACATCGCCACCAACACAGCATCAACACATCCACTGTCACCACCATCCACCTAATTCAATTTCACTACCAGTTTTGATTTAAATTTCATTATTGAACCCTACTTTCATTATTTCGATCCCAATCATTACAAACCTAATTCAATTTCACCGATGATTCCATGATCACCACCAGCAGCAACATCCCAATCAATACAAACCCTAAAGTTTTGTGATTAGGTTTACTGCGTGGAAGAACAAGAGAATGAAAATTTGAAAGAGAAATTGAAAAATATGATGGGGTGGAATTATTTACTCTACTTCTTCGAAGTTTCAATTCCTCCAACAAATTTGAAAGAGAAATATTTCACTCTCGGCTAATCTATCTAAGGTAATGAACTGAACCTTCTCTTATGCAACTTCTTTTCATCTTCTTCAGGTTAATCATGATTAGATCCTTGGTTGTATTACAGTAATAATTTGATTTGGTTGAATGAACATTAGTAGAGGATTCGTTCAGCTGCTGTCACTTAAAAAATGTATTCTACAGCTCTAACTGTTTGTAGAAATGCTTGAGAGAAAGATGTTCAACAACCAAATTAGTTTTGCTTCCTTCTAACTTCATTCTCAGTCATAAATTTGTGAACCTCAATGATTATAAGAATTACATGCAAATCAGTTAGGTTCTTAAGATACATTATAGATCATAGGATGTTGATGTAGAACAATTATAATAAATGTATGTGGAATCTCTTATTTTGAAGAGTAGTAAGGAACATGTTTTGGTTGGATAATAGAGATGAGTCTTGGTTGCTGCCAAGGATTGCGATAAAGTTGGAAGATGGTTTGTCTCAAATTTTGAGTAGATAAAAAGACAGTATAAATGCAAAATTTATTTTAAATGCGTAATTACTACTTATCCCCCTTCAATTTGATTGTAGTGACATGTATAAATGTGGAATTTATTTTGAACACAGATTACAAATGGATGCTTCTAGCTCCGGACCCGGAGAAGTCCACGGCTCATCGAGCAAGCTAAACTTCAAGAGGTTGAACATCCAGAAGATAAAAGAAAAAGACAGGAAAAAGAACGTAATTTTTACAAGAGAATAAAATACACTATTGCATTAGAGAACGATAGGGCATCAATGCTAGAAGAACGCCGTATCCGTGGAAGAGAAAGAAAAAGTATATTGACTGAAGATGAAATAAATAGAGATCGTGAACATCATCGTTTTGCTTACCATAAATGGAGGAAACAAGCAGTTGGAGCTGAGATTAACAGTATGAACCAACAAAGTACTACAACTGCCTCGCCAACTGACATAGATATACTAAACTAACTGTTTTTAGTTCACTGTTGTCATTTAAGTTGAATTCATCGTATGCCAACAATTGCTTTGTTTCAATTTTTTGTAGCAATTGAGGGGAACCTGCCCACCAGTTTCATCCATCTTCACCGAAGCTCCAGGATCGTCAACCAAGATAGAATGGATGAACCAGGACCAAGTACTGCTGGTGCTTCAACATCTAAAGGTAAGGCAGTTGATTTGGTTCCAAGCCCCGAGATTGTTGTGCATCAACATGGCGATGTCCACGCTACTGAGGCCTCCCGAAAGAGAAAAGGAAAATCAGTTGCAGTGTACCAGGTATGTGTATGTATGAAATATAATTCACTATATCATATGTTTCTGAAATTTGCTACGTAGTTCACTATATATTACATCATGTTCTTTGTTGTGTTTCTGAGCACCCATGTTTCTGAGTTATATTTGTCGACTATGAGCATCGATGCATTGATATGCCATCTATTCTGCATTTCTCTATCAAACACATATTCTTTCTCTGTTGCCGGGAATGTGTAATGTGTTTGTTAGGTTGTTCATTTCTGAATTTGTTGTGGGTTGGTTCATGTAATCTCTGTTGTGTTCCTCTTCTCGCTCAAAGTGCTCATTGTAGTAGAAATAACTTTAGTTCACTCAACTTCTCTTCGAATACCTATCCCAGTGCCATATTCTAGCCTTCCCCCACCTCCTCTACCACTTCCAGAATCTCGGAAATCATTTCTTTTTTTTGGTAAACAGGAACGGCCCCGAGCAAACAGATACGTTCCTGGCGGAAACTCACCTAAAGGCATAGTTATTGGTTCAATGGATGGAGAGAAAAACAACAATGATCCAATGGATTATGACACTGATGATGAAGGGGGACAATACGAGGAACATTATGAGATGTATGTATCCAATCTATTTATAGAAATAAATTAATGTCAAATACACCTATTCCTGCTTCTTTGTGCATTGCAGAGATACAAGTGATGATGGCGATGGGGAAGATGATGATAATCGAATCAGTAGGACTATCCGTTTACATGACCATGAAGTCAGAGCTAGTACAAGCCGCAGCGTGACTGAGTAAATCATTCTTCGCCGAACCCAAGGCTTCTCCAACAACCTCAACGACCAAGATATTCCAGAGTATCAAATAGGAAGAAGAAAGGTGTGCGGCATTTTCTTGGGAAAATGGACGTGGTATGTATACATTGTGGAGCGATGAATTTTATGGATAAAAAGCTCACCAAGTCGACACTCGGAACCAAAATTCGGTACATGTTGCCTGGAGGGAAGGATCGTACTACCGAACTTGAGAGTACCACCCGAAAAGTTTATAGAGTTACTCGAAGGAACTGATGAAGTCGCAAAGAATTTCCAGGAAAATATTCGTAGGTAAGCAATATTCATACACAATATTCTTTCACGATAGCATCCTGTTAGAACCTGAACTAAATTTTAGCCTTACATAACAGACTCATCCACTTACTGAATAGTTTTTTGTAATGAAACTAACACAGGAACAACACGTCAAACACATTCACGAGTCTAGGATGCACACTGAAACCACGAAAACTCAAGGGCACAGGTACTTTTGATTCACTACATGTAACATTACTGGAGTGTAAACGACATTTTCCTAATAAAAACCTTCCAAGCCACATCTTTTTAATGTTAATATCGGTGTATATGTACATGAAGTGTTTTCGATTGAAGAACAACTTTATTTGTCACATAGTAGTGCAACTGAGCAAATGTAGGAAATTCGGTATATGTATGAATAGATGATTTGTTTTTCTAGCAGATGGAATATGTGTGAACTTAAAATTGGTATTTAGACCAACTTGGCATCCAACTTCTAGGATTTTAACATTGTATTAAAAACTCTTAAGCTTCCTGAATTGCCTCAGTACCAATGACTTGGACTGCCAAGGGATTGCAGCAACAGGTCAAGCATATCAAACAGAAATGGGGATAAGTAATGGTGTAATTATTATAGAAGGCCATAAAGATCAGGTTATGAAGCCATTATATGTATGATTTAGGTTTTCAATCCGATTAAATCAGAACACAGACAATTCCAACATCCTAGAGTCAAAAGACAGATACATCCTAAACTCATCCATAAACTCTAAAACCTAAAACACATTCACTCAGATTCTGAAGTGGATTTTTCTAATTTATATTTTTTGTTTTGAATTATTCACTCATCCATTGTTTGAATTGATATTTCTTCTTTCTATTCCCCTATAACTGTATCACTTTTGAGTTTGGACTGAACTCAATCTTTGATGTGTTGAACATGCCCACCGTTGTTTACTATACATGGTCAGCTAAGGCATAGAACCGGAACAATCTTACCTGAAAATCCGCAAAGCGGCACATACTCACAGCTGTACATTTACGATCCGAAAGCTGCAGTATCAAAACGGCTCGAGCTAAACCCAAGGTTAAACATTACGGTGCTTGAGATCATACAACAGGTTCTATCTGCCAACAATGCCTTTGTGAAGAAATACAATCATGCTTTTGAATTATTAAAAAGCAATGAGTGGAGAGGAAATGATGTTGATGTTTCTCTCCAATACGAAAAAGGGTCAGATCCGAGACGTTATAACTTACCCACAACAGATGAGATAGCCGTTATATTGCCTGAAGACGGAAAAACCATCAATTCTGGAGCGCGTGACATTATATTTCATCTGAAAGGAATTCATGCTTTACAGAGAATTAATGAGTGTCATCCAGCGTATTTTTCTTTGCATTATGTTCTTTTGTTCTCATATGGTTAATTGGGATGGGAACCTGGGATGGTACACTGGGATATCGATCTAGATAAGGCTACGGATACGCGGCTCACGCAAATGGAATATTTCATCTATAGATTGTTTCAGAGGAGAGGTGAGTACTCGACGATACTAAGAGCAGGTATGCTCTTTCAAGAATTCATAGTTGATGCTTGGGCAGCGACCGAACAAAATCACCTTCGGTGGATTAGGAAAAATCAACCCAAGTTATGAGTTCAGGGCTTGCTGACCTTGGGGTTTCAGGCAACAAAGCATCAGAACGTGGTCAACCAGTCATACGCGGTCCTCAGAATATGTACGAGATATATCAAGATTCAATGGCCATCATTAGGTAGAATCCCTTTTGTTATTTGTTAATTCTCTGAATTCGATGTATATGAATATAATTTTTTTTTTATATGTTCAATATTGTCTGAACAGTGAAAACTGAACAAGATGTCATAATAGACGGACAGAGATCACTGTTAGATGAACTTCAATGAGTGATAACAGCCACTCACAGTTGGGTATATCTTAGTAGGGATGATCTGATTTTCATATTCATATTTACTCAAAAATTCGGTAGTTGGCAGCATCCAACTACCTTCTGATTTTTAGCACTTATTTGTGTGAGTAAAACTGTGATCAAATATTTTGTTTCTTTTAACCGAATATAACAGCTTCCTTTATTTTACTTCAGCTGAAATATGATCATTTCCTTTAGAAATTGCTAATACTTTTTTCATTTCTTGCTAAAAAGGTACAACCATCATCCAAATATATTCCTCACCATGACAGCAAACCCACGCTGGGAAGAAATTACAAGTGCTCTGTTAGAAAACCAACCACCACAAAATAGGCCTGATTTGGTGGCAAGGGTGTTTGAGCTCAAACATAAGGCGCTAATAAAAGAAATAGAAGATAAGAAAGTATTTGGTAGGGTGGTTGGATATGTTTACACGATAGAGTTTCAGAAGAGGGGTTTGCCGCATATGCACATGTTGATTTTTCTGGACAAGGCAGACAAAATACACACCCCGGAGCAAGTGGATAAGATGGTATGTGCTGAATTCCCTGATGAAAAAAACGAACCGGATCTCTTTCATACAATACAGAGATGCATGGTGCATGGACCGTGTGGTGCTAGGAAACCAAGTGCAAGTTGCATGGATGGCAGCAGGTGCACCAAAGATTATCCGAAACAGTATGCAGAGTCAACTTCAATAAGTGAGGATGGGTATCTAGTGTATCGCCGACGCGATGATGGTCGGGTTTTCCATTATCGCATCCAGTCATACACTAATATGGATGTGGTCCCTTACAATCCACATCTTAGCAGGATGTTTGACTGCCATATCAATGTCGAGGTATGCTCCAGCGTCCGAGCCGTGAAGTATATCTACAAGGGATATGACTTGACGATTATGGTTGCTGATGGTGGCCCCAACGATATTCTTCAATATCTGAATGCAAGGTATATCAGAGCACCTGAGGAAGCTTGGAGATTACTTGGACACCGCCTACACAAAGAGAAGCCCAAAATACAGCGGCTAGCAGTACATATTCCGGGCAAGGAGCGAGTTATTTACGATCTTGATGATCCCATCAAAGTAATTCAGGACAAGGCATAAAATGTGGTAACCACATTGATGGGGTATTTTGACTACAACAGGTTAGTTTCAAATTTGTCTTTCCAATGCATATTTTCACGACTTATGTCTTTCTGCCTTTGGTGTATGGTTGGTGGTTAGATGTTTGTACCATTACAATGCTCAGGAAGACAATTCCTGATATGGTGGATTTATTTTCGAAATTCCCTTTATAAAGCTCTTTAATGCATTGGGATGTAGGAATCATGTACATGTGCCAGATAAACATTTTTATTAGCCATGTTCGAAGGGTATAATTCTTTATCCCATTTCATGAGATCAACATTTTTATTGTGTAATCACCGGATTTTTATTGTTTTTTGATGATAAATTACCTTTAGTAAATTGTCCAGGCTTTACAAATAGGAGTTTTATACTTTATTAGTCATTAAGCAGATCCAGTTGACATCATTTTATGAATTTATTTTCACGTTTTATGTCTTTCTGCCTGATTCTTGCGTCATGCTTTCTCTGTTGCATCTATCTTGCATCGTGTTAGCTCTATTTATTTTCTCTTCTTTCACAACTTTAGTTTCTGAATAATACAGGTTAAATCCATAAGATGAGGCATATACCTACCAAGACTTCCGTCAGAAGTTTGTATGGTCAGGTAAGATACAGTCTTCAGTTTACATATCCATTTGCTTCTTCAGTTACATTGCTACTAGTTACTGAAATGATTAATAATAATTGTCTGATTGTGGTAATTGTTAATGAAATAATCATCATTACGTGTGCTTATGTGCATGTTTTTGAGTATCCATTTTAATTATGTTTCTGAAAATAAACATGTTCTGAGCATCATGTCATTTTGTCAGATAAGAAGTGGTCTCCTCGACAGAAAGGCTTGCTATTGGGAGAATGTATTTTGTCACCCCAAACAGTGGCGAACTGTATTACATGAGGTTGTTGCTTACGGTAGTGGAGGGGGCAAGGTCATTCAAGCACCTGAGAACTACGATGAAGAGTGGTGTTGAAGAGGTCTACCGAACTTTCAAGTCTGCCTGTATTGCACTAAATTTGTTGGTAGATGACGGAGAATGTGATAAATTCTTGAAAGAATCCGTCGTAGTAAAAACTGGGCATCAGATGCGATAATTTTTTGGTATAATACTAACCAAGTGCAGTCCTACACGTCCAGAAGTTCTATGGGAGAGGTATGGGAAAGATATATGTGATGATTTACCATTTATGATCAAATGACAATACGGAATTGAAAATCCAACGGAGGAGCAGGTTCTTGATTACGGTCTTTACCTCATGGAGAAAATAGTTTAGGAGGAAGGGAAGGAAATGAAGGATCTTGGAATGCCCCAATATACCGGTAACTGGAGCCGAATTGTTGGAAATCGATTACTTTGGGAGCAAAGAGAACTGCAGTTTGAGATTCAAGAATCAGTAGTGGATTCGAATGTAGATAAATTCAATACAGAACAAAGAAATACGTTTGAGACAATTACAGATTCCATAGTGAATAATCTTGGTAGAATGTTCTTCTTAAATGGTAGTGCTGGTACGGGGAAGACTTTTGTGTACAACACATTGGCAGTAACACGTAGAAGCAAGGGTGACATTGTTTTAAAAGTCTCTTCTTTCGGCGTCTCTGCATTGCTTCTAACTGGTGGAAGGACATCACATTCTACCTTTAAGACACCTTTCGAGCCACAATTTGATTCCAAGTGTAATGTCAATTTTGATTCGATCGAGGCGGAATTGTTTCGAGCTACCAAGTTGATCATATGGGATGAAGTGGCAATGCAACACCGATTTTGTATTGAAGCAGTAGATCGTACTTTAAGAGATGTGAGATCAAGTGACGGACCATTCGGAGGGATCACCGTCGTGCTTGGAGGGGACTTTAAGCAAACTTTGCCAGTGGTACAAAAGGGTCGTAGAGAACAAATCATAGACGCCTCGATTAGAAGCTTTATTTTATGCAGAAACGTGAAGGTGCTTAAGCTAACACAAAACATGAGGCTTGAGAGTCGAGATCCTAACAGCATTGCATTTGCTGAGTATTTACTTCAGGTATGTTTTCTATACATGAAATTCTTCTCTTGCCATTATCCATTATTATTCTGAATGTTATGCTTATGAAATGCAGTGAAATATTTTTGTTTTTGTGTAGTCCTTTGGTGTATACGTATGTTTATCAAGAAGTACAGTACCGTAATCAGTTGTACTTTTTTTGTAATGTTTATTGTTTTGAATGTCCAGTGGTACATACCTGCTTAGGTTATTGCTAGATTAATAGAAAAAACTTCATAGAACTGGATAATTACATTACATAATGGAAAGATAAGACTCACAACTCATTAAGCATTTTGGGGAGTCCGTTTACGGGAATTTAGTTAAATTGTTTCTCCTTGCATACTTAGCCACCGCATATGTCATACTAGATATTAACTCCTTCGATATACTTATGTCATTTTGCAGGTGGGGGAAAATCCAGAGCCAAAAGTTAACTTGCCATCCGCTATTTCAAAATCTGCCAATCTACATGAGTTGATTTCAAAGATATATCCGGGAATTGAAGAAATGAGCTAGCATACTGCAGAATATATGACCGAGAGAATAATATTATCTCCTAGGAATGCCGAGGTTTCAGAAATAAATAAAATTGTGTTGGAGATGTACAATGGTGAATCTCACACGTTTCTTGTAACAAATAAACAAGATCAGGTTAACGGTGAATCATCAACAGGTACAACCTATACGAGTGAAACATTAAACCGACAAAATCCATCAGGATTACCGCCATTAAAATTAGATCTTAAAGTCGGTTGTCCAATTATGTTGTTGCATAATCTATCTCTTAGAAGTGGACTATGAAATGGTACTAGGTATGTGCTTTATCCAGATTATCACGTCATATGATTCACCTCATTTATTCTCATTGTGTTGCTTATATTTGGAACCCTAGACTTGCTTCGATGACTATTTAATTGTGTAATGATTTTTTGTATTATCAGGTTGAGGGTAGAGATTTGCGAAAAACATGTTATTGTGGCTACAATTTTAACATGAGATAAGGCTGGGGAAGTGGTTTTTATTCCGCGCATAGCACTAACACCATCTTCATCGCACATCCTCATTCGAATGACTAGGAGACAGTTCAGGTTGGCTTATGCGATGCCCATAAATAAATCTCAAGGTCAATTGTTGAAGTATGTGGGGGTAGGCTTAAGGAGTCCCGTATTCAGCCATGGGAAGCTCTATGTTGCACTGTCCAGATGCACAAGTGCTCGGAGGATCCATGTGTTACTCCCAAAGAACAGTACTAGACATGAAGCAACAAATGTTGTGTATCCAGAAATCTGTCATAAGTTTGTTTTCGAAATTTGATTCTCCTGCTTTTATCACCCGTGTCTATTCTTGGCTAATTTGATGTTTTGTTTGAGCTAATTGTAATGCTGAATACAACACTTGGAATCGATAGGATCAATGACATTGGCGCATAATTAGACTAATTTTAAAAAATGCAGAGATATTGAGATACAAACAATACAAATACTAATCTTTTTATAAAAAAATCCGCTTCAAGTTATATTAGTTCGTTGTTATTAACTGTCTACTATGAAATTTGGTAACTCTGGTGATGCAATATACATAAAGACAACTGTCTTCTATGAGATGCCTCTGCCGCCTCCACCACCACTGATGGTATAGGTTATCGACAAAGGCATTAGCCATGGTTACCATCACCCCTTCCGCCCCGTGCCTAATCAAGAATTTCTTAAATTATATCACCAAACAGAGTGATGCTACACTCATGCCCAAAAAACCCGGGTGAAATCCCGTGAGGGGATCAGACGGTTGAGGAAAATGCATCTCTGCATTTGGATAGGGAAAGGCTGCAGTTGGTCCAGGTGATGCGATGGGCGGGATTTCTCACGGGATTGAGTCCCGATAAACCTAGCATTATTGCACCAAACGGTAATCAGGGATCAAAAGTTCTACAAAATAAATAGAATTTTTGAGAAAAACTTATCTCAAGAAAGAAGAATTATGAAGAAACGACCGAATCAGCTCAAGACAAAACATATCTGAACCGATGTGTTCTATTGTGGATGTTCCCGATTTTATTTCCACTTCTCTTAACCTATGAAGAATTAGTGCCCGTTTAGCTATGGTTAGAGAATTTATTAATCTGATTGATTCATCTCCACATTGATGGCAGCAAACTTGGTTTGTTCTAATTGCAATACTTCACCAAAAACCTATTTGTTCTAATTGCAATACTTCACCAAAAACCTATCAAACTCGAATTCAAGGAAGCAAACTTGGTATCATCTTCCACAGACTGCATATGCCTGCTATCTCTTCATGCGGCTCTGCTAATCATCCTGGTTTTTCAAGAGAACTTTCTTCCTTGGTTTCTCCGCTGAAAACTCATAAAGATTATTTTTAGCAAAATTAAAGAAATAAAAAAGCGATCAGAGAGATGATTATATGTTACGACATGCATATATATATGTAAAGAAAGGCTAGTTAAGGTGAATTACCGATTTCCTTTTTTTTTTACACGAACTCCTGATTTCCTTAATAACCGATTTTGTTTTTTTTGGTGAATCACGAATTTCCTTTTTAACAGGAATTCCTAGTTTCACGTTTTTTTATTTATTTATTTAAGGATTTGGACGTAAGTTTTGTCCACCCTTATTAAAGTACAGTTAAATATAAATGTAAATAAACACGGCGTAACTAAATAATTCAAGTTTAAATTCTAACATAAGTATTGTCTACATACTTTTTTGTCAACTTCTTTGTCAACACCGTTACTAACGAACAATTAAGTAGCTTATGTAAACAAAATGTAACAAAATTTTAATTATTACAACCAATAGAGTTATGCCAAGTATCCTCACCATAGCTTCTACATTAGAAAAGGCCTTTCTAGGCCAATAAAAAGCGAGGGTTTCATCACCGTTTAACATGAGAGCTTTATTTGTCAAGGCCTTTAAGGGGGGAGATTACTTTCAACGTTCTCGATTTTTCCTTCGCATATATAATAAACTTGAGATCGGTAATTTCAAGTAATAGCTTAAATTTTGCCTTCGCATATATAATAAACTTTAGTGTTACAACATCCTTCGAGTAAATTTCCATCCAAAACAAATGAAGCAATAGATTAAATTTTATTTGGACACTACATAACGTCCACCTGAGGTATCTTCCTGAAGAGATATTGCGTTGGCGAAAATTATGTATTAGTCTTTCCTTCTTCAAAACAGGTAATCATGGTTAATAAACATTTTTATTCGGTTCAGGATTTATTACAAATACCTCAAAGGACTTTCCGAAAATTTTCAAACTCCAGCATGTTGAGCGTAACTTCGCAGCTTTGAGAAACAATATGCTCAGGATCCTTCACCAACTTTTCTAGAAGCTCCACCACTACAATTCGATTATCTAAAGGGGATGATGGGTAAAATAACCAACGGGAAAAAGAAATGACAACAATTGAGAATCAGAGATTCATCCAGTAACAAGCCCTTCAGCTTTTCAGACTGTTTGGTGCAATAATAGAAAACAAGGAAAAATCAAATAACAAAAAGTTATTGATACTTAGATCCCTTATAATGGAAGTGATCGATTTGATGAAACGGATGAGCTCCTAGGTCTTCGCAAAAAACATGGCAAAACTTTGAAAACAGAGTGGGTCACGTGTTCAACACGCTGTCCTCAATACATTAGCGCCCGATTACATCCAAAAGTTATGCTATAGCCTCCACATGAAGAATATCTAGGATAAAATAGGGGTGGGACTTGGGTTGGGTCAACCCACCCAACCCATGCCCAACCCGAACGTTGGGCGGACATGGGCAACGTATTTCAAAACTTTGGGCAAGCTTGGGCCTAAATTTTATGAACCCGAGTTAAATTTGGGCAAGCATGGGCACAAGTGTTTCTAACCCAAACAACCCGCCCAACCCGAAGAACTATATATAAGATATTTTTTATAATTAGTATCATCATCTATTTAGAGAAATTTTAGATATTATCTTCAAATCTATTAATGAAAATATAAAGTATATCTATCTCATTAATCATTCGATATGAAAAGAGTTTATATTATTGTAAATAATCATCAATTATTGGAAATTTAAAATAAATGGAGCAATTAAATCTTATTATTACTAAATTTATTATTATCACATTAAAAAACTTGTATGTCTAGTGAAACTTGGGCCAACTCGAGGAACCCGAGGAACATAATTTGGGCGGACTTGGGAAACACCTCAATGGGTTCCACGGGTTCGATGGGCAATCTGGGCATAGAGTTCCTAGCTCGGGTCTGCCTCGGCCAAGCCTTCTAACCCGCCCAACCAACCCAAGTCCCACCCCTAGGATAAAACACCCTACTAATAGGACTGCCAATGGGTACCCGATTATCCAGAACCGAACCGGACCCGGGTCTTTCGGGTCCGGTTCCGGGTCCTAATATTAGAACCGTTAGTGATTTTTTTACCCGTCGGGTAGACCCGTTAAAGAACCGATTAGTATCGGGTCCTTATCGGGTATACCCGGCCGGTACCTGGTAAAGAGTAAATATAGCTAATATTATGGTTAATAATCCTATCAAATTTTTAGGGTTACAAATTTTAAGTATATATTAGCTCTTATTCTTCATCCCTTAGTGCCACATCTTTTGCTCCGTTACACAATGCATAGGAAAAAGAGATCCATTAGAACATATGCAGTAGGCTATAGACAACAATCTGTATTCATTTACATTAGATCAAGCTTATGTTACACATATTGTCATCCATTTCTATTTGTTAGACCATTAGCGTGGAATACAACAAGGTCTAAATAAATTTCTATTCATCTATTAGATACTGCATATTTGGTGGTCAGTAATTGATAAGCGAGACTGGTTTATACTAAGTTTGCATGATTTATCCGAAAAAATGATCATTGTATCTATCCAATTCTAATGTGTTGGTAGTGGAAGAAGAACACCATGTAGCAACTCAAGAGTCCAAATCCTATAACTTCTTTCTTTCTATTTTAAAATTCTCTGTATTAGAAAATACCTTAAATTAGATCATAAATGTTTGTTTGTGTGAAGTTCTTTGCACGGATAGGTGTAGCTTGTGTAAGTATACGACTAAATTAGGTCTAACAAATGATATTGCAGATTTTTTTTTAATGAAAACGATAACCCAAAATTATTTAGCCGTAAGAACCGGTAAGGAACCGGACCTGACCCGGAAACGATAATATTATCGGGTCCGGTTCCGGGTCTAACATTTTTGGAACCGGACCCGGAACCGAATAAAATAGTCGGTTCCGGGTAGTATGATACCCGGACCCGATTGGACCCGTTGGCACCCCTACCTACTAAGCATACTACTAGCATATGAAGTAGATGCTCAAACTTGAGCTTGGCAAATACGAAAAAAACCTTAAGGAAAATGACAAACACTTAATAAAATAATAAAATTATTTTTCCTTTGAGGTCTCCCTAAAATATAGATAAATCCCTTTTCCATGGTTTTTACAAAAGAAGAGAAATTTGTTTATATAATGGAATAATACAACTTAAGAAGAGGAGCTCCCCGATGTGGGATTAATAAGATTTTCATTCACAAAGAAAACGAAAATTAATTTTATTTAGTTAAAAACTTTAAAAGTAAATATAGTTTCCAACAACTCCCCACATGAATTAAAACCTCAATAAAACATGAAAACACAGATCTTAGTAACTCAACATCCCAATCTCACGACCCGAACTGAATGAACAGATAGATGAATTGTGCATGTTGAAGTCATACTAGCCATTTCAACATCCTCTCCCTCACACGAAAATTTGTTGACCCCGGAGTCATACTATGGATTTCAAAAATTATATAGTATATAGAGCTTTTATCTTTAGTTTCTCACAGGTGAGACTAAAGGTTTCTTTCACCAAAGTGAAAATGTATGAACTAGTAATCCCTTAGGTCCTAAGTTCCTATAATTCCATAACCATCAAAACAGAATGAAACTTATTTTCTCAAAATGAATTAAATTTCGATAAAAAACAAAAATCACATAAAAACGTAGGAAATACCATTTTAGGCAGAGGTTTCCATGAGGTCTTGAACCTTTGCTTAGTGAGATATTACCAGAACTACTTGTTAGAGATAGTGAATGCGATATCTTGAACTGCTAGTATTTGATGTAATTCGTGATAACAACCACGCATGATATCTCCAAGGTTACTTCCAAGCTCGTGCCGTTGTGTCCAATTTGTCCTTGGACATATACTGTTTATCAGAATACTCTAGATAAATAAAGCTCATATTCTCATAGGAAGCAACCCCACTTCCTCATTCAGATATGTGAGTTTCCATCAAGAGTGTTACTGTTACACCCCACTTCAATCTTAAATTGAAACTATAGAACTCATTAAGACTTCTTAAAAGTCATCCTTCACGTGCAGTCACACTATCACATCTACACCATAGGGAAGGAAAGTGTTTACCTTTACCCACCACACATTAGTTGTCTCATTCGAAACCTTGATCTTGGGATCTCCAGTCAGCATGGTTGAGTATCCTTCATGGAAAGTTTAATTTATGAGCGTCATCCCCATCCCCTTTGATGCATTACTAACTATGTATTTAGACAAACCTTTCGTAAAAGGGTATACGATATTCTCCTTGGACTTTATCCAATCAATGGAAACAAAGACGATTAAGATTAATTATGTTTTAGCTTTAGCTATTACGGATTGGCTAACACAGTGTATAAATATATCTGGCACAGGCCTATGCTAGAGAGGAATGTCTACTAAAAAGCATCTTAGGCACTCGGCCCCCTCTCGTGCTTTATCTAATGCAATACTCTCAGATTCCATAATGAATTGAGCAATATATGTCTGTTTGGAAATCTTCCAAGAACAAACCCTCCTGCTAGAGTGAAAACATATCCACTCATATACTTAGAATCCCCTGAGTCAACTATCGATTTTGCATCATAAAGTCCCTCAAGGACAACAAGTTACCTTTCATAAATCAAACAAAAGGTAATATAATATTTTGGGTACAGTAATACTCTACTAAGTGCATCCTAATTCTCTTTCTCTGGACTACAAGTAATATAGGAAATGTATGGACTCTTACAGTTCATTAAATTCATCAGACATCCTATAACTCTTGAATATTCAAGTTAAGAACTCCATTACCCTTATTTTTCTTGAGTCTACAAGAAGAATCGTACGGAGTACAAACATACATTCAACATAATGAGAGCGACTAAGACTATAAATGCTAGATTATCTAAGATTACATCAACATGGCCTAAGTCTTTCAAGTCAACGTTCTCATTCAACGCATATTTTTAGTGAAATTAATCATATATATGTTTGTATCAAGTATAAACATATCATCAGCATACAAGCATACAATCACACAGGCATCCTTAAAAAGTTACTTGTAAATATACTTTTCAGATTCATTAACTTAAATCCACTACTCATTATCACATGATCAAATTTCCCATGTCACTATTTATGTGCTTATTTGAAAACCATACAAAGATTTGTTCAACTTACAAACTTTGTCTTCACAACCTTTCACTACAAAGTCCTCAGGTTGGTCTATGTAAATTTCTTTATCTAATTCACGGTTTTAGAAAAGCTGTATTAATATCCATATGATATATCTCTAAGTTTTTTATGGCAGCAATAGCAATTAGCATCTCAAACGGAAGTAATTCTCATGACAGGTGAATAAGAATCAAGGAAATATACACCCTTTTTTTAGTTTATAGCCTTTATCTACCAACCTAGCCTTATATTTTTCCACAGCCTTACGTTTCCTCTTAAAGACTCATTTATATCATATGGTCTTACTCCCTGGAGGTAAACTAGAAAGCTCCCAAGTATGGTTCCATTTCACAAATGAAGCTTTTTACCAGAATGAGGTTTCATTAAATGTTATGAATTCTTTATGAGTCTAGAGCTCAGACTAAGCTAGGCATATTATGAAGTCAGGTATATAAGAAGTCTCAGTTTTAATCCTTTTACTTCTCCTAGGATCAACTCTACTTCATCTTCATTTGAAGTTAAATTCTGACTAGTTGAAAAGACATCAACAATACATCCCTAAGGAGACACAAGTTTCAAAATAAACATGTTCAAAGAACTCAACATCCCTAGACTCCATAATAATATTCGTACCAATGTCATAAAGTCAAAAATCACAACCAAAAAACTATATTCAGTAGGGTATTCAGGATACCCTATGAAGACACA